>JAJEJO010000513.1:912170-985416 GCA_020662805.1 Glaucomys volans
AAAAAAAAAAAAAAAAAAAAAAAAAAAAAAATTATTTCTTTTTTAAATAAGCTGTATTCATGTCATTTACTTATTTTTTTTCTACTGGGATTTTTATTTATTTATTGTTCATTAATTCAGAGACTTTTTTTATATTAAGAAACAGTTTGTTTAGAGTACTTAAGAAAATTAAATATTTTCCTCAGTTTTTCTAAAAACTGTGTGTGTGTGTGTGTAGAAATCGTGTGTTTGAAATTTGAAAATCATTTCATCTTTATTGAGTTTTGAGCTGTACTTAGGAAGGCTTCCTACTCTGACATTATTTTAAAAAATATCCCTTGCATGAGAGATTTCCCTGGTTTTAAGAATCTTGAATGCCATCCAGCAGTTGTGGATGAATTATTTCCTGCAAGAGAAAAACCTGCTAAATCAGGAAAGCTGAGTTGTGACTCTGCATTAGCCATTAGTTTTTGAGTTGTTGTTTTTAACACAACTCCAGGAGAATGAACATTTATTAAAATAAGTATTTGCAATTGTAGAAATATGTAGAAACATCATTTTCTCCATGTCAGCAGCTCCCCCTTATCACCTGGGGGAGAAGAGTGAGATTAGTCCTCAGATGGACCAGAATAGCATCTCAGTTTTCCATCTAACCATCTATTGCTGCTGAGCTAACCCTTTGTGTCTGCAATACACTGACTGCAAACTTTCCTTGTATGTGAAATACTTCCTGTAACTATGATCAACTTTCCCTGGTTTTAGGGATGGAGTTCTCAATTCTCCATCATTAATTTTCCTGTTTTGTTATCTTATGGCTGTACGTATTTCTGTGTTGGTGCTATGCTTCCTCTAACTATGGTAGCTTGACATTACTGTGTTTTCTACTCTGACACTGGTAATTTCCCTTCCTTATCCTTACTTTTAAGAACTCTCCTTCATATGGCAACATTTTTTTACCCACATATTTTATCTCCATCTTTGGGTACTTTTGAAGAACAAAGACATAAAATGTCTCATCCCAGGTCATGTGACTGGCACACCCTAGAGCAAAATTTGCAGCTCAGATGTTTCTCACTCCAAAATTCTACGTTTTGGGAGAATATCATGCTAAGTGAAATTAGACAAACTCAGAAACTCAAAGGTCGAATGTGTTCTCTCCTATGTGGAAGCTAGAGTAAAATAAGGTGGGGAGGAAAGGATAGGATAACAAAGAACCAATCAAATATAAACTAATAGACAAGAGAAAGGAAGTCTAGTAGAAGAAGGAAAATGGGAGGGGGAGACTATGGGAGGAAAAAGTGGGACACAAAAGGGAGTCATGAACTGAAACTGATTCCTATGCATGCTTGAGTTTGTTGGGTGAACCCAACTACTATGTGTAACCATGAAGCTGTAATAAAGAATAAATAAATGTGCCAGGCTTGGTGATGCATGCCTGTAATCGCAGAAGCTCGGGAAGCTGAGGCAGGAGGATCATGAGTTCAAAGTCAGCCTCAGCAACCTAGGGAGGCTCTGAGAACTTAGTGAGACCCTGTCACAAAATAAAAATATAAAGGACTAGGGATGTTGCTCAGTGGTCAAGCATCCCTGGTATCAATTCCTGGTATAAAAAAAAAAAAAAAAGAAGGAAAAAAGTCTCCATTTTGGTTATTGGATCTGAAACTTACTTGTTGGTAGACTTTGTATTTACATTGCATTTTCATGTTGTGTGTATTTTAGCGTCTTATTGAAGTAAAATGACATATAATAACTGTACAAATTTAAATTGTGCAATTTAGGGATAGGGAAATAGCTCAGTTGGTGGAGTGCTTGCTTTGCATGCACAAGGCCCTGGGTTTAATCCCCAGCACCACAAAAAAATAAAAACTAAAATAAATTGTGTGATTTGGCTCCTTCCTTTACCTTGCATTTGGTTATAAGGATTCATCCTACCCAAAGCTGCTCTGGTTACTTTTTGCTATAGTGTTTGTATGCTATGCTAAAGAGATTAGCCTCTCTTTGCTACTGTGCCTGGGCATTTGGATTGAGGTTAGGGCATGCTAGATATGTGGAGTCTCAGAGCCCAGGGACTGAGCAGCTCAATGAATACCCTATTTCTGCTCAGCACTGTGCTATTTTTGCACTTAAGGCCTGACCATTGACTCTCTTTTTTCACCCAAACATCTTAGTTTGATTTGTTTTACAACTCAGAGTTCCCATAAATGAATTGAAGATACGATATTGAAGAGATCCTCAGGGCCTCGCTGGATTTGTTTTGTTTTGTTTTATTACCAGAGTTTGAACCCAGGGTCTCTTAAAAACTAAGGCACATACCCAACCCATTTTTTATTTTTTATTTTGCGATAGAGTCTTGCCAAGTTACTTAGGGCCTCCCTTAGTTGCTGAGGATGGCTTTGAACTTGCTATTCTCTGCCTCAGTCTCCCAAGCCACTGGGATTATAGACGTGCACCACCATGCCAGCTGGCTGGATTTCATGTTCATCCTCCTGATTAAAATGTGGGCAAGGGTTAGTCATTCAAACAAAATATGGGACATTTTCTACCTTGTACAAACAAATATCATGATTCCCATATCGGATAAATGGAAAAATTTTAAATCAATGATCACAGTGTCTACTCTAAGGAACTAGAAAGAAAGGAGCAAGTAAACAGATCATTAGCAGGAGAAGAGAAAGAATCAAAATTAAAATTGAAATAAATGAACTAGAAGGTAAAAAATCAACAGAGAAAAATCAACAAAATTAAAAGTTCTTTTTAAAGGTCAATCAAATCTTGAATTATTTTTTAGCCATACTGATCAGGAAAAAAAAAGGAACATACAAATTACTAATGTTAATGAACTACAAATCTACAGATATTGATAAGAAAATAAGAAAAATTATGGATGACTTTTTTCTTATAAATTTCCTAGAGACTCAAACTACCAAAGAATATTCATAAAGGAAGACATTACACCCTCCTTATTGTAATGAAAGAAATTGAATATAGAGTTAAAAATTGAATTTAGAGTTAAAACCTCTAAGCCAAGATGGATTCACTGGTAGAGTCTACCAAATATGTAAAGGAGAAATAACATCAATTCTGTACAAAATCATCTAGAAAACTTGAAGGAAAGAAAATATTGCCTAACTCATTCTATGAGAGCAAGTACCAAAACCGAAGACTTTTACAATGAGATCTATAGACCAATATCCCTGACAAACATCTATGATGACATCCTAACAATATTTCAGCACATTTAATCCAATATTATGACAATATAATACATCATAACCAATTGGAGTTTATTTCAGGAAAACAAAGTAGATCTAACATCTACAAATCCATCAGTATGACTCACCATATTATCTATAATAAAAGATAACCATCTCAATAGAGAAAAAAACATGTCAGAATTAAACATTCATTCCTGAAAGAAACACTCAGCAACGTAGAAGCAGAAGAGAACTTTCTTAACCCTAAAAGTAATGCAAAAGACTTTCAGCTAACATTGTGTTCAAAGGCAAGAGTCTGACATGACAGGATCTCTCTGTTACCATTTGTACTAGACATTGTACTTGAGATTCTATTCAGTGCAATAAAAGCAAAAACAGAAAGAAAAGAAATAAGAGGTATCCAGATTGAGAAAGAAGAAATAAAACTGCCATAATTTTCAGTTGAAATGGAAGTCAGCTTATTGCATTGGATAAAATTTACAAATAAACAACTTACTGAAACTAATCAATAAGACCAGCATAAGGGCAAGACAATAGATTATCACACAAATTTCTATTTCCATATATAATCAACAAAGATATAATGAAATTAAGAGAACATTGCTAGTTATGACAAACTATATGTTAAATTCTTGGGTATGAATTTGACTAATGGCATAAAAGTCCTATTCTACTGGAAACTACAGAACATTTTTGGGAGAAATTAAGCATTTGAAAAAATGGAGAGCTGTGTCTTGTTCATAGGTCAGAAGACTCAATATCATTCAAGTATTAATTCTCCCTAAAGTACATTATAAATTTAATACAATTCCAATAGCAGCAGCCTTTTTTTCTAGATATTGAAGAACTGATTCCAAATATATATAAATCAAAAGACACAGAATAGACAAGACAATTTTAAAAATAAAAGTTAATGATGTTGGAGAATTAACACCAACCTAATTTTAAGACATGTGCTAAAGCTACAGTAATCAAGACAGTGTAGTTTAGGCACAAAGTTAGACAAATATCGAAGTTAGACAATAGACAAAATTACACAAATAGCTACTAGACAAAATAAATACTCTAGAAATAAACTCACCCAGGAATGAAAAACCAGCTTTTGGCAGTGATGCATAGGGGAATTCAGCAGAGAAATGATGTGTTGTTTTGTTTTGTTGTTGTTTTTTTTTTGCCAAAAATCATACTTGAACTATTGCATATTCATATGCAATAATCAGCTAAATTGTGCCTTATACCACTAATAGAAATTTGAGTATGGACCATAGAATTAAGTATAAATTTAAAATTGTAAAACTTCAGAAGAAAACATGGGAGAAAGATTTAGTGATCTTGAGTTAAAGATTTCTTATGTATAATATGAAAAACACAATCCTAGGCATTTGTGAATAGAAGAATAGATAAAGAGAATGTGATACATATACACAATGGAGTTTTACTCTGTCATAAAGAAGACCAGAATCATGTCATTTGCAGGAAAATCTTAGAATTGGAGAACATCATGTTAAGTAAAATAAGCCAGACTCATAAAGTCAAAGGTCATATGATTTCTCTTACATGTGGAATCTAGGGAGGAAAAGGAAAAGAATTAGGGAAGGAAAACCAATAAAGTAGGGAATGGAGGTGAGGAGAGGGAAGAAGGGATGGACAGGGAGATGATGGGCAGTGAAACTGATCAAATTTTATGTATCACAATGTATCACAATGAACCCCCATATTTTGTAGAATTACATGGCATCAATTTTAAAAACCATAATTCAGAAAAGATGAAATTAAAGCATTTGATTTCATTAAAAAGAAAACCATTTGCTCTTCATAAGTACATTGAAAAAGTGACAAGAAAATCCACTGTGGGGACATGTTTGTAAAGCATAAATATGATAAAGACTTGAATCCAGAAATCATGTAGAACTGTTAAAACCTCAGTAGGAAAACAGCCGAATTTTTCCACTGGACAGAAAATTGGAATCAACAAACATGAAAAGATGTTCAACTTCAATAGTTATTAGAGAAATGCCAATTAAAAGCAAAATGGAAAACTATATAATACATAATTTAGAATGGCTAATTTAAAAAGCTGACCATTCCAAATGCTGACACAAATGTGAAGAAGCTGGAACTCATAAACTGTTACTAAGATTGTGAAATGGTGCAATCATTTTGGAAAAAAAAATGATGGTGTCCAGGAAAAAAAATATACTACTCACATATGATCTAGCCATTCCAGTTCTCAATATTTAACCAACAGAATGAAAACATCTCTCTATAAAGACTTGTATAATGATATTCATAGAAACTTTATTTCTAATAACACAAAATTAGAAACCCTCAAATATCTGTTAATGAGTAAACTAAAAGAAAAATTGCAGAATGTCCATAAAATTAGTCCCAACCAGCCATAAAAGGAATGAACTCCATTCTTCTCTCACCCCCGCAAGCCCCCAATCCCATTATATGTCATCATCCACTTATCCAGGAAAACATTGGATCTTTGTTTTTTTGGGATGGACTTATTTCACTTAGCATGATAGCCTCCAGTTCCATCCATTTATCTGCAAATGCATAATATTCTTCTTCTTTATGGCTGAGTAGTATTCCATTGTATATATATACCACAGCTTCTTTATCCCTACATCATGCACAACGATGGAAATGAAAAGTTGTACCCCACTTGTGTACAATGAATCAAAATGAAGTCTGTAAAGATTTTAAAAAAGAATAAAGGCTTTTCTGAGTTTGAAAAAAAAGGGAATGAACTAATATTGAAAGCAAAAACATGAATGAATCTCGAAAAAGTGATGCTTAATCAAAGAAGATGGACAAAAAATATATATATTTTTATTTGTGTACTTATATAATAAGCAATTTGGAAATACAAACCCAAGGTATAGTGACAGAAGACACACTAGTTTTTTCCTGGGGGAAGAGCACAGGGAAGGGAGGGGATAAAGAAGGACAAATGGGGGTGAGGAAACACACAGGCAAGGGATACGCTCATGATCTGAACAACAGTGACAGGTTCGTGGGTGAATACCTAGGTCGAAACTTATCAAAGTGTACATTTCAAATTTGTGAAGCTCTTTTTAAAAAATGATCAATTTCATCTTTCTAGGTGTCAAAATTTTTGAATGACTCTAACTCTGCCATTTGATTTGGGCATAAAACTTTTAAATCAGCATTGGAATTGACACTAAAAGGAGCAGATGAGCAAGCATTTGTGACACCTTGCTGACTATTGCCTACAGAATCCAATAAGACAGGTTCCCACAAGTCCAGTTAGCTCCTCTTAGAAATTCTGTATTCAGTTAAATGATTTTTCTTTCTTCCACTGAAATGAGGAGTGAAAACTTCCAGAAATTTGAAAAGTTATTAAATGTGTTTCAGCCTTCACACTTACATGAAGTTCTTTCCAAATATAAATTTAAACCCAAAGCTTTCAATATCAAATTTGGATCAACACCTATTATATTATCATATGCAATTATTTGACTGATCAAAACATTAAAAATAGCATTTCAAATAATGGAAAAATTATTGCAGCATGATAACATGTGTGATATTTCAAATTTGTGCTTTTCATATTAATAAGGCATATTCAAACTGTTGTGCTATAAAAAATTGAAGCTACAATAAAAATAAGTCAGAATGATTTTGCTTTCTGCAATGGCACATGTTCATCAAAAAGATGAACTGGTTTTTTTTTTTTTCCCACAGAAATAACCATGATTGCATCATTTGTCAATTGGCTAGTCTTTTAGTTGATCTATGTTTATTGCTTCCATACCTGGTCAAAATGATTTATTGTACAATTCTCACTTTTTCTCCATAGCCTCATACATTTTTCAGTAAGGGACTGACCATAATTCCTTCCAGCTATACTAGCAATAAAAGAAGGCTATCAAGATGATTTTCTCTGGAGACTACTTAAAGTTCATAATACCTGAATAAGCTAAGTAATTTGTGGATTGCAAGTTACAGTGAAATCCTGCAGGTAAGTTCCCATTTGGAAATTTTTATTCTGGGGTGAGATTAGCTTGTTACTTTACCATAATGGTGGCTAATTCACTGAGACTTTGAAATGAAAATTAAAAATATGTTGCTATAAAAGAACTAACATCCTTTTGGGGGTGCACCCATGTTCTACCTACTGTGCATACTTGCATAAAATTTTAATTAAAAAGTTCTTTGCTGAACTTCTTTACATAAATTAACAGCATGTTAATTCATTGAGTCATTAGCAAATATTTACAAAGAAACTGCAAAAATGTGCTAAGTAACAGAAATATACTATTATATATTCATTATATATAAAGTATCAAGAAATTACTAGTGTACTGAAGAGTAAGGTTGCTCCGGTATTTTTGTTTTGGAATGATTAAGAGGGTTATAGAATAAAAATTATCTATCTATCCACCCATCTCTCTCAGACAAATAGGGATCTTGCCTTAGCTCATAAACCCAGTTAAATGTAGTTATTTTCCCCAATAAATAGTAGAATTTATTCTTTTCTGTGAAAATGACAACTTCAGTATTTCCAATCTCTAGAGCCAACCTGCCTTATTACCAAGGGTAAGAACATGGCAGGAACTGTTTTCTAATGTGATTTTGAGCAATGCCAAGAATGCATGAACTTGGAGCAGAATTGAACAGATGCCAAGGCTGGTTTAGTCATCCCACCACACCCACCTCAATCATCCTCTCAACCTAACGCATTGGGCACCAGCAGCCATGTGGCTATGGGGAATTACTTAGCCTTTTAGATTCTCAGTTTTGTTCCTCTGATTTCATAGCATTGTTGTGCATGTTGAATCAAATGATTCGTGGAGCGTACTTCACACTACCCAATACTTAGACTCAATAAATATTTATTGAATGAAATGACAAACTTTGGTAGAATATTCATACAAAGAGTGATCACAGTGTAGAAGATTTAGTACCCACACATCTGATTCTCTTTAAATAGACAGATGTACAGATAGACTTCATTTATCTCCTACATGTGAAACATCTACATCTGTATGTAAATACTACATCCAAAATGCAAAAGGTAGATTCTTTTCAAGCACATGTGGATATTTACAGAAGTTAACCTTGTAGAAGGTGATCTAATAAAACCTAACACATTTCAAATGATTTAAATCATTGTGATGGATACCATGCAAATAGGCAAGGGAACTTGAAAAAAATGCGGAAAACCTGTGGAATATAATAAATGCACTTCTAAATAAAGTATGAAACAAGTACAAAATTTACTACAGATTAGAGAGTGGTTTTCACTAAGTGATAATAGCAATATATGTAAATATATGTGGGCTGCAGCTAATATAGTACTTACAGGGAAACTAGAAGTTCAAGTTCATTCAGAACCAAAGGAGGAAGGCTGAAAATGAATAAGGTAAGTATCCAACTTGAGAATTTGGGACAAACAACACAAAATTAAATTTGAAGGATAGGATTGTCTGAAAATATGGGAAAAAATTCAACAGAAAATAAATCATTAAGAGATAGATCCCCAAAGACAAAAGTTGGTTTGGTTCGTTTTCTTTTGTTTGTTTTGGTACCAGGAATTGAATCCAAGGATGCTTAACCACTGAGCCACATCTCCAGCCCATTTTACTTTTTTATTTTGAGACAGGGTGTTGATAAATTGCTTAGGGCCTCACTAAGTTGCTGAGGCTGGCTTTGAACTCATGATCCTCCTGCCTCAGCCTCCCAAGCAGCTGGGATTACAGGCATGTGCTACCACACCCAGCTAAAAGTTGGTTCTTTGAAAATAAATCAATAAACCCTTAAGTGTGACCTCCTGAGAGATGCACGTGCATACACAAACACACACTCACACATATGCACACACTAAAGAAGAATGAGAAACAACTCATTACAGATCCTATAGACGTTAGAATCAAACAAAAACCTCAAAGGAAATATCCAAAAAAAAACTGGAAAATTCAGATGAGAGGGAAAATCTTGAAGAAAACACAATTACTAAAGTAATAGAAGAAATACTGGAATGAGTAGAGGGGAGGCAAGCAGGAAGGTAAGTCACCCAATAGACTGTGCCCTCATTAATGACACAATCATGTTTTTTGATTTATTTGGAAATTGCATGTAACAATGGAGAGTGTGAGACTTTTTACATCTATAATTTTAATCTAAAGTGAGAGTCTTTTCAAAGACCAGAGCTCATTGACAGATAGTCAAAAAAGCAATCTGTCATGGGCTACTCATGGGGCTTACCTAAAGGCACATGGTATGGACAAGCCTCTTTCATCTGAAGTAGCAGATATGTAAACATGAAGGTCAAATGACTAAAGGAGAAAATGCTTTGGATCAGATAAAACGCACCATGTGGCAATAAATAAGCTGATTCTGTAGTAGTAATTCCATGTTTCTGTTTTGTAATTCAATGTTGATGAGAACTGAGGCTCAGAGAGGTCCACAATGTTGTTCGAGGTTATCCAGTTAGTATGTGGAGGAGGGTATATCCCAAACAAGTTTGTCAACTTCTCAGTCTGATATTCTTCTCTGTTGTTGTAGTTCAAATCCATTCATGCAATTACAATCCTTATTTTTGTTACAAAGGAATTGAATGGAATTAGATTGTGAAGTTAATTTGTGTTTTGCAATTTTGCTTTCTCCTTTAGCAAATAAGATACAAGCTTTTGGATGAGTCCTGTTTAAGGCGAATTGTGCATCAGGTCTGGCTCAGCTTCAGATTTGCTCAGACTTTGAGTGAGGCATGAGAAAGTCAGCCCCAGGGAAGACAGAAAGGGCACTAATCTTGTTCCAGCTCCTTCTACCTAGTACCAGAATGAGGGCAACAACTGAGCAGGGGAAACTGTTTTTCTTACTTCCAGGCTAAGTGAATCAATGGAATTTTTTCTCACACTAAGTCAGGTGGAAGTGCAGTGCAGAAGAATAGAGCAGAGGGGTGAGGGGCAGCGAGTGACCATGGCAGGATGCTGGTGGACCCGATTCGCAGATACACCCGCATGACCGCTCTGATCTGAGTCATAAGTGACACTAGTAAACCAGCCATGTGGACATTAGGGGAATATTGTTCAAAGCAAATGAAAGAGAAAGTGCAAAGGCCCTGAGGTCCAAGCCTGTTAGACATATTCAAGGAATACTGAGAAAGTCAGTATGGTCGGAAGAGAACAAATTAGATAGAAAGTTAAGTTGTAGGAAAATGTTGGGAGAGGAGGTGGAGAGAGGCATCAATTTGCCTCTAAGGATCTGAAACTGTTATGTGGATTTTGATGAAAGACTTCTTCTAAATGTTATTTAAATAAGATGATAGTTTTGATAAGCAATAGAAAATTCAGCATTATCAATAATTAAAATAAATTAGAGGAAGTGAAGAAAGCCCATTATGATTACTAACAGTATCCCAACTTTAAGATTAAGGGGACATTATCACTTGATTTTATTTATCACCCAAACCAGTTTTGAATGAAAGCCTTTTAGGATCACAGATCTTCTGGGAATGAAAATGGAAACACACAGTCTCTGATTTTCGGCATCATACAATGTGATTACTATTAGTAGAGTGATCTTGAAACTGGAATAAATGATTTTAGGATTTTATTGGTGTAATAAAATTTGATCAAGTGGACTTAAAAGACATGGGTCGAAGGCAGGCACAGTAGAGCATGCCTTTAATCCCAGCAGCTCAAGAGGCTGGGGCAAGAGGATCATGGGTTCAAAGCCAGCCTCAGCAAAAGCGAGGTGCTGGGCAACTCAGTGAGACCCTGTCTCTAAATAAAATACAAAATAGGGCTGGGGATGTGGCTCAGTGGTTGAGTGCCCCTGGAGTGTGGAGGGAGACCTGGGTTTAATCCTAGTCTTCAATATCTACTCACTGCTCCTTGAGCAACTGAGATGTGTTCTCAGGTCTCTCAAGGGAGGCACATGATACCTCCCAAGGTTGTTTCATAAGGAAATGTAAATTTTGCAGTAGCAGGACAACACAGGGCTGCAGAAGCAATGCTCCTTAAAAAGTGAGGAGGTGCTACAGGGCATCAGTAACATTGACCACTGCTAAACCGAACAGTGCAGCGTGGAGAGGAGACACACCTGAGTCCAAGTTCCAGGTTTCATGCTGGGATTAACTTTGGCCAAATGCCTTAACTTTTTCACTCCTCAGTTTTATCAAAAGTAAAAAGAGGATACTTGTGGTACCCACCTCTAAGTATTGGAGGACTCCCATTTTTGCTGAATGACATGCTTTAAGTAATACCCATGAAGTGTTCATCAGGGTGTCTGGTAAGTCCTGAATGTGCAGGACCTTTCAGCTCTTAGGAATGATGAAGAGGATGATGACAATAAGATGATGATGATTATGTTAGTCATGGGCTGTAATTATGAAAGGAAAAAAAGGAAAAAAGAAACACCTCATTAGGATGATTCAAGTTGAAAGGAATTTTCTGGAATATTGGTAACTCAAAAAGCAAAGGGTAGAAGATTGTTCTGAAAACAGACAAGAACAACTGCAAACTGCTGCTGCCCCTGTCCTCCGTCCCTCTTTCTATCTTTGAGTCACTAATTTCCATTTCTGTGGTCTACAATATTGCCTTTAACAACCAAAGCCTAGGTCACAGCGTGCTTGTGAGGGACTTGGAAAGATCCTCATCTAGACCTTGTCACTCTTGTCACTTCCACCAAGGCACATCAGATGAATTAGGGAAAAAAATGGAAAGAAAGAAAATGTCACCATAGTGCTGACCATGAGCAATGGGGGTGAAACATGTTGCTGAGAGTTGGCCCTGAAGAGCAGCCGCCAGGAACTGCTTGTGTGAACCTTGCCTGCTCCTGCTCTTGTGGCTGCCTGGCGGATGCTCTGGGCTCCTGCTGCCCTGGGGACTGTGCTGTAAAGAGTAAGTGCAGAGAGCCTTTGACACCGTGAACCCTAGTGACTGCCTTGTGGTAGCCGGTGGCAGAGAAGCAGCTCCTGGGTATAAGTCACTGTTTTGAAGAACATGATCACCTGAGAGGCTGGAGGAGCAGCCAGCCAATAACGATGGCAAATGATTTTAAATTTATGATTTAAAAGTTAAAAAGGATCAACATTCACCTGAGACTGCTTCAGTACAGGCCATAGTAATACTTCAAAGTTCCTGGTAAATTCCACAAAACTCTCGTCTGGATCCTGATACATGGGTACTCTTTCCATGGTTGCCTGTGGTATTCTGTAGGCCTCAGTTTCCAGCTGCTGCCAGGGCAGTGCACAGTGGGTTCCTCATCATGAGCACTCATAAGTGGCCATGGGGGTCTCTTAGTTGACGACTGAGTGAGCAACAACAGTAGTATTTTACTCAGAAAATATGCTGACAGTTTACAATATCTTACTTCACTGGAAAGAGAAAGAAATAAATACCTTTCACAGCCAAAATATATCTGGCTTAGGAAAGGGATCATTTTAACAAGGTTTCACTCTTTGCTGCCACAGTGCTTCCTCTGTCAATCAATCTGGAGTTGGGGGCTGTGTTACTTTATGTTATGTTTTGTTTTTATTCCTTTGTTATTCTGATCCTAGAATATCACTGAGAGTCTGAGAAATGCTACTTGGTGAAGGGCTAGGAGGACAGGATTTGGAGCCCAAAGATTCCAAATTGTGGATGAGTTTGGAAAAACCCCTCACTTTGGAGAGTCCCAGAAGAGTTCAGAATTACAGAGCCTTCATTGGTGATACAGTCGAATGTAATTATATCGATTACTGAACTCATGTTGAGGTGAGACCACAGTACCAAGCATCCCAGAGGATTAATTCTTATAGGCCAAGTGTAAGTCTTTCTGAGAGGAAAATAACATCTTTCTAGAGCTTAAACTACTGGAACAAATACTGCATCAAATACATGCCTAGCACATATTATATAGCAATGAGATACACATCACACCATGCAACATTGATACTATGGGACACAGATTATACAAACAGACATAAGAGTCATGGGAGATATAGAAGTCTTGAAATACAAACATTTAAATAAATGTGATTTTTATATAAAAAGAAATTTAAAGGTTGAGTCAGAGAACTAGAAGCTATAAAAATATGAAGTCTAAGAACTAAAATAATAAATTATGTGAAATAAAGGACTTGAGGATGGGTTAAAAGCAGAAGACAACAAAGATCTTGAAAAATCTTGCAAACCCAAGAAAAAACAGAAAATTCTGAATAGCCAGCAACACACACACACACTATTATCTTCTAAGCATCTAATGAAGAAGTGACAACTGACTTATTAGTAGGATAGATGAAAGATCAAAGGCAATAGAACTCAATGACATCTTAATATCTTGAAGCCAGAATTCTATATCCAGCAAAAACACTGCCCAATAAAGAAAATAAAAACAAAACATTTTTAGTCATATATGTGGAGGAAGTATTCAGGCCTTGCATAAAGGAAATGCATAAGGGTGTTCTTCAGGCAAAAGAAAAATGATCCCACCAAGAAGGTTAAGAAAAAAAATCATTCAATGGAACAATACCATACATGGGAAAATATAAAGAAATATTGACTATGCATAACACCATTAATAATATTTAGCTTGATTTAAAATACATGTGGAATTAAAATACCTGAAAACTATTATATACCAGGAAAGAGGCCTATACAATTAAAATGTTTGAAGGTTCATATATGTTCAAAAACAAGATAAACACAGTGATTAATGTTGGACTTTAATACGTTAAGAACACATGGGAAATCTTTAGGAAAAGCACTCTATGTATTGTGAAATACTATATATCCTTCAAGCTAAAGGGGAAGAGGTAAAATAAGGGAAAATATCAGTAAAAGCATAGAATGCAATAAAAGAGAGAAACAAACATAGAAATATGTGGAACAAATAGGTAATTGCATATTTATTAATGAATTAAATGATACAAGTAAATAGTAAAGATTGTCAGTCATTAAAAATAAGAAAAACAAAATACATACTCTTTTTAAAAATTTTATTTTGCAGTCCTGGGGATCCAACCAAGGGCTCATGCATGCTAGGAAGGCACTCTACCACTGAGCTATATCCACAGCCCTAATCACAGGCTTTTTATAAGACATGCATTTAAAAGATAAGGGTAGAGAAAGATTTAAAAATGTAAGTTCTAGTGTTCTATTGCACAGTGGGATGACTAGACTTAGCAATATTACACTATGTATTTCAGAATAACTAGAAGAGGGAATTTTGAATGTTTTCACCAGAAAGAAATGATGAATGTTTAAGGTAATGGAGATGCTAATTACCCTGACTTACTTATTACACAATGAACACATCACAACATCACATTGCACCCCAGAAATATGTACAAACATTGTGTGTCAGCTAAAAAGAAAACAGAACTTAAAAAAAAGACATGTCCCCCACCCTAAACCCTTCCCTTCCCTATAAATGCTGGCAACAAAAAACTAACTCGGGATTCTCCGGCACACCGCTTTTAGGTGTCAGGTTGGTCGTTGCTGGCCAGCTAAAAATAAAGGCTTCTTTTGGCTTAAAAAAAAAAAATATGTCACACTTTCTATTCATTGTTTAGATAGGCTGAATTTTTTTTTTAAAAAAACTACCCATAACAAGTATTGATGAAGGTATAAGGCAATGGGAATTCCCAAACATTCTTCAGTTGTTTTGATAGAGGTGTTTTGTTTTTTGTTTTATGCTTATTTTTATTTTATCTTTGTACTAGGTGGAAGGACTTTTTTGATTTGTTTGATTTTAATCTTATTAATTTCTGACATTATGGTACTGTCATCAGAGAAAATTTTTTTTGTGCTGCTGTTGTTTTATTTATTAGGCAGGAAAGTATTAAAATTAATTTTTGGCACAATTTGTAATCAATTTTCACAAATACTCTATATGCAGTTGCAAAGGGGTGTTTCCTATTACCAAGGTTTATATTTTTATTGCACTTGTTGTATCCATTTATTATGTTTCTTATGCTTATTTATGGACTGAATGCTTGTGTGACCCAAAAAATCATCTGTTGAAGCCCTAGCCCTCTTATGGTGGTATTAGGAGGTGGGGTCTCTGGGATATATTTAGGTTTAGAATAGCTCATGAGGTGGAACTCCTATGATGGGATTAGTAGCCTTATAAGAAGAAAACACTTTTCTTCCCCTGCCCATGCTGCTTCTTCAAGTCAAGAAGTGGGCCCTCATGAAAAAGAGAATCTGGCAACACCTTGATCTTGAACATTCCAGCCTCCAGAAATGTGAGAAAGAAATCATTTTGGTTGACATGACCCAATTTACAATATTTTGCTATGGTAGCCTCAGTTGACTTTTATGGTTTGAATCTGAAACACTCCCAAAAAGCTCATGGGTTAAAGGCTTGGTTCCTAATGTAGCAGTGTTGAGAGTTGGGCTTCTGAGAGGTGATTGGATCATGAGGGCTCTGATCTCATTGATCTATTAATCCATTAGCGGATTTATAACTTAATGGTCCTGAGAGGTGTTGGAAACATTGAGAGGTGTTAGAAACAAACACTGAGAGGTGTTGGAAACATTAGGAGGTGTGGTCTAGTGAGAGGAAGTAGGTCATTGGGACATGACCTTGAAGAGTTTGACTTAGGCTCCTTCCTTTCTTGATCTTATTGCATTCTGGCCACCATGAGGTGAACAGCTCTGCTTCACCATGCACTACCAAACATGATGTTCTGCCTCACTATAGGCCCACAGACAAAAGAGCCAACTGATCACGGACTGAAACTTCTGACACTGTGAACTGAATTAAATTCCTTCTCCTTTAAGTCGATTTTCACTGGTGTTTTGTTACAGTGACTGAAAACTGACTAATACACTAAGACAAAGTATTCTATTTTAGTCATAATTTCTTAAACTGTCATGGACCAATGGCTTTGTTAAACTATTATTAGTCTTTTTATCTTTTTACATTGTCTATAATTTCTTCATCAAATTTGTGTCTGTGTTATTTGGTGTTTGGCTATTAGTAATTGCTATATCTTCTTTATCAATTATGGTTTGGGGTACTATAAATTGTTATTCTTTGTTTGATTTTATTTTTGTTAGGATTTTTCTCTGCTTTGATGCATGATAATGACCCTTGGTTTCATTTCACATGGATTCACCTACATTATCTTTGTTGTCTTTTATTTTTACCTTTCCCTTTATTGAAGTTCTGTATCTTTTACTCAATATCAAATTAGGCTTTTCTTAGTTCATAAATTAGAAAATATTTTTATTTCAGAAAGAGAATACATTAATTATATTGACATGAAATAATATTTATTCTTGATTCTGAATTTCTAAAGTGATTTACTTAGAGTATATATGAAGTCTTTCACTGTGGCCAATTATATCTTTAAAAATCTTTTAATATTTAGGAAAGTTTATATTTTTATTCTCTTCATTCCCTTAGTTTCTCCTTAATTTTAATGCTTTCTTTAATTTTGTACTATAAGGCATAATAAAATTACGTAATGATAACTTTTACTGAGTCTGTCTTCCACTAGCTAAGTATAGGATAACTTAAGAATCAAAAGAATAGTGAATGAAATTGTTTTTGTGTTTAATAGTTATAAATCAGCAAACTCCAAGGGATGGGCAAATAAAAAAAACAGTACTTAAAAGCTCCTACATTTCTTTTTAAATATGTTTTACTTATAGAGCAGTTATCCTGTGTCATTATTGTATTTGTTTGTGTAGTAAGCTACCTTAAGTCCTGTGTTGAAAGGGTGGGTTATAGTTTATCTATAGGGTAAGTACTTGAGGCTCAGGACTCTACACAGACCCCTGATGTGTAACAAGTGCTTATTGGCTAATAAAATTCTAACCACTCATCGTAATTGGAAAAAAATTGTTTCTGCAATAATAATAATAGCGATTTTAAGAAACACAAAAGAAAAGCAGAAGAAAAAGGAAAAAGAATTATGAAATGGGTGAAAGATAAACCCAAAGATTAAAAGATAATTGGGATATGTATTAACTAAATATAGTGCATTAGGCCTATTTAGATTCCAACTGAGACATATATATATGTTTGTATATATATACACACAACCATACAGAGATTTGTAAGATTATTTGGGATGCATACTAACTTATTATCTTATAATTTTGAGAAATTAATTCTGGTTTTAGTAATGGAATATATACATGTTTTCAAATGAGCCTCTTTATAAGATACGCATTATAATATTACAAAAAATACATAACTGGAATTTACTTTTATATCATATGGGTTGAGGGAATACAGGATATGGATCTATAGGAAAAATATTTTCTATGAATTGTTAATCTCTGAAACTAGGGGATAGATACATGAATTTACCATTTATTATCCACTCTCAGGAATTTCATAATTTGACATTTTCAATATCAAAGAATTACAAAAAAAAGAATAATGGCTGCATTTAATTAAAATATAAAACAAATATAAATTCAAAACTCCCACAAATTCATTCGAGCACGTACTATCTCTTTCCAACAATGAGATATAGAAACAAAATACATATCGTTTAAATCTATGGCAGGCTGCTAGGATACCCACTATTATTTAGAACATTGGTCATTAAAGAGGAATGATCTTGGTTTTAATCATTGGTTTTAAATGATGTTGGTTTTTTCTTATGAACTTGATCTCAGGGAAATTAAATATCCCTGATGAATGAGAAAAATTTATTTTACAAAGAATTACAGTTGAGAAATGCAAAAATTATGACAATTTGGAAAGCAACCATTGTATGGTCCATAGGAAAATAGCTTATTGAGGTAAAAGGTCTTCATATATGGTTAGCCATTAAGCAAAAGATTAATGAGATGCTTTATAATGAAAGAATCAGGCTGCCTCCCCCTCTCATTATAGACCAATTAGTATCACTGAAGGTGAGGTATGTATTCTGTCATGGAATCAGATACAAACACCATGATCAGTTCCTGAAAATTCAATTTTTCCTGAATCTGATCAGTTTCAGCTCTACATTATAGTCTACAGAATACATAGTCATCACAAACAAGTTCAAATGCACCATGAGAAAACAATCTGGCAAATTCAGAGTATGGAGCGGTACGTTATCTGGATTCTTCACCAAATGAGTGACATAAGGAACAGGAGTGGAGAGGAGGACTATTCTCTCTTAAGAGACTCAACAGTCCTGATTACTTTCTACCATTTGTGGACTCTATCTAAATACTGATTTGAAGAAACTTGGGGTAAAAAGAACTTTATAGAGAAGTAGGGAAATTTGAGTCTGGATTTGGCACTTGATCACATTAAGGAATTTTGTCATCTTTGTTTTGTATGATAATGGCATTGTGGTTATAGAAGAATGCCATTGTTGAGATATAAACTAAAATATCTTGGTATAAATGATATTTTGCCTGATATTTGTAACAAATTACTTCAGGAAAAAACTCAAGGAATTGGATGAAATAGGAAAGCAATAAATTGATTACTGTTGATGTCGGGTAATTGGTAGATAAAGTGGTTTTCATATTCTGGTTGGGGTATGTTTGAAAATTTATGTAATAAACAGGTATAAAAAATTACCAAAGTCAAAAATATGATGTGATTTATAAACAAACCACATTGGCTGAGACAGATGCAAAGTCAGTTTTGACTCTTTGCTAATAAAGCCATTAACTCCTTATGCCCAGCTTCTAAAATACACATGTACACAAATCCAAGGGTGTGTGTTCCTTAAGGGAGATAGACATCACTAACAATCTTACCAATTCACAGAAGTTGGGAAGGATGGTAAATCACAAATACCCTGTAGCAAGCAATGAAACTTGACATTTGGTGATAAAAAATAGGCAAGAACTCAGAAAAGTATGTTCTAAAAGACTGGTGTTTTTTCCCCAAATAAACTCAACTCATGCAGGTAAAATGAAAAAGGAATTATTCAGTGACTTAAAATGTACAAGTACACACCAGTGTATGTATGCTCAGAATATGTCAAACCTATATAAGACAAGCATTGGTCTATATTCCAAATATAGACCAATCTGAGTAATCACTTGACAAGATTCTTTTGTATCTTGTTATTGTTTTCATAATTGTAGCTTTTTTCTTTCCTCCAAAATGAATCTTATGAGACATATAATAATATGAGAGGGTTAGACTATGGAGTCAGAAATCAAGTCTGAAATACTTCACTGCCTCTAAAGTAGGTGGGTCTTAAATGCTAAATCTACAAAATGCATATAGTAATAATGAATTCATTATTTTGAAAGGATTAAATAATACCTCCAGAATATATTTATGGTGGTTCTTGATTCCTAAGCCTTCAATGATAGGGAGCTCATCTCTGTTCAAGACGCTTTTAGAAGACGTCTCTTCTGATTTTGCTTGTCTGAAACAAATCCTTCCTCTGGCCACACATTTTCATTTTCCTTTAGAAATTCCCTTCTTTGATTTTGATACTTGGGTATTCTTCTCCCATTCTGGATAGAGTCATCAGTTACAGGTCTGACCAATCTTCTGTTACACTGCTACAGCAGATTTTCCCAATCTTGGCACTTGAGTTTGAAGCTTGGTAATTCTTTGTTGTAGTGACTGACTGTGCCTTGTACAATGCTGAGCAGCATCCCGATCTTCTAACCCACTTAATGCCAGTAGTGCACCTACATTGGGACAATCAGCATTACCTCTAGGCATTGCCAAATGTGCAAAAGTGCCACTAGTGGACGTCTACTTGGCTATAGTGATCAGCTTAGAGATAAGGGAGGTAACTCAAAATAGCTCCATCAGAGTCACTTATTGGGAATCTTAGGTAAGAGATGCATAATTTCCGGTGGGTTTGCTCAGCTAGGAAGTTGTAAGATTGGGACTACAATGGATTTCTGGCTAACGTGGCAAGGTCTTTCCTAAAACTGAGAAAGACTATATTCAATACATTGAGAAAGAGAACAAAACAAATTAGTCTTGGTGATCTTTTATAAAAGATATATCTAGCCATATCTAAAGCAAGATAGCCCTGGATAATAATATCAAGAAACTCTGTACTCACTTCAACTCCTAAATCACTTTGAACTGGGGTTGAGGCCCTTTGCAAACTAGCTATTAGCTGTATTGCAACTGTAGGGCTGGAGTAGAAATTCACATTCAGCATTTTGTGAGACATTTAAGGTCAGCAGTTAATAATATTTTCATGACAGGGACTCTTATTAACATTTGAGAAACAATTTCGGAGTATTTCCCTTAAAACACAATTTCCAAATTTAATTTCAAGGGGCTCAGGGGCAGCTCAACAGAGTCCTAAACATTCTAAATTTCAGGTATGTGTTCCTGAGTTTCATGTCCTGAAATAGGTTCTGAGGTCAATTAATAGATTCAGATAAATTTAATTATGTCTCATAACATTTCTATCTTAGAGGTATTGGATGAGAGTACAGAGATATCTCTCGTAGTCCCTAGAGTCTCCATTCTAGAAGATGATCAGGATGTAAAAGAGAGATGATTTGTTTCCCTTGTTTTATTAAAAGAGACAGCCTTATGCTTTGCAATGGGAATTATTCCTTGCCACCCTGAAATCCTTTCACAATCAGTGGGAGCTTCATTGAGCATATGTGGGGCTGCTGGCAGAGATCCCACGGCATGACTCTGTGCAGTTGAGAAAAGCACCCATGCCAGTAAATACAGCTACCTGTGAGGCACATATGATGTGCCCTATTTCAGCTCACCTTGAGCAATGACAAAGCTGGGGAATTTTTTTTTTAAGTCCAGAATTGGGGCATCAAATAGGAAGCCTCCTCCACTTTCCACTTTGAGAAGGGCCTGGGGATTTACCAAGCATCTTGAAGTAACCTGCCTCACCTTTGAAACAGGTGCTCATCCCCATAGCTTGTTAGTTCCTATAGACAGACACTCAGGTCCTTTGGCTTTCATGAAAGTGATTGGCACAAGTTCCAGGCACAGATCTTTGTTTGAGCTTCTAAATGTCTTATTGCCACTGTACTTCCTTCTCTTATGTGGCTTATGTGACCTGTTTGTGAAGGAGGGTTCAAAACATCTGGTTTAATCATTACCTTGCTTATAATTTCCTGTTGCTTCTGTGTGAGAATTTCCCCATCTCTACAATGGGAGATGACTGAGTTAGAGAACTTCTCCATGTCCTCCATATCTCAGGGCTCAGGAAACAGATTGAACTAATGAGTTCTTAACTCTGAGCCAGTAGCTCGGTAAGCGATCACCATGCATGTCACTTAGCCCTTACCACATTCTACGCAGTCCATAATGTTGTGGTTCCATTCAGAGGGCATGGAAGCACAAAGATGGCAGGTAACTTGCTTGCAGAAGCATAACGATGTGATGGGCCTGGTCTCAGAACACTTTCTTAGCCTCTTGGCAATATTCCCTGCAGGAGTCTAGAGCTCGCTGTCCTTAGCAGTCACATTGTCCCTGACAGCAACCTTTAAGTTCACATGAAACCCACTCGAGGTGCCATCTCTAGCTAAACATTTTGAAGGAATGCTCTTTGCATGGTACAGCTGGTTAGCATGGAGAAGACCAAGGCCTTTCGGCCCAATTAGGTTATCTTGATCCCTGGTATATTAATCAGTTGTATGTTAAACATTGTTATAATGAATCCATGAGACAGACTATTTGTGAAGAAAAGAGGATAATTTAACCCAAAGTTTTGAAGGATAAAGGGCCCTACATCAGCTCAGTTCTGCTAAGAGCTCTTTCTGCGGCATCACACCAGGGTACAAGGGTGTGTTGGAGCAAGAGATTACATCTCAATACAGGAAGATCCTCAGGGATCAAGTCCAGGCCCTTTATAAACCTCCCTCACTCTAGGAAAACCAAATTCCCTTCTCAGGGCAGCACCCACCATCTCCTACCAAGCCCCATGTTGAAATGGCCCATGACAGACTAAGCCTCCAACATATGAACCCATCAGTGACAAACCACAGGGCCTGGCTTTTAAAATGTGGCTTGAATCCCAGGTGTGGGGATCTTCCTTACCACCTCTGTGGTTCTGTGTGAGGATCTTGTTTCTCCTGATCTCTTACTCTGAATCTCTGCTTTCATTGTTCTTTACATTTCCTTTGTCTCCTTTTGTGGCTGATCTCATTTCTGTCATCTTCAACGAATGTAGAACACAACTTTTCCTTTAATTTTCCCATATGCCCCTTGCATACTTGATGAATTTTTTTTTGCATTTTTTTATGATTTGGGGCAAAGGTAAGAAAAGTTGTAGCATCTGATTAATCTTGGCTCCCTTTAATTGTAAGTGGCAATGATTTGGAAGGAAAAGGCACAATTTTCAAAGTAATTTCCATCCTGAAAGATCAGCACAAATAATCAGCCATACGGATAAGTTATCCTTCACTGCTGCTGGGACAAAATACCAAATCACATTCATGTAATAATGACAGAAAGTAGGTCCACACCTGTCCAAAAAGGAAGAAAATCTCTAATAACCTGAGCTATGTCTTCCCTGGCAAAGAGCTGGCATAGAGCTTTGGTGGTACTATCTGGACATGAAATTATAACTTAACAAAATAGACAAATATCACTAATGTTATCTAGATCAGCAATTAATTTCCAAGTAGGAATGCTTTCTAGAAATTCATCGGGTAGAAACCCAAGGCAACAAACTATATGCAGAATTTACTGTTTATTCCTTGAACTTCCTAACCTCCTAAAAATATGACAGCCTCTGTCTCTATTGCTTTGACAAAGATCTCATCAGTGGTAATCATTACTCCTTTCACTCATGTTTATCAGCTGTAAGAAGTAAATATGTCAACATGAGAGTTGTGCAGTGTTTGTGGGATTGGTTATTAAATAGTAGTCTTATCAAGGGACCCTGGAATGCCACATCTCTGCTCCCAATGATAGCCTCCCTTTCTCTTATAAGTGAACTATAAATGGCAAAAATGAAATCCAAGCATCCCTTTGAGATTATGCTGAAACACTAGAAGTAGAACTTTCTGTTGAGCAGAGCAACAGCACCTGGCTGAGAGAAAAGGTCCAGGTGGGCCACTCTTGTCTCCTGATGCCAAGCCTTATCTCCAGCTTCTAGCCCTTGCCTCCTGGTAGCAAAACACAGGAGATCAGAGACGGAGGACAAGAAAGAAACTGTGCCAGTATTGCTCCTATGATAAGGTGACCATGTTTCTTGGTGAACTGTGACCAGTAAATGGTCCAGAATCTGACCAATCAGATTAGTTTGTCTTCTTGGTTTAGAAAGGAAAGGTGACAAAGGATTCCCCTGAAGAGGAAGTACTTCTCTCACTATAGTCCTCCCCAAATAAGAAATATGACAGGTGTGACCCAAGATAAATATAACTTAATTTTTTTCATCATCTTATTCTTTAGTCATTTTTTCTACCAGTGAAAAAGTAATTAGGTTGATAAGAACACAGATTTTGTAAAACATGTTGGGCAATAAAGTGTGTCTTAAAATATTTTATTTAATAAGTGAGCATGTAGGAATGACTTTTCATGCTGTACTGAAATGCTTAATGTACTCAAGGAAGCTACAAAAAGCCACTCTCTGGGAGGCCATGTTATTTTGAGGTTCCATTCCTAATACTGCATGTTATTAATAAGAATAAGGAAATTAAATTCCAACAAGGTACTTTGCATATTAAAAATGAAGTCCACACATATACCATGGAAATGAGTTTCAAATGTGACACTTGCCACCAACTAAGTTTGTAAATGAATTATTATCACCAATTTGAAGCTTTTAAAAAACTTCTATTGCTAGGCTTCCAGGTTTGAAAAGCTATATTAGGGATGTGGAAATATATTCTTGCAATATAGCCATGACCAAAAGAAGCTATAGAATGTTATTTCTTCTTTATGCATACATTCATGGAGATATAATTTGATTACCAAACTGACCCAGGGCAGAGTTGAAAAGTGGGAGAAAATTAGTTTGGAGAAGCTCTCAACCTCCCCTTCCTGAATCTTTTGTCCTCTTTATGACATTGAATGAATATGCCTTTTATTCTTACTGATTACAATTGAAAAAAATCTCTGAATCAAGTGATTTTCAGATTGTTTAAATTTTGATACTTGTATTTCCTAAGCAAGGGGGATGTTTATACCCTTTGAGATTTTGACACTGTAGCTTGAGAAATAACATCAGATACCAGAAAGCAGATGGGGAGAGTCTCTTAGACTCTCTCACAGACTTAAATACAAACCCTGAAATGAAATTACTGTAAGAAATCAGGGTAAATCTACAAAACATTGGGGGTAGGCAATGATTTTTTAGGTAGAACCCCAAAGGTACAGGAAACAAAAGTAAAAATAGACATATTGAACTAAGAAGTTTCTGCACTGCAAAGGAAATAATCAATAGGATTAACAGACATCCTACAGAATGGAAGAGAGTATTTGCAAACTATTCAGTCAACAAGGGATTGATATCCATAATATGAAAGGAATTTTTAAAAATTTATTTAATTTTCATTCATTGTACACAAATGGAGTACAACTATTGTTTCTCTGGTTGGACACAAAGTAGAGTCACATCATCTGTGTGTTCATATATGTACACAGGGCAATGGTGTCTGTCACACATTCTGTTATTATTCTTATCCCCCACCCTGATCCCACCCCTCCCTTCCCTCTATGCAATCTATCCTTCCTCCATTTTTGCCTCCCTTCCACCCTGCATTATGCATCATCATTCACTTATCAGAGAGATCATTCGGTCTTTGGATTTTTTGGGATTGGCTAATCTCACTTAGCATGATGGTCTCCAACATCACCCATTTACCCGCAAATGCCATAATTTTATTCTTCTTTAAGGCTGAGTAATATTCTATTGTGTATATATACCACAGTTTCTTTATCCATTCATCTATTGAAGGGCATCTAGGTTGGTTCCACAATCTAGTTATTGTGAATTGAACAGTTATGAACATTGATGTGGCTGCATCACTGTAGTAATCTGATTTTAAGTCCTTTGGGTTTGGGCCAGATTTCCTTAACATGACTCACAAAGCACAAGAAATAAAAGCAGGAATCAATGATTGAGATAGAGTCAAACTAAAAAGCTTTTTCTCAGCAAAGGAAACAATCAGCAATGTGAAGAGAGAGCCTTCAGAGTGGGAGAAAATCTTTGCCACACACACTTCAGATAGAGCACTAATCTCTAGAATCTACAAAGTACTCAAAAATCTTTACACCAAGAACACTAATAACCCAATCAATAAAAGGGCCAAGGAAATGAACAGACACTTTACAGAAGATCTACAAGCAATCAACAGATTTCTGAAAAAATGTTCAACATCCCTAGTTATAAGAGAAATGCAAATCAAAACCACCTTAAGATTTCATCTTAGCCCAATTAGAATGTCTTTTATTAAGAATACAGGCAACAACAGGTATTGGCGAGGATGTGGGGAAAAGGGTACACTCATATATTGCTGGTGGGATTGCAAGTTAGTGCAGCCACTCTGGAAAGCAGTGTGGAGATGCCTTAGAAAACTCGGAATGAATTTACCATTTGACCCAGCTATCCCACTCCTTGGCCTATACCCAAAGGACTTAAAATCAGATTACTACAGTGATGAAAGGAATTTTAAAAACAACCAAACAACTGAAAAACAATCAATCCAATTAAGAGTCTGAAGGAGTAAAAAGATAATGCACAAAAGAAGGCAGACAAATGGTCAACAAGTACATTCTCATTTTCACTCATCATTAGGAAAATGTAAATTGAAACCACAGTAAAGTATTAACTCATCCCAATCAGAATGGCTACCATCAAAAAACAAAAAATAGATGGAGACAAGGATGTGGAGAAAGGAGAACTCTTATGCACTGTTGGTTGGAATGTAAATTAATATAACCACTATGGAAAACACTATGGGGATTCTTCAAAAGTCAAAATGAGAACAATCATATGATCCAGAAATTCCAACCCTGAGTAAGTACTCAAAGGAATTTAAATGATTATGAAAGAAAGATATTTGCATTCCCATGTTTATTGCAGCACTATTCACAAAAGTTAAAATATGTAATCAATCCAGATACCCATGAGTGAATGAAAGGATAATGGAAATGTGGAATACGTACATAATGGAATACTATTCTTCTGTATAAAAGAATGAAATCCTGTCATTTGTAGCAACATGAATGAAAATGGTGATCATTTTGTTAAATGAAATAAATCAGTCACAGGAAGACAAATAAAACATGTTCTCACTTATTTGTGGAAACAAATCAGTCTCAAAGAAGAACAGGATGGAATAGTGGTTCTAGAGACTGGGAAGATCAGGGAGGGAGGATAACAGAAAGAAGGTCAATAAAAAGTACCAAAACCCAGAGAGGAGGAATTATTTCTGGTGAGTACAAAATCCCCAGAACATAAAAATGCTTAATGTTTGAAGAAATGGAAATGTTTATTAACCTGATTTTTTATTACACATGGTACGTATGCATCAAATTACCATAATGCATCCCATTAGGATGTACCAATATTGTATCTCAATTTAAAAAAAGATTTTCCATACCACAGCTCAAAACAAAAACACGTTGCTTCGGAGTATCATTTATTTTACAGTGCACATTTTGCATCATTTGTGAGATGATTAATAGATGAAATCCTAACAGAATAACTCTTTCAGTGGCCTGGTAAACACAGCATTTGCTCTTGAACTCCCTTGTCAGGTTATTCCCTTCAGAGTGGAGGGACACAGAGTGGCTGGAGGGGCCAAATGCAGTATCAGAAAACCACAATTAATTATCCTGATGCTAGCAGAATAAGTTTCCAGAAAAATATCCTTTTGACCAAAGTGTTAGAATAAATAGGTCAGCAAAATTTCATCTGGATGATGACTTTGATCAGATATGAATCAATTCTTTATGACTCATATGTATCAATTATGAACACACCCAGAAACAGAAATTCATTTCACTTTCGTATTGTCAAATTCCAATGCACATTTAAGTACCTAAATTCCATAGTGTTAGATGACAAATAGCTACTTGTCTTTTGTCAGTGAAGCCTGTATAATTTATGTCTTTTGATCTTTTGGGAACAATTGTTAAAAATTGTTCCCAACTGTTAGAATTGTTAATCGATGAAACCACTAAATCGGCAAACGAGTTATCATAAATAAGCAAGCAGTCATTGTCATCACCGAATTGCAATTCTTTAGGCATATTGTATTTCCCAAGGCTGGAAGATCCTAGAGAGGAAAATAGCATACCTCCTAGAGTAAACCAGCACTGTGCTCGAGAATTAGGAACTTACTTGGCAAATGTTTCAGGGATATGTCCAGTATGACAATCCTGCTGACAACATTTTGGAGACACTGTATTGCCCGACTACTAAGATGGGTTAAGAGCATTTGTTCTGGAGCAAAGCATGCATGCCTTAGAGCAAATTCTATCTCCTCCAGTTTCCAGGTATGTGTATTGGCCAAGGTAACACCAGGTGTTGTTGTAACTAAGCTCCCAAATCTCAGTGGTTTAATATAATAGATTTCTATTATTTTGTGAGAAGATGAAAACAAATACTCTTGATTTGTTTGTGACTGTTTCATAGGCAGCGTTTCAAAAACCAGGGCTACATCTACTTTCTAATTTGATCATGCTCAAAGACGGTGCATTAGTCAGCGTTCTGTTACTGTTACAAACACCTGAGGTAATCAATTTATAATGGAAAAAGGTTTATTTTGGCTCACAGTTTGGGAGGCTTCAGTCCACAATCAGGTGGAGTCTGTTGCTTTGGGCTATGGCAACACATCATGGTGGGGGCACACAGCAGAGCTAAACAGCAGAGTTCGTAGCTGAGAAGTGAAAAAGAGAGTTCAGGAAATGGGACTGTGGGTCACAGAATGCCCTTAAGGGAATGACCTCAAGATCTGGGTTGTGGCTCAGTGATAGAGCATTTGCCTAGAAGATGTGAGGCACTGGGTTCGATTCTCCACACCACATAAAAATAAATAAAATAAAGGTCCATCAGTAACTAAAAACATATGTTAAAAAAATCTCTCATTAGGCCCCACTTCTTAAGGTTTCCACCATCTCCTGAGAGCATCACTCTAGGCCTTTGAAGCATGAGCCATTGGGGTACATTTAAAATCAAAACTACAGCAGATGGTTTCCAAAATTCAGGTAAAAGGAGGAAGAATCATACAGAGTTGTGCATAGAATATATATTATGAATCAAGTCTGAAAGTGGAACTCCCTGTTCCTCTCCAAATGCATTGGCTAGAACTTGGCAGCAGGCTCATAACCAGCTGGCAAAGGAAAGGTGGGAAATCTTTTGTCAGTGTGTTTCCAGAAAGAAGACGCAATAGATTGGGTTATGAAGTAGCCAGGCTCTGCCACTCTGTGTGACCTATGAAATGCTTAATTTCTTTCTGCAAGATTTTCCTCATATATAAAATGGAGTTTAAAATGCCTGGGCCCCACTGGGTTGCTGTGAGTTTATCACAGTGCCTTGCAAATGGCAGCAGCGGCTGTTGTACTGATAATAACATTTCATTGCACATTTCCTCTATCTTGAGAAAGGTTGTATTAATCTCCTTTTTATTTAGCTATTCAATACTAAGCTCTTATTCACAACTCAAAATGTGTTATTACAATGAATGACTTCTCTATCCCTACCCTAGCTGGATTCAAGAAAAGCAAAGTATCAGAAAGCATTCTAATGACAAAGGACATACAGTTTATGCATGTTCAAATCAAATGCAACAGAAAGGAGGAGAGATTCAAAAATTGACTAAAGTAGCACACCCTTTCTGTGATTCTAAGACTTAGGAAGGTATGAATAATTTTGCTGGAATTTTCTATCACCTACTTACATTAGGCATTGTGAATATGCTGTTTAGAGAAAATCATAATGCTTTTCTCAGAATTTCTTCCTCTACTTCCTTTTTTTTAAACTGATTTTTTTAATACATAAAAACATAAAAATGTATCCAGATTAATGGGGATACTCTGTGATGCTCTGATACATGTATACCTTGTGTAATGTTCAAATAAGGTTACATATACTCATATCCTCTAACACTTATCTTTTCTTTCCAGTAAAAGTATTCAAAATTCTATCTTCCAGTGTTTGAAACATACAATACAGTATTATTATCTTCATTTTGCAAAGCAGACCAGAACTTCTTACTTCTATCTCACAGTAACATAGGACCCACTGACAAACTTTTCCCCATCTCTCCTCGACCCTACTTTCCCCAGCTTCTGGTGACCTCATTTAATTCTCAGCTCTTATGAAATCAACATTCTTAGCTTCTGCAGATGTGTGAGACCAGGCAGGTTTGAGCTTTCTGAGCCTGGCTTACTTCACTTAACACAGTGTCCTCCACTTCCATTCATTCACATTGCTGCAAACACAGGACTTCATTCTTTTCATGGCTGAATAATTTCACAGTGTACCACATTTTCCTCATCCTTTCCTGGTTGAAGGATGCTTCAGTTGTTTCTGTTTCTTGGCTTTTGTGAATAGCTCTGCAATGACCATGAGAGTTCAGGTGTCTCCTGAGCACACTGATATCATTGTCCAGGTGTGGGATGGCTAGTCATATGTTCATTCTATTTCAAATTTTTTTGAGGAACCTCCACACTATTCCCCATAATGGTTGTGCTAATTTATATCCCACCAACAGTGCACGAGTGTCTCTTTTCTCCACATCCCTGCCTGCATTTACTACCTTCAGTGATTTTTATAATTACCATTCTTATTAGGATGAGGCATTATCATTATCTCATTGTGATTTTCATTCACATGTTCCTGAATACTAGCCATGTTGAACATTTTTTCATACAACTTTTAGCAATTTGTTTGATTTTATTTGAGGAATGTCCATTGAGTGATTTTGTTTAGGTATTAGAGTATTTGGTTTTGTTGTACTTATTTGTTACTGAGTTTTTGGAGTTCATTGTAAATTCTGGATGTCAATCCTTTGTTAGATGGGCAGTTTGCAAATAGTTTCTTGACTCTGTAGGTTGTCTCTGCATTAACCTTGACTCTTCCCTCTGCTGTGCAGAAGTTTTTTAGTTTAATATATTTTCATTTGTCTCTTTTTGCTTTTGGGGTCTTGCCTACAAATCCTGACCCATTCCAATGTCTAAAACATTTCCCAATGTTTTCTTGCCATAGTTTCAGAGTTTTAAGTCTTACATTTAAGTCTTAATGCACGTTGAGGTGATTTTTTTGAACTGGTAAGAGATAGGGGTCTATTTTCATTCTTCTGCAGGTGAACATTCAATTTTCTCAGCACCATGTACTGAAAAGACTACATTGTTTTCTAAGCATAGTCTTAGAATTTTTGTCAAAAATAAGTTAGGTACAGATGTGTAAATATCCTTTGGGGATATGTATTCTATTCCATTCGTATGTGTGTCTTTGTATGCTAATACCATGCTGTTTTTACTACTATAGCTTTATAGCTTATTTTGAAGTCAGGGTTAGGGTAAGGCCTCCAATTTTGTCCTTTCTGCTCAAGATTGCTTTAACTATTTGGGGTATTTTTGTGAAGTCATTTAAACTTTAGGATTTTTTTCTAGCCCTTTGAAAAATGTCATTTGTGTTTTGATGGGAATTACACTGAATCTGAAAATCCTTTAGGGCAGTATGACACTTGAGCAATATTGATGCTTACAATTTCTTTTATCAATGCTTTATAATTTTCATTGTAGAGATCTTTCATCTATTTGGTTAAATTTATTTCCAGATATTTTTGTAGCTATTGTGAATGGGATTTTTTCTTGGTTTCTAGTTCAGATGATTCACTACTGGCATATAGCAAAGTACAAATTTTTGTATGTTGCTTTGGTATGAAGCAACTTTGCTGATTTCATTTATTAATTATAGTGGGTTTTAGGGAGGAATTTTGTGTCCTTTTATATATAAGATCGTCATGTCATCTAAAAATAGTGGTAATTCCACATCTTCTTTTCCAGTTTGAATGCCCTTTATTTTTTTCTTTTTGTCTGATTGCTCTGGATAAAACTTCTAATATTACATAGAATAAAAGTGGCAAAAATGGGCATCCCTGTCTTGATCCGTATCTTAGAAAGAAAGATTTCAGTGTTTCCCCATCTATTACGTTAGCTGTTGCCTTATTGTGAGTGGCCTTTATTATGTTGAGGTATGTTTCTCCTGTACCTAGTTTGTTCAGTACTTGCATCAAGAAGCAATATGGAGTTATATCAAATGCCTTTTCTGTATCTGTTGAGATGGTCATTTGGTTTTGTCCTTTATTCTGTTGGTGTGTCTTATTTTGCTTATTTTCATATATTAAACTATCTTTGAATTCTGGAATAAAAACCACTTGATCATCAGAAATCATCATCTTAATATGTTGCTGGATTCCATTTGCTAGTATTTTGTTAAGGACTTCTGAGTCTATATTCATCAGAGAGAATGGCCTGTAGTTTCCTTCTTTTAAGTGTCAGTATCCTTGTTTGGCTTTGCCATCAGGGTAATTAATACTGGTTTTATGAATTCTTACAATTCTTCCTTGTTCTATTTTTTAATAATTTAAGGAGAATTAGTAGTATTCTTTAAATGTTCGGTAGAACTCAGCACCGAAGAAACCCTTTTATCTTGGGCTTGCTTTGATGGGACACTCTATTCTGATTTATTATCCTCACTTGTTATTGGCCTCTTCAGGTTTCTTGTTATTTCACAATTCAGTCTTGGCAAGGTGTAGGTATCTAGGAATTTGCCCATTTCTTTTAGGTGATCAAAGTTTTGTCATACAGTCCATAATAATCTCTAATATTCTAATCATAATAATCTATTTGCATTTCTGTGACGTCAGTTATATTTCTTCCTTTTCATCTGTGATGTTAAGTCTTTTTCTTTGGTGTAGCTAAGTATTTGTTTCATTTATCTTTTCAAAGAATAAGCTCTTTGATTCACTAACCTTTTTTTTTTTGGTCTCCATTCCATTTATTTCTACTCTTATTTTTATTACTTCTTTCCTTTTACTGATTTGGAGTTTTTTTTTTCAATTTGGAGTTTGGTTTTCTCCTCTGCTATCTAGAGACACAGCATCAGGTTGCTTATTTGAGATCTTTACATTTTTGATGTGGGAGTTGATTATTATAAATGTTCCTCTTAGTGTTGCTTTTACTTTATCCCACTGGTTTTGGTATATTGTGTCTCAATTTTCACTTATTTCAAGAAATTTTTGAATTTTCTTCATGAATTCTCCTTTCGTGAACTGATGGTTCAAAAATAAAATGCTTAGTTTCCATGTATTTGCATAGATTCCAAAATTTATTTGGTATTGATTTTGTTTGATTGCATCATAGTCATCAAATAAGCTTGATATAATTTCAAATTTTAAAAAATTTTGAGATTTGTTTTGTGACCTATTCATGTAATCTATCCTGGAGAAGGCACCATGGGCTGATGAGAATAAATGTGCTTTTGGCAATTGTCAAATAGAATGTTCCTTAGATGTCCCTTAGGTCCATTTGCCCTGGGATGCTGTTTAACCCTGCTCCTTTGATTTTCTGTCAGATTATCTGCCCATTACTGATAGTGGGTTGTTACAATCCTCAATTATTATTCCATTATAAACTATTACTTCCTTTAGGTCTATTAATATTTGCTTTACACTTTTGGGTGCTCTGATTTGAAGTGCATATATATTTAGAATTATTATTTCCTTTGCTGAATTGACCAATTTGTCATTATTTAATGATCTTGTCTCTTTTTAGCACTTTTTATTTAAAGTCTATTTTCTCCTAGATAAACATGGCCACTCTTGCTTCCTTTTGGATTCCATTTGCATGGCATGCCTTACTCTATACCTTTACTTTCACACTACATGTATCTTTAGAACTGAAATAAGATTTTGTAAGCAATATAGTTGGGTCTTTCTTTCTTAAATCTATTCAGTCCTTCTATGTCTTTTAATTGCAGAATTTGATCCAATTATATTCAAGGGAAGTAAAAGCAGGTAAGGCCTTACTTCAGCCATCTTTAAATTTGTTTTCCAGTTTTGTTGTAGTTTCTTTCTCGCTCAGGGTCTTCCTTTGTGGCTAAGTTATGTACAGTTAGTGGGTTTCAGTTAGCTGATTTTTATTTTTGGCTTGCTTGTTATTGATTTTTACTTTGTAGTTACCATGTTGCTCATAACAAACATTTTTCTTATAATGAACTATTTTGAAGCAATGGTGACATAACATCATTGTAAAGATAAGAACAGAAACAAAAAGAACAAGAGAAAATTACTGTGAACAGAACAGTACAATTTAACTCTATTCCCACATTTTGAATTTTATATATACAGTTTTCTTTTCTTTATTGCTTGTCTCTTAATATATTAATGTAGTTTTTGCTGTTAATCATTTGTACAATTTTTAGACTAAAGATATGAAAGACTTGTGTACCATACTGACAATATTAGGACATTCTGAAAGTTTTTTGCATAATTATTCTCACCAGTGAGTTTTGTATCTTCCCACGTTTTCTTCTTACTTGTCGACATATTTTTTCAGTTTGAAAACATGTTTTAAATTTTATGTGGAACAGGCCTGGTGGCAATATATTCTCTCAGGTTTTTTTTTGAGGGGGAGATCAGGTAATATAACTCTTCTTCGTCTCTAAAACATACTTTTCCTGGGCACTATATTCTTGAACGATATTTTTTTTCTTTCAGTCAGGTAAAACTTTCATGTCACTCTCTCCAGAACTGCAAGATCTTTACTAAGAAATCTGTTGCCAGATTAATTGGGATGCCCCTATGTGTTCCTTGTTTCTTTTCTCTTGTAGCTGTGGGAATCTTTTCTTTATTTTTCGCCTTTGAGAAAATGACCATAAAATGACCTGGGACAAATCTGACAGGTGAACTTCAATTTTTCTGGACCAGGAAATTTGTATTTTTTTTCGGGTTGGGAAGTTTTATTTTATTATTTCTTTGAGTACCCTTTCTACTCATTTGACATTCTCAAGTTGTTAAGAACCTCAAAAATCTGAAATTTGCTCTTTTATCATGGCTTAAAAGTCCTGTAAGTTTTCTTCATTCCTCTTTATCCTTTTTTCTTTTTTTTCTCTATGTACTTTTAAATAGCTTGTCTTCAAGTTCACTAATTCTTTCTTCTGTTTGATCTATTCTGCCATTGATACTTTTCCTTGAACTTTTAATTTTGCCAAGTACATTTTTCAGTTTGAGAATATCTATTTGATTTTTACAAATTGCTTCCATTGCTTTGTGAAGTGTCTCTATTAGAGTCATGAAACCTCCCTCTGCATTTTACTCAAGCTTGTGGAGTTTCCTTAGAACAACTGTTTTAAATTCCCCATCTTGGATATCTCCTATACTGATGACTATCTGGCCAGTTTTGGGCACCATATTTTGATTGTTAGGTGAATTCATGGTTTTATGAAAGCTTATGATACATGCTGACATCATCTGGTCATTAAAGGTTAAATTATTTATTCCACTCATCATAATCTGGCTTTGTGCTTGTCTTTCCAGAAATTTTAACCAGACTGCTTATTTTCTCTGAGCTTCTAATCATTGCCACTATTCCAGTATTGGATGATGCCCAAGTCCAGGTTCATTGGGAGTCTGCTGTTAGGGTGTTGTCGTTGTTTTAGTATGAGAGGATACAAGTCCAGATTTCTGCCAACTACACTGTTGATGGAGTGTTCAGAAAGAATCAAGAATGTACTTAGAAAAATAGTCTGTCCCCCAGTCCTCTCTCTGGGGCACCAGTAGACCCAGATGCCTTGGCCATAGGAATAATATGAAGTTAGGTACTTGGGAATCTGCCAGACTGTGGGCAGGGTCATCATGGAAAGACCAGCCCCAGACTCCCATGACATACATGTGGTTTCCAATTTCAATAAGCCGTGTTTCCAATTTCAATAAGCCTGAGCCCACAGATCATCAAGACCAGCACAAAACTAGTATAGGACCAGGGGCTGTACTGCCATAGGCTGCCTATTGCTGTGATGGACTCATGGTCCAAGGCAAGTACTGCCAGCCATAGGTGATGATAACTGGAACAGAAATCTGATGGACTGAGCGTGTGTCTTCTGGCATCAGAGTTATTATCTGTAGGGAGGCCTGAGGATAGGGGCCAATAGGATCTGTCCTGTATTAGGTTTCACCAGCCCAGCTCTCAGTCCTAGGATAAAATCTTGGGCTTACTACACTGGTCACCTCAGAAGATGCAGTCTTGCATCATGCTATGCTGCTAGAAGTTTTGGGGAATGTTGGTGAAGATAGTTCCTTGGCCATCTAGGCTGATATTATGGCAGTATAGACCTGAGGTTCACACACAGTCATAAGAATCTGTACATTCTTAGGGTTCATCGAGCACACATCACAGTTGACAGTGGTATAGGCCAAAAGCATGAACCCATCCCACTCTGCTGGGTGTTGTACCAGATCTAGAGCCCCTTCTGCAAGCACTTGTCTAACACAGTTGGGAGACAAGTGGTAGTGATGTTCCTGTGGCCACCAACGCTGACACTAAGCTGGGTTATAGCTGAGTCTCACAGCCACAAAGACCTGCAGTTTCAGGAGAAGGGTGGATGTGCCATAGGCCTAGAGGCTCCATCTGTGAATTCTAGCCTGTTTACAGAGTCTTCAGTTTCAACCAGGTCCTGGGTTTCACTGCTGGGCCTGGCACTGGGCTCCAAGACTAAGTCTTGTGCTGGCTTTCATGCTGCACTCCTAGTGAATGGCCTGCTCAGCTACCACTAACACTGAAGGTTGAAGGAGGGTGGTGGTTGCAGTGGGCAGCCTGGCTAAAGTGGTTCCATGTGCTCAATCCCCCCACATCTATTGTAGGGGTTATAGCGTTTTTCCCAGCACTGGGGTTCACCATGGTAGGTCTGGTTCTGTGTCTCAAGTCTCAGGCCTGACAATTCTCTCTCCCTCCAAGAAATGGGAGGCATCTCCATCCACCCTGTGCTGCTTGGAGTTAGGGGAAGGGTGACACAGGTAACCCTTCCTCCTGCCTTTTTCATTGTGCTTTGGTTTTTGTTTTTTTTGTTTGTTTGTTTGCTCTGTTATTGTAAAAACTGGTGATGAAGTCGCTAACTTGATTCCTTAGCTTTTCTGTTGGCAGTTTGTTTGTGAATAGCTACTGAATTTTGTGGATCTGTAGAGAGAGATTATTGAGGTGCTTCCTCAGCCGCCATCTTGCTCCACCTCTTCTGCCTCCTCCATTCCTTTTTTCTGTGTGTGTGTGTGTGTGTGTGTGTTACAGGGGATTGGTCCCAGGATCTCAGGCATGCTAGGCAAGTACTCTACCATCCAGCTACTCTGGAAGCTTTCTGCTTCTAACTTGTTTTCTCTACTTTGGATAAAATATAAAAATGTGGACTTCCTACTGCTTACCTCAAGGAATTTAAATTTTTCCAAAATGACAACTAGGTCAATCCCAGTTTAATTGAGCTCTTCAGATTATATCTACTTCTGCAACATCCTAGAATGATTTTAATAAGTCAAAAACATCCTAACAATATTTTTGAATGCAAATCAATATTTTCAAAGGCATCCACTGAAGCTGATTTATACATCAGAAAGGGATGTAACTAGGTTCTTCTCTATTAAGGCAGAACTGTGTGCAATGGTTACTGAACCAGTTATTTTATTTTATTTTTTTAAGGAAATGCTTTATTTTGGCTTCCATCACAAAAGTGTCCATTCTTGGCTTGTTTTTATGGATGATTTGCACTGACCCTTGGGACAGATTCTTTTGGTGAGACTGATGTTTCTTTATCTAGCTATAGTCTACCAACTTACCATAATTACAACACAGTCAAGCAAGGTTTGGTTACCTTAATAGTTCAAGAGTCCAAAACACTGGAAGACCACTTTTGGTATATTTTAGAAAAAAAGCTATTGGTTAGGGCATGGAGGTGTTCAGATAACTGATAATGCTAGAGATATTTAATATTAAGACTCTGGGAAACATGTGAGGTGGACTTTGTAAAATGTACCTGTAACCTAAATGCTCATGTCAAAGAGCCCCGCTGGGAAGGGTGGGATGGGATGGAGACTTGTATGTGTAGAATCATGTCAGAGAGCCCATTCTTAAATCTTAGTAAGACGTGTGGGGTGCTTCATGATATGGCTGCTCCTTCTCCCTCACCCATCTTTCTCCTCTCTCAGCATTGAATTCTATGCTCCCCTTCCTTTTTGGAAGTACTTGCAGTTCCACAGTTCTCTCTCAGTATTATCACATTTGATATTTCTCTAAGAACAAATCCATTACTTCCTTTTCCCCCTGGCCAACTTTTGTTCCCTCCTCAGATCTTATCTTAGATTATGTTTTTCATAAGTGTCCTTTCTTGAACCTCTGAGAATGAGTGACATCTTCTTTTTATGAGCTCCTGCTTTGTCCAGTCATACAGCTATTATGAGCTGCCTATCTTCCTTATTAGCTTTTGTTTTCCTTGAGTTTAGAAAATAGGTTAATTTGTCCTTGTGTTTTTCCAGCATTTTGTCAAGGGCTATGCACATAGTAGGTCCTCAATAATTTCGCTGCATGAATGAATAACAAAATAATGTTATCCATCCTACCATTCACCTTAGAAGGACAACTTAGTTCATCTTGCTGAGGTTATGCTATGCATCAGATCTATTGTCTTTCTAAGTCTATCTTATTTCAAATCAACCTTGAACTCTTTTGAGATCCATCCAAAGGTGACAGATAAATTAGATAAAAACATAAAAGATTATCTAATGATTTGATGATTTGAAGTCGAATGACTTCATGAAAGGACAATTCTTTCCCCTGTCCCTTACTTAGAAGAGTTCTTTTGTCTCTTTAAATGATATGTTTCTCATTTCTCAAAAGCTATTCCTTATCCCAGTCATGCAGAGCCTAAATAAATTGTGTTTATAAAAATATACTGTAATCTAAAGAAGAGCACCGCTATGTAAATGGAAAACTCTGAGCAGTTATCGTCCCTCACCTTTGGAAGCTTTGCATCTGAAAAACAGCAGTTTTAAAATTAAATTATGCTCCATTTCATATTTCTAACTCATGATTAAAACAGTGTTTGGATCAGCAGGTTTTCTACTAACACCACACTTGTATACAAGATGTTTCCATGCCTTACTGTCTAAATAATCCTTTACAGAGATGAAAGGTTAATTACCAGCTGTTCTAATGATTTGTTGTTATTGATTTAAATGCTCCATTTGTTTCAATCACATTTATATGATTTTATGCTACAAAAATTTCCATTAACCCTCCAAACAAAGTACGGTTCTCCTATCAAATAATGCTTATACTTTCTAAGGGTCTAAGGCAAGGGAGGGGGTATCTAAAGGGGGGAAAAAAAAAGTAAGAAAGAAACACATTGGAAAACCCTCTCAATGAAAACTTTCCTGTGGTTGGTGAATGATCACCACTCCATGTGGGGTAAGCACAGAACACCAAGCACTTACCACAACAGTTGAACATATAATACCCGTATTTACATTTTCATTGTTAAAATAAGTCCTTATACATTCTAATTTCTTCTTCACAGTTGAGGAAAATGGAGAAATGGAAGTGAAGAGATTGTCTAGGCATGCCCCCTAAGTCCAAAGGCAGGACTATCACTGAGGTCCCTTGTGTCTTAATTGTGTACCTTTTCCATCTGGAACACACACACACACACACACACACACACACACACACACAGAGACTCTAAGCATTCAGAGTGACATACATGTTAAGCACTTCATACAGAAATGCTTTATTTTCCTTATTACCAAATTAGGTCACCTTAGGGTTATAATTCTGAAGAACTTCTTCATTAGCAAAATCACTTTTTGTTTCTAGTCACATGAAAAATAAAATCTTAATCAAAGGACTCTGTGAAATACTTATAGTGAACCTTTTGAAAATGGCGGCTAGAGCTCTAGGAGGCTTTAAGTTCTCTAATTTTAAATATCTGCAAGAGAGGCTTTAGGCTTAGAGTTCTTGTGCTTGTTTCACTTTTTTTTTTTTTCCCTGACAATTACTCTTCCAGATTCTCCATTGGGATGGATAACCCAAGTTTGTTTAAATGGATTGATTCTATCTTAGCTCTTGGTCTACCATGTGCTTTGATAAATTTAAGTGATTTGTTAGGAATAAAGGCTGTTTCAAAAGAAACTTGTAGATTATTTTGAAAATTTATACTCTAATAAATTAGAAAATCTTGAAGACATTAACAAATATTTAGAGACATATGAACTACCTAAATTGAACCAGGAGGACATAGAAATTTGAACAGATCAATCTCAAGTAAGAAAATTGAAGTCACCATCAAAAGCCTAAAAACAAAGAAAAGCCTAGGACCAGATGGATTCTCAGCTGAGTTCTACAAGACCTGCAAAGAAGAACTAACACCAATAGTCCTCAAATTATTTTATGAAATAGAAAGGGAGGGAACCCTTCCAAACTCATTCTATGAAGGTAGTATCACCCTATTCCAAAACCAGACAAAGACACACCAAAGAAAGAAAACTATAGACCAATATCTCTGATGAACCTAGATGCAAAAATTCTAATAAAATTCTGGCAAATCACATACAAAAACACATTAAAAAAAGTGTACTACGATCAAGTGAGTTTCATCCCAGGGACGCAAGGTTGATTCAACATACAGAAATCAATAAACATAATTCACCACATCAGTAGACTTAAAGCCAAGAATCACGTGGTTATCTTAATAGATGCAGAAAAACATTTGACAAAATACAGCATCTTTTCATGTTGAAAACACTAGAAAAGCTAGGGATAGTAGAACATACTTCAATGTTGTAAAAGCTACATATATCAAACTGAAGGCCAACATTATTCTAAATGAAAAAAAAGTAAAAACTGAAATGAGACAGGGATGCATCCTTTCACCACTGCTATGCAAGATAACCCTTGAAACTCTAGCCAGAGCAATTAGACAGGAGAAAGAAATTAAAGGGATAAGAATAGGAAAAGAAGAACTCAAATTATCCCTATTTGCCAACAACATGATTCTATACTTACAAGATCCAACAAACTCCACTAGAAAACTTCTAGAACTCATAAAAAATTCAAAGAAGTAGTAGAATATAAAATTAATACCCATAAATCAATTGCATTCCTATACACCAAGAAGGAATCAGTTGAAAGAGAAATTAAGAAAACTATCCCATTCACAACAGCCTCAAAACAATATAATTCTTGGAAATCAATCTAACAGAGAAGTGAAGGATGTCTACAATGAAAACTACAGAACACTAAAGAAAGAAACTGAAGAAGACCTTACAAGATGGAAAGATCTCCCATGCTCTTGGATAGGCAGAATTAATATTGTCAAAATGGCTATTGCTGAAAGTGCTATACAGATTTAATGCAATTCCTATTAAAATTATTTTCAAAATTAAACAGAAATAAAAATTATGTTCATCACAGGGTTACTGAAGACTTTGATGGACTCTCCACGAAGCCCTCTGCAGTGCTCAGCACAGAGTCCTCAATTGCCACCGATGTCATTGCCATAGGACTTACTAACAGGGGGTCACAGCACCTTCCAGGGAATCTCTGCTTTACACAGGACTGTGATTAATTTACATCTTCATCAAACTCATGGCACAGATACATTTGCAGGACAGATCTTTAATAGGTGACTTCAATCTACACTAATATCAATGATGCTTTCTTAACTTAAAATCTTGGAACTCCTCTTTGAGACTGGCTACTTTGGGGCACATGTATCTTTACACTTCATTTACCACAAGCCACTGCATCCTCAATTGACTTTAGAGAAACAAACAAAAACATCCTTTGTGAATCCTAAATAATGAAGAATAGCCAGGAAAACAGAAGTGCTTGGGGCCTGGGGGATAAACTCTTCTCTCAGTGATTTAACCAATAAATGATTAGCACACAAATTGATTTTCTTCACAATTTGAACTATTGCTTTCTAGTCACCAGCTAACTTCTCTATGACAATTTAGAGAAACAGATACTATGCCAGGTAGTCTACGCAATCTGCTGCTCTTTCTTGCCTAAAGAAGGACAGAAGGTCCCCAGGTAAGTCACCTGGACACAAGACTCCCTTCCCCTTTGCCCCAACTTCTAGCTCCCTTTACTTCCCTGTGGGTCTCAGTTTCATTTGTATTTTTTTTCACATTTTTAAAATACAGTCATCTTCCAATGCCTTGAGACTTCGTATAGTTTAAAGACTCAGAATAAGGTTACTCAGTACTAGTGTAAAATCCTTTCCTGATTAAGACAAGGATTTTACACTATGAAGGGAAATCTACTCAAACTATATTATGTCAAGAGAGCAACTGGGAAGGACGCTGGAGTAGATCACAGGAAGCCTGAGCCATCCAGACTTAAAAGCAGAGGAAGTAACAGGTACCAGGCTTCAAGGCAGCCAGCGCCGTGCTGGTCTGCTCTTCCGTCCTGTCTGCAGCCTTGTCAACTTTCCTCCCTGCTGCTGTCCTTTGTCTTCTTCATTTTTACTCCTCTTCCCCTGTGCTATAGCCCCCAGCGTATACCTTCTCAACTCAAGCGAAAAGAAAGCATGACCAGAATCCTGACATGCCAATTCCAGAATCCTAGAAGAAGAATGGGAATTAAACTACTTGAGTCAAACATTTTCTGGGTCCAACAATTTGAGAGAGGGGATTGATGTAACACAGATAGTGTCAGCGCCACCGCCCACCCTCACTCCCGCTCTGGAGGTAGACAGTACCATTTGCATCGTGTGGTGTGAGTTGAGAAGATGCCGGTTCAGTGTCTACAATCCTGTTTTCCATTTTGAAAAGATCACTGAGGATCCACATTTTTCCTAAAAGGATTTCTTTTCAATTTTTATTACCTCAGGGAGCATATAAAGAGGATAACTCCTGCCAAACAATGACAAACCTTTTCATATTTCAAAAGCAAATGAAGACACCATAGCAATCCCTGGGAGGAATCCTGTATGGCTAGCTGATACTGGAAGAATGAATTAATTTGGTTAAAACAGAAACATCCAGGCTATCTTCTTACAGACATGCTCAGCAGACCTGTCACTTCCTTAGTATGGAAAATATCATGTTGTACCCAAAGAAAATAAAATCATCCAAGCCAATCACCTAAAACTGAAAGAAGCCTTTATTTTAGCTGGCCAGGGTGGATCCCCTTACACCTAAAAGCGGTGTCCCGGAAATCGCGCAATAGTTCTTTTGTTGCTAGCATTTATAAGGCGCGTGAGGGAATTAGGGCGGGGCTATAGGGAGGGGAGGGGACTAGGGCGGGGCTATAGGGAGGTGGAGGGGATTAGGGCGGGGCTGACTCTCTCCTGATGGCGCTGGAGAATCTTTTTGGGAAGTATAAGAGTCAAGGACACATTCCAATCAGTATCTGCTTCCTCCTGGCACCCCCAACACCCCCTATACACATATGCACAGGTGCATTATTTTAATGGGTGGAAATTGGATATTGTTTTTGTAGATATGTACAGTAGGTATGTTAGCTTAGAACAGTTGCACAGTACCATACCCTGTAGCTCAGTCACTTGTTAATGAATGATTTTTGAGGTTTGCTAATGCCAGGCATTGCCCAATGACACAGAAGTGTGCAACTATGGCCCATACCCATCCAGACAGCACAATTCTGTGGAAGGGAAGAAAGAAATTATTAATGCAGCAGATGAGTATGAGGATGGAGGAAGCCCAGGGTGATGTATTGGAAAGCTCTCTGAACTAATGCCTGAAGACTTTTGGGAGGTTGAAGTAGACAGGAAAGAGGTGATGGAGATAAAAGCAGGTAATCGAGGGAATATATTTATTAAACAAATGCTTATGTGCCTACTCAGTGTTATACACTGGGGATATAATGGCAAGTAATTCTATCTCTGAATTTGCAGTGTAATGGGAAATCCTAAGAGTAATCAAAATGTCAGATATAAATGGCAATGAGGACCAGGAAAAACAAGTTTAGGGAAGAAAGACCTTGTCATAGGACAGGAATAATTTATTTCTGCTTATTCAGCCAAAGGAACATTAGAAAGGGGCAGAGAGGAAGGATAGACATTCAAGAGATCCCTGTGTTGGGGGAGGGGTCTCTGAAGAACTCAGTACCAGATGAGGTAGAAATGTGGGTAACCACCTGATTGTGCAGCCCTGTTGCCCAGTTTAAAAAAAAAAAAAGGTTTAAATGTACAGGCAACCAGCTTCCATGGGGAGTTAGAGAAGGAATATGATTGCATTTGATTTTAACAGATCCCACTGGCTGCTCTGGAGAGCAGATTGGTACTGGTAGTAAGGAAGGCGGGAGTGTGGATTTAGGATACCAAAAATAATTCAATCTGACCGGAAGTTTAGATTACTGTGGCTGGAGAGTGGAGGAAATAGGAGATCAGAGCATACTGCAATGATGGACAGGCAGATGCGTGATCCCCCCACAGCAGCAATGCTTCTAGATTCATTCCTTCTAGATTCACCACGGTGTTTCATTTACAAGTCCAACCAATTAACATTCCACCAAACCAATTCATCGGAGCCAATGTGGCCTTAGAAAAAAAGCTAGAGCCTAAAAAAGAATATCTGATGATAAACCTCAGGAAATAGCAAATACCAAGTGATTTGGCTAGGTCTTACTAAAAAAAAAAAAAAAATTGTGAAGAGACTTTTTATCCCTTTCCTTTTATTTCAGGCCAAGCCTTGCCATTATAATTATGATTCATTTCATAAGATAAGCATTTCCAGAAAGTAATCTCATATTTGCTCTTGCATTAATTATTCCCATCACCCATTATCTTGAAAACACTTCACCAAAATGTTTGAACTTTCTTTTCCCTTTATTTCAGCTTGTTTGTCAAGAAGCCAGAGATAGTGCCAAATGAACAGCATTCCTCAGCTAAATGAATTATTTAGGCATTGTATTCTCTCTGGCTTACCACGGCAGGAAGTTGAGCTCAATGCAAGGATCCTTCCAAAATCGATGTGTTCCACATTCATGAACATGTTTAAGCAGAGGCTGGGAGATTACTTGATGAAGGTGCAGTGAATGCACAAGAAAAAAATGACCTTAAGAAATCCCTCCCAACCATTCCTCCTGTGATTTATTGTCAGGGCCCTGCACTCAAAGATCCATCTTTATTATAGTTGGTAGGCTTCATGAATCTCAAGAAACTAAAATTTATTTTTTCATGCGTAGAGTTATTTGTCTTCACTTGCAGATTCTTCCATGGCTATTGTGCTCATCTTATTTATCCTATTTCTCCAAATTGAATTTTATTTACTGAGAATCAGATGAGATTACTTCTGAATTATTTCAATGTGTACTTTGCCAAGGCGCATTTCAGGGGGTGTTAACTTCTGTTTGTCCAAAATCATGCTTCTGGATGGAATCTCAATGTCTTTGTTTTGGAGAGGAAGAAGCTGAATATTTTGAGCTTTGCATACAGAGAGTAGCTGATGTTAATATTCTCTCTCTCTGGTATCCTTGGAAGGCCACACCCCCAGCATGTAGGGAGTGAGTAGATTTTAGAGACAGACATGAGTTTAACTCAGCTCTGACAATTACTGTTTAGCCTTGGTTAAGTTATTTAACCTCAGGAATCTCCACTTTCTCCTCTCTTAAAATGCAGGTGTAATATTTAATTAACTTTAAGAATTATACATAACTTATGAAAAATGCTTGGCTCAATGTAGACACTCAGAGTGGGAACCCTTATTTGTAGTAGTAGTGACAACTCTTGCCAAGATACCAATCTCAGTCACATTTCCATCTTTTCTGCTCACTTCTCTCTGTCTCACGTTATCTTGGTCATCTTTTTTAAAAAATTTATCTTATTTTATTTGTTCTAATTAGTTGTACATGCCAGTAGAATGCATTTGTACATTTTGACATGAATAGTGTAATCTCTCAATTTTTTGATTACAGATATTACAAGATCACATTGTTTATGCAGTCTCGGGTCATCTTTTGCTACTATATTTCCCCTGGTCTCATTGCAATTCCTTTTCTCAGATTTCATTCATTTTATTTACTAATTTCATTCACTTTATTTATTTATTTTTTTTTTATAAAAACCCTATGTCAGAGCCACAGCTGAAGCCTGGGTCCTATGTATAGACTCTGGTGTGGGCTGCCATTCTGACCAAGACAAGATGTCCTGGGCAGGCAGGAACTTGGGATGAAAACCAGAGTGAGAAAGGCTGCTTTGGGTGATTTAATTCTGCAACTGGGAGGGCATGGGCCTATTCCGTCTCCCGTGCTCCTTCCCTAGAACCTGGGCCCTGTCTTTCATGCCCAGGATGCTTGTGAATCAATATCTCACAATGGATATGGCTGTGTCCTCTTCCACTCTTTGTGAATAAAGACTCTAAGTAGTGATTCTTCAGGTGACTGAGAATAAAATAAATTAAGAAGTGAATGCAAAGACAGAGTGTGAACAGCAGGGTCTCTTTCCCATTCCTCCCCACAGCCCATCCCCCCACATGCACACATGCTCTCTTAGCTCCAGTAGAGCCTGGGGGGTTCAACAGAGGAGGAAGCAGCATAGGATCAAGTTGGACTAGGAAGAAGTGTTCTAAACTCTTCGTCTTTGGCTCCTGATAACCGAGGCCTCACTCTCTAAATGATATTCTCATAGAATTTAAATCAACTCTTTTCTTTTTTCTAACTTAAACACAGTCAACACCCAATTTCCTGCACTGATGGAGAGAATAATTTACAGTTGATGTTGGAATACGTTGTATAATGGGTGTTAGTTTTCTAAAGATATTCTTTTCTAATTACATTTGGCTACAGGCAGCAGAGTAGAATGAAATGTGCAGCAAGCAGTCTAAGTGTCAGTGTCTGACTTATTATTTTGTATCCACTGTTTGCAATGCATTTGACCTTGAGATGACAATTCATTTTCCTAAGATCCTCAGCTTTCCTTTGGAAGTATTCATGAATATTTACAGAAATATTCCTTATTGGAAAGAGGACCTTGTGCCTATTAATCTGAATGTCCCCAGCATATACCATAGAGTGTGGCACATAGTACATGTTCACTTAATGCTTGTTAAATGAAAGGTTTCCCTTGCCTCTGAGGCAGACTATTTGTAGAATTTGAGACAAGAAACCTCACTTTAGGATCTCAGTTTCTTTTTCTGTTTAATGGAGATTAGAAACTTTAATTAATCATGACTATTAAAAATAGCAGGTAAACCTTACAGAGCACATACATTACATCAGGCATAAGACTACGATCTTTGCTTACTTCATCTCATTTGTTCCCTGTAACAGTGTTATGTGGTAGGCAGCATATTGTCTCTATTTTGTAGGTGAGAAATTGAAGGCCAAAGAATTCAAATAAGTTGTTCTACCTGGAAAGTAATTGTATAAGCAAGAATTCTGATAACGTGCTCAACTTTTCAAATTGGAGATCTACCTACTACCTATGTGGCTTTTCAGGCTGTGATCATGTGATCTCTGATAAGAGTTGAAAGATGATCACAAGCTGGCTGATGTCCCCCAGAAAGACCTTTTGTCAGATTACTGCAGCAGGGGAGAGCGCATTCAGAGGTGGACAGTTAGGAGCCTTGTATCCTGCTGAAGTCCTTGGTCTACCCCAAGATTGGAGTCACCGAGGACAGGTGAGGCTCATGGAAGGAAAACAAGACAGGCAGAAAGGTCGGAGAAGACCCGACCGTAGGTAAGGGGAGAGAAAGTATGACGGAGGGAGCAGGGGCATGACAGCTGGAAGTGCCCCCTGTGGGCCAATCTCTGTTCTTCACTGTATTCTTGTCACCTTGAGCAAATGTCTGAACCTCTCTGAACCTTCATTTACTCACTTAACTGGTAATAATAGAACTGATCTCCCTCAGTGGTTTTAGGTGATGATATAATAAAAGCATTTAGCCCAAGGCTGGGCACTTAGGAAGTGCTCAGTAAAATATTAGCAAATTATTAGCTGGTGGAGCGGTCAAGAGCACCTCGGGGTGCATGAAGGAGGGACTTTGCTTAGACCTGTACATCAAAGGCACACTGCCCTATGCTCATTTCCCTCTGTTCTGCTTTACCTGACAGTAGAGTGATATTTAAGTCAGTCCCTTCTGGTTTCTGGACAATGATGCAGCCTAATACCAAGGTCATCTCTCAAGATCACACCATTGTCATGTGCACTTGGTGACAGTGGATTAAATTAGATTATGTGATACCTCATCTTAACAAGGTTACTAAGGAAATCAGGTCTGCCCAGTGTGGCCCAACGGTTGGCTAAGCACATCAACCTACCACACTTCCCTCTCACTTCCACACCCTCTGTCTTGCTCACCCTCTAGTTTTCCTTTGAATTTCTTCCTCAGAAATTTGACTAACTGGATTTAGAATCCAAACATGTATTATAGAAATATAGACAGAAACAGATAAAAATTCTCCTCAGAGGTGTGACTGTGAGGGAATAAACCAGATGTGCAGAATTATCAGGAGAGTAAAGAAAGAAGAGTGATATTTCTTCAAATGTCAAATCTCTATGAACAAAGATGAGCTCAAGAAACCCACTGCCTCACAAGCGGAGAATGGTGTGTGCAATCTCAATGTCCTCCCTTTTCCAGCATCAAGTGTCATTTTTCAGCAGTCAGCTAACACACTCTGAAGGCCCATCCTTCACAGCTGCAGAGAATCTATTGGTTTCTCTCCTTTACCCTTGCAGGGTGATGTGTGAATCCTCTGGGAATAACAATGTATTGCTGAGGTTCATTCTGGTCATCTTGTGTCTCCTCTCTCTCTATCACTCTATTCAATGTTCCACTAATGGTCACCTTTCCCTGCAGACTCCCTTCCGGGCTCCCACATGAACCACTCATATGCCCTTTCCCCAAAGAGAGCTGATCCCAAGTTATGGTGTTTAACCAAGATTTTAAACTGTAGACGTAAGTAAAACATTTAGGAAATTAAATGCAGAAATAGAAACTTCAAGTTTTTCAACTGGATATCAAATATCACTGTTCCTGGGCTCCATTGATTTCTGCAAGAAAGGGGATCCCTTCCCCCAGCCTGGTATACTTTTACAGATATGTACATTGTATGAGCTCTTTATTACTATGACCAAAGTACCCCACATAAACAACTTAAAGGAGGAAAAGTTTATTTGGTTAACTGTTTCAGAGGTATCAGCCCATGGTTGGTTGGCTCTCTTGCTTGGGGCATCATGGCAGAGGGCATGGTGAAGAAAAGGTACTCAGCTCACGAAACCTAGAAGGAGACAGAGAAAAGTGAGAGAAGTGGGCGAAAGGGGCAGGGACACAACAAACTCAACTCAATGACCTACTTCCTCCAACTAGTCCACCTCCCATTACTCCCATCAAAGTGTTAATCCATCCAGTGGATTAATCCACTTGTAAAAATCCTCTTGTAATCCACTTGTAAAGTCATGATTCATTGATTTCCCTAATGGCTCACCTCTGAACATTGCTGCCTTGGGGACCATGCCTGTAAGTACATGAGACTTTGGGAGACATTCCATTTCCAAATCATGATATACATACTACCCCTTTCTTACCCTTGACCATGCCTTCACTATAGATAAGGAAAGCATAAATAAACATCCAGGTTACTCCTATGGAATCATACTCTGCTACTGATGCAGTTCGTATTTTCAGCTCCTCGTATCTGTGTTTCTTTATTCCAGTGTATGCACTCAGCTTAACTTGGCAAAACCAAGGTGTTTGCAATGATACCATTTTTCACCCAAACAAGTGAAATACAACTATTAACATCAAGTTTAAGAATCCATGGAGTCACAGAAAATATTGAATTTAATAAGGCTCAATATTTAATTTCCTGGGTTTTTCTTTGTTTGTTTGCTTTTTTAAGGTTACACTCCAAGAATAATTTCTCAGGTTGGGCTCAAGGGCAATGCCACTGACATTCCTTCCCAGTGCAGACTCAGCCAGTGGAATCTTTTCCATATCTCTGGCAGTAGTGATAGTCAACATTCATACCAAGACCAGCCCTATCAGGATTAATCTTGGGGAGGGGGGTCAGATCTCTGATTTATTTTCCCTCCAAAGAGTGTAATTCCTTACTTTTGCCTCTTTCACTGTAGGAGGGAATAACGCAGCTCTTGTTTGAAATGACAAGAACATATTGGCATTTTAATTGCTCTTTCTTAACATTCATTAATCCCTTTATAGGTGCTTAAGAATGAGAAAGAGAGAGAGATAGCCAGCCCTGAAGAGGTTCCACTTCAACTTTCCCACATATGCAACTGTGAGTTTAATGTCACAGTGCCATTCATGTAGATGCCATTCAGCTAATTTTTATCTGGTGCCTCTTACACAAAGTGTTGTAAATGTTTTACAATGGGAAGGTAAGAAATAAGGTGAAGGCATTTGATGGATTGGGAGCAGTTAATTCTGGGCCAAAAAAATGAAAATGGCCAAGCGATTTATAGAATGGGAGAGAGACCAAGAGCCTGAGTGATGGTTGAGTCTGGAAAACTCTTCTGGTAGGAGCTGTGCTTGTCTCATCATTAGGGTAGATAAGGAGTCCAAAAATATAAGTGAAAATTCCTACGATAGTTACGTGTTTCAGATGAACTTGAAAGTGACCAGAAAGTCACATCAAAAAAATACAATAAAGAAATATAAGGTGTTATGAGAAAAGTAATATTTTATTAAGAATAAAACTGCTTCTGAAAGGGACTCCACTAAAGATTAATCACTGAAAATCATCAGTGAAGAGTTTGTCTGTAAGTCAAAACCCAGTTTGGCCCCTGTGACTGGAAATTCATCTGGGGCAAAGAATCAGAGCAAGGTAGGCCTTGCATAATGAGAAAATGCACAACTAGGAACTGCTATCCCTTGCAAAACCTGACTCAGAAAAGGAGGAGCTATGAAAAGAAATGTAAAAAATAAAGTCCCAGAGGTAAGACCATCAATTCCAGATTTTGAGGAAGTACAGAATCCACACAGCCCACCAGGCAGAGGGGCAGCCTTTCTGAAGGCCTTAAACACTTTTGTGCTCTGCTGATCAATCTGCTACCTGTGAGCCACTTAAGGGTAGGAGAAAGATGGTACTAGGCCCACCTCTAACTTGCTTCCTTTGCCTAGGAAGGGTAGTCCTATGCTGTAATGGGAATGTGTTGGGCACAGTTGTGCTGAATACCAGGTGCTGTGCTGAGGGTCTCTCACTTATCATCTCTAATCTCTGCCTTAATGCTACATGCATTTTATAAGTGAGGAATAAGGTGCAGATGCTTACATACTAGTGATTGGTGGAACCGGAAGCAATCAGGACATTGTTGGAGAACCTGCTTAACAATTCCAACTAATAACATATCAGGAATTCATTTTAGGCAACTGGAGTTTAGTCACAGGGCTTATCTTCACTTTTCAGAATAGGTTGTGGCCTGGGCAGGAGTGTGGACGTCAGATTTCAGTCTCTTCTGTCTCTGTCATATATGATTTATTCAGTTTTTGAGGAGTTATTTAACCTTTCTAGGCCTCCTTTTCCTTATCTCTAAAATGAGTTTTGCTTATATTGATTGGTATGGGGTTAAATTTTGCTGTGTCTGTAAAAGCCCTTTGACTATGACTACTAGTTCTGTGTGTCATTTTTTGGCAGAATGGTACCCGATTTGACCATAAATATCTTTGTTCTTCTTATGCTCTAACAAATCTCCAATGAATAGAATGTCTTAATCAGATTGTGAAAATAGGAAAATCTAGGGAAACAAACTGACTCAAGCTAACTTACTAAACGAGATGTATCATAAGGATCCTAGAAACCTTTAACTCTTGGGAAATACAGTTCCATATGTTATAGGGACAACTGCCAAGGACTCAGGTGTTTTCTCTCCTTTTCTTTTCCATCACATTTATATCTTCTACACACCCACTTAATTCTTTTCTTCTAATGATCAATCTCCATCCATTCACCTACATGCACAGGACTTGCTTGGTGGCAACCAGAACCTCTGAAGTCCACATGACCTTCCTTGTGTTGCTGCTCCACATTGGTGTCTAGGTTTTAGTTCTAAATTCCCAGGAGAGACGGCGTGAAGGGCTCAGGTTAGTTCAGGTGTACATCTGTGTTCAGTCAGCCACAGAAAGAGCTTCAGGGTCAGGGTGTGTGAGGTCATTTTTTTTCTAGGCTGTGGTGGGATATCTTACAAGGGAGGAAATACAGAAGCGAAAGTTGACATCTCAAGGTAGGCACAGTTCATTTCTGGAGAAAAGCTCGAAGTATTTTATATGTAGTACCTTTCCATCTTCAAATGTTCCTTTAGGATTCAAGAAATAAAGAAAGGTAGTGACTTTTCCCAATATTATTCAGGCATAATTGGATCTAATGATGCCACTGAGAAGAGACTTGTCATTTGAGGACGTGACAAGACATTTAGGACAACAGACACTGTCTTTTTACTTTACAGCAATGCCCCCCAGGGGGGGCATACTGTCTGCCCCCCAGGTAACGTCCATAGCTATAACCTCCTCTAATGTGGAGAATTCTCCATTTGGGTTACTAGAACCCCATAGATAGTGAGCTCAAAGGTGGAAATGTAGTTTCACCAATTCTTCTAACACCTGTAGCGAAGTCACCGCTCCAACTTTGATTTAATCATCCAAGAGCATTAAAACCCTAGCATTTAAAATTGATAAGTGAATGATTCTGTAAGGATCATAAAATTCTTTTGCCTCCATTGGCAAGTCCATTATTTAAAATAGGACAATCGCTATTGTGTTTAAAAGTTGAGTTCTGCTCCAGGACATGGGCCTTTTGCCAAGATTGAGCTAAGTGCAATAACTTAGAGGAGGCTAATAACTGTGAAATGTTATTACATTATTTGGACATTGCTCTGAGAGAGACTAATAGCAGTGACTTTAATGTGTGAACTGCCAGGCTGCAGAAGCGAGCAGAACTAGGTTTCTGTCCATCAGTAACTCCCTGGGATAGCAGACCTCATTCAGCCGCCCTGCATGTGAACCTCATCACAATCTGCAGGCTCTTGGACTGCCCTAAAAAAACTACCACATCCTTTTTCATCTCTCTGTTTTCCTTGGCAGAAACACTGATTCTTTCTGTACTTGAAAGGGTCGAGACTGATGGAACTGAATCTTTGAAATGCTTAGAGAAAAGAACTGTGGGCTACTGTTCTGAAAAAGGAAGGTAGGGGTGAGAAACAGTCAGAGTGGCATCATGCACACCATTTGGGGCAAAGACCCAACCCCATTCTTCCTGTCAGTAGCTGGAAGTGGCCTCTGGCAGAACACATCTGGGCCAGGGGAGAGCCTGGGCAAGCTGGACTCCACACTCTCTCCTGAGAGAGAATAGAACTAGTTTTCAAAGTCATGGGGTTCTTTTGGTGCTTGAATTCAGAGGGCATTTAAACATGAGAGTTAATAAGGATGAGTTTCTGTTATTTGTACCCAAATGGTTGAGAGCAAGTATATTAAGCCAGTGGGAATGGAGAAAATGTGGGAATAAAAGGACTCTTTGGAAAGACCTTTTATCAGGTTTTGAGAGTTTAGTACTCACATTTAATTTACTTACTTTGTTTTGTCTGCTTTTGTTTATGTTTTTGTTTTCTGACAAGGCTTAAAATTTTCTCTTTTTGAATGTAGAAAGTTGAAAGAAATCATTTTCCGAGTTTCCTTTAGTAACATGGTACCAGTTAAGTTATTACTTTGGGGAGACAAAATTATTAAGCTGACCTGAATTTTTTTTTTTTCTTCAGTGCAACCATTATGGAGAGCAGTATGGAGATTCCTCAGAAAACTTGGAATGAAACCATTTGACTCCTTGGTTTATACCCAAAGGACTTAAAAGCAGCATACTTCAGCTTTAAAGAAAAATGAAATTCTGACACTTGCTGGTAAATGGATGGAGTTAGAGAGTATCATGCTAAGTGAAATAAGCCAACCCAAGAAACCGAAGGCCGAATGTTTTCTCTGATATGCGGAAGCTAATTCACAATAGGGGGACGGCTAGGGAAGAATAGAATTATTTTATATTAGGTAGAGGGGAGTGAAGGGAGGGGAAAGGGTATGGGGGGAGGAATGACAATAGAGTGAAACAGACATTATTACCTCATGTACGTGTATGAATGCATGACCGATGTGATCCTGCAGTATGTGTAATCAGAGAGATGGGACATTACGCTCTCTTTATATATGATCTATCAAAATGTATAAATGCATTCTACTGTCATGTACAACTAATTAGAACAAATAAAATTTAAGAATTAAAAAAAATATGAACTACTGGGTAGAGTGTACTTTCACCTTGGCACTCCCTGAAAATCACAATGTGAGAAACTTTCTCAAAACACAGACCCATCTTATCCAGAGCAACCATGGTCCTGGGAAGGCATCATTTCACATAGTGTGACTACTTTTGTTGCGTGGCCTGAGGTCACTGTTATTCTTTTCAGCAAGTTTGAAAATATCAACTATAAAATCTACTCCATAATAAGAGAAAGCACAGAATTAAGAGAGTAGCATCAGATCAGACACACTGAAGTTGGAATTACAGCTCCTAAAATACAAACAGAAGGGACATTGATGCTGGTGTGTTTCTCATGCAAAAATCAGACAATTTTCAGGTGAGGTAATAAAACTCATCAATTTCCAGCACCAACATGGAGGAGAGATGTGGCTGGTGAATGCTGCTTTTTTTGTTTTCTTGGGTTTTTTTTCCCCAGAGAGGGAGTGGTTAAAAGAAATTAAAAAGATTGAAAAAAATCCTCTTATATAGTATTATGTTAGAATAGACTGTGTATCTCTGAGGAATAGCAGTATTTGTTGTCAGCAGAGGTAAGAAGTAAAAGAAACAGAGTATTAGTAGGTCTGATCTGGAATGGCAGGACTTGCATTCATCCTTGTCAATGATCCTGAGAAACCTGCCGCCATGTTGAAGGAGCAGATAGGAACATCTTTTCAGGGTGGGATCTAAAACCAAGGGGCAAATTTCCTGAGGGGAAGAAGCTGGGTCTCCAGCTGCAGGAGACAGAAGTGAGGTAATGGAGCACAGAGAAAGAAGGGTAGGATGAAAGGTGCTGACATGACTGGACTCTCTGTGGACCTTTGAGTTGGGGAGGACCACCCCACCACTTTCCTTGAGGAACAAAGGAACAGCTAAGAAATTTGCTGTGATAACTTCCTGAGCTTTTTCTCATTCCATCAATTGTATATGTGTGCTGAAGTCTCAGATGACATAGTGACAGGGAAAAGTCCTGATTTGATAAATTCTATTTCCTTTACATTGAGGGTTCTCAAAGTTCAGTGTGTATACAAATCTCCTGGGGATCTTGGAAAAATGCAGATTATGATTCAGTGGGTCTGGAGCTGGGTCCCAAGTTTTGCTTTCAGTTGGTGCTGGTGCTATAGGTTTGGGGACCCCACTATGGAGAGCAAGTCTTTCCACTGTGCAGGACCTGGTAGGTATTGGTGCCCACAGAGAGATTTCAAAGCAGAATCACCTTTGTTTATCCTCAAGGATGGGAACTCCATAGCTTGTGAGACAGACAAATAAAAGCTCAGATGCAGATGAATGTAAAACAAATTGAGGATTTGTCATCTAGTCACCATATCTATGAAAAGAAAGAGAAAACTCAAATTGCCAAAATAAGGGATAAAAAAGGGACATTCCTATCACCCTTACATTAAATATAAAGGACTATAAGGGAATACAAGTGCACTTGTGTGCCAGAAAATGCCTTTGATGAAATGGAAAGATTTTTAGAAAGACTTAAACTACCAAAACCAAATCTAGAAGAAATGGACATCCTGAGTAACAAGAACAGAACAAGCACAGGAATTGAATTATTAATCAAAATCTTCCTATAAGAAAAGCAGAGGACTACATGGTGGTGCATCCTGCAATCCCTGTGACTCAGAAGGCTAAGAAAGGAGAATAACAAGGTCAAGACCAGCCTCAGCAATTTGGTGAGACCCTAAGCAAGTTAACAAGACCCTATCTCAAAATTATCAATAAAAAGGGCTGAAAATGTCACTCAGTGGTTAAGTGTCCCTGGATTCAATCCCCACAACCAAATTAAAATAAAGTAAAGAAAAGCACAGAACTAATAGTTTTACTGGTATATTCCACTAAACATTCAAAGAATAATTAATAACAGGTCTTACAAACTCTTCCCAAAAGTTGAAGAGAGGAAGAATCCTTCCATCTCATTCTATGAGGATGCTACAAACTTAATACCAAGGCAGACAAAAACTTCACAAGAAAATTAATATTTCTTATGAATGTAGATGCAAAAATCCTCAAGAAAATACTAACAAGTATATTGAATGACAAATAAATAGGGTTATACACCATGATCAAGTGGGATGTGCCCTAGGAAGGCACTCAAAAATCATTCCATGTAAAAAAAAAAAAAAAGATAAATGAGTATAATACACCATATTGATAGAATAAAGAGAAGAACACATGATTGGTTTAGTAGATACCAAAAAAGGCATTTGACAAAAATCTAACCCCCTTTCATTGTAAAAACGTCCAACAACTTAGGGATAGAAAATAGAAATTCCCTTAGTCTGATAAAACACATCTATGGAAAACCCAACCACAGCTAACTTCAGACTTTAGGATAAAAGTGAATGCTTTCCCTGTGCGATCAAGAATAATCCAAGAAGAGTTGGGCTTACCACTTACAGAGTCAACATTGTACCGGAGGTCCTAGACAGGGTGATAAATGGAGAAAAGTAAATAAAAGACACCTATATTATGAAGGAAAAAGTGAAACTGTCCCTATTCACAGATAACGTTTCTTTCATGTAAAAGACTCGAAGAAATAGAGAAAAAATCAGAACACGCTATTTATTAGATTATTTACAAGAAATTATTTATTTCAGAAAGATTTCTGGAAACAAAATATGCAACATACAATGTAGGAAATCAATACATAAAGTCAATTATATTTCTATACACTTGAACTATTTGAAATGAAATTATCAAAGTAATTCAATTTACAATAGCAGTACAAAGAATACATTTTTTTTAAATATAGCAGAAGAAGGGGGAAATTTGCACACTGATAAGTACAAAAAGATTTTGAAAAAAAGTAAAGATAAATAAATGTTATGACATCTCATGTTCATTGAAAGTACACAATATTATTAATATAACAATAATCCTCAAACTGTAAACAGATTCAATGCAATACCAATCACAATTTCACAGGTTGTTTTGAAATAACTGACAAGTTTATTCAAAAAGTCATTTTGGAATTCAAGGGATTCAGAAGAGTCAAACAATCTTGAAAAAGAGTAAGCTTGGAAGATTCAGATATCTTGATTTCTGAAACTTACAGAATTTTGGTATTGCAATCCAGTTAGACATAGGTCAATGGTATAGAATTGACAGTCCAGAAATAAACACATTATTTATGGTCAATTGATTTTTGAAAAGTGTTTTAACCCAAGTCTGTGGATAAAGCATAATCTTTTCAGCAAGAGGTTATGACATAATTGGATTTTTACGTGAAAATCAGTGAAACTGGACCCCTTTCTCACATCTTATATAAAACTCTGTAAAAATATATAAGAAACATAAATAGTTAATCTATGAAACTTTTTAAATAAAACATGGAAACAAATCCTCATGAATTTGAGTTAGGTAGTGTTTCTTAGATATGACACCAGAAGCACATGGGAAAAAATAAAAATAGGTAAAAACTTCATTGAAATAAAAAATATATTTGTGATTCAGAGGACACAAAGAAGGAAGAAAATATTACAAACTGCATATGTAATAAGAGACTTGTTAAATAATTCGTACAGAATTTTGATAATTTAATGAAAAAGCAAACAACCCCATTAGAAAATGGTTAAAGAATTTAAGCAAATATTTTTCCACAAAAGCCCAAAAAATTGAATAAGGACATAAACAGATGTTCAACATCAGTTATTAGGGAAATGCAAATTGCTTTTACAATAAAGAACCATTTCATACCCACTCTTGAGATTTCTATAATAATACAGGCAGACAAATAATTCTCAATGAATACATAAAGAAATTGGAAAGTCATGTATTTCTGGTGGGACTATAAAACAGCGAAGTCACAATCAAAAACCATTTGGTCCTATCTCAATTAAAAATGAAGTATAGAATCTCCAAAAATGTACATTTGAGAAAACGGTCCTACTACCAAAGGTGCTATACATATTCAATGCAATTCCAATTAAAATCCCAATGACATTCCTCATAGAAATAGAGAAAGCAATCATGAAATTCATCTGGAAGAATAAGAGACCTCAAGTAGACAAAGCAATCCTGAGCAGGACGAGTGAGGCAGGAGGTATCACAATTCCAGACCTTAAACTATATTACAGAGCAATAGTAACAAAAACAGCATGGTATTGGCACCAAAATAGACAGAGACCAATGGTACAGAATAGAAGACACAGAGACAAACCCACATTAATACAGTTACCTCATAATAGATGAAGGAGCCAAAAACATACAATGGAAAAAAGATAGCCTGTTCAACAAATGGTGCTGGGAAAACTGGAAATCCATATGCAGTAAAATGAAACTAAACCTTTATCTCTCACCCTGCACAAAACTCAACTCAAAATGGATCAAAGACTTAGGAATTAGACCAGAGACCCTGCAACAAATAGAAGAAAAGTAGGCCCAAATCTTCATCATGTTGGCTTAGGACCAGACTTCCTTAACAACACTCCTAAAGTGCAAGGAATGAAAGCAAGGATCAATAAATGGGATGGATTCAATCTAAAAAACTTTTTCTCAGCAAAGGATACAATCAATAATATGAAAAGAGAGTCTATAGAGTGGGAGAAAATCTTTTCCACATGCACTTCAGAGAGAGCACTAATCTCCAAAATTGATAAAGAACTTACAAAATTTTACACCAAAAATACAAAGAACCTGGTCAATAAATGGGCTAAGGAACTGAGAGACACTTTACAGAAGATGTACAGGCAATTAATAATATATGAAAAAGTGTTCAACATCTCTAGTTATTAGATAAATGCAAATTAAACCAACTCTAAGATTTCATCTTACTCCATTTAGAATGGCTATTATCAAGAACACAAACAATAATAGGTGTTGGCATGTGGGGAGAAAGACACACTTTCATATACCTGGTGGGGTTGCAAATTGGTGCAGCCACTCTGGAAAGCAGTATGGAGATTCCTCAGAAAACTTGGAATGAACCCACTTTTTGACCCAGCTATCCCACTCCTTGGCCTATACCCAAAGGACTTAAAATCAGCATATTATAGTGATGCAGCCACATCAATGTTCATAGCAGCCCAATTCACTATAGCAAGATTGTGGAACCAACCTTTTTTAAATTTTTTAACTAATTCGAGTTCTTTGGCAACCCTGTGGCACCAGTTGCTTAAATCTCATCATTTCACACAAGAGGCTCTGGGAGACTAAGAACAGCTGAGGTCAATTGATCTATAAATTCATAGTTTTTCTTCTACTTAGTTCCTACAAGCAGAGTTAAATACATATGTGTTTCTGCATAATTTTAACTAACTTTTACAATCTTTTAAGGAACATTTCTTTTTTACTCTAGAATCCTCAAGCTGTTATGTTCTAAGATCTTACATACTCCATGTCATCTTCAATTATGCAAGGTAGGCATTTTACTCTCCATTTTATAGGTGAGGAATATTGGATATGGCAAATGACAAGCCCCAAATTGTGTGGCCTGGGAAGAAGGAGTGAGGAGGAAGGCAATATATTGATAGCATTGATCCTTTCCCAATACATTCTTTCCCAACGACAAGACAGGCCCTGGGGAGGAGATATCCATCAAGTCTGAAATGACAGTCTCTGGGAAGAGGTCAAAGCATTGATCCTTCCTGAAACAAATCCTTTCCCAAATACTGACCACTGACCCCAGACCCCCTCATCTTGCCCAGTGAAACAGATCCCAAATTCCTGAGTGCCCAAACTGACATGCTCATGAATTAAGTCACCACTCGGTGTGACCTACATAAGCACAGACTCCCCCTTTGGCTGGCAGCTCATTTTCCACCAGGAAAGTGGATCTATCAGGGGTTTATTCCATTGCCAAGGCTCTGCTGCTCTGTGAAGTTTGCACCTGGCTCAGTCCTTTTGTGCTAATCAGGACTGAGGCTAAGACAAATGAATTGTCGGTCCAAACCAGAGGTTATAAAGTTATTCAATTATTGGATGTTCCTATGTATTTCAAAAGAGTAAATACTATATTTTTGTCTGTTGTTTTAGTTCATCCCTTTATCCCTAGTACCTAATACAGTACCTGGACACAATAGGACCTTTATAAGTAATGAAGGAAGGGAAGAAGGAAAATTGAGACCCAAACCCATTTCTGTCTGATTTCAAAATTTGCCCTTTCTTCTTTGCCATCCTGCCTTACAATTTTAATACCCACAAGGACTATCAGCTATGTCCCAGTGACCTGAAGGTCACTTATGATTGGAGAAGGTTCAAGAATGGTGGAGATGGAGACAGGACAGAAGAAGCAACCTGGATGCTCTCCACTGGGCCTGGCAGCCAAGGAGGCTGCACAGCCTGTTCAATGGAGTAGGTCCAAGTACAGGGTGAATCATCATTTGAGTTTGCATAAGATGAATTCCATTCAAATTGCAGATAGCTTCACAGCAAATCTGTACTCCATTCCTAGGGATGGATGGGTTGTGCTCCTCTCATTTGGATGCTATCCTCATGGTAGTGAGGATAAATGCAAGGGCTCCACACTCTGCATCCCCTTGACCTCAAACTGTTGCTTGCACACTTGTTTCTCCATCTTCTTTTCTGATAGAGTCTCACTGCTGCTGAGGGCAGCTGCTCACACAATATGCCTACAGGAGCATTCTTGGCAGGCTTTTTTCACAAAACCAGTCTTGTTTATGGTCTTTCCAGCTGACTGCATGCTCTAAAGCTCACCCAGGCTTCAAATAAGGAGGACACAAGTGCCTGTAGATATAAATGCAGGATCAGGTCAAAATTAGTGGGATAAAGGCAGTTGTTATGACATTCATAGTCTCACATTAACAAAGCAATAATGACAACAGCAGCAGAAGCATCTTGGAACATCTTCTGAAATGCTTAAAAACAGCCAACCGTTGGTGAAGACCACTGAGTTAGCTGTTGGAATCAAGGGATATGAGAGGACAGGTAGTTCCAGTATTTTTTAGCCCAATCACTCAGACCAACGAAATTAGACTGTTAATGGATCATGTCAAACTAGGTAAAACATATAAAAGAAATTTATTGGCTCATGTAACTGAAAAGTCCTGGGCATTTGTAATAGTTGGAGTTAGCACTAAACAAAGCCATGGGGAATCTCTGTGTCTTCAAAAGAATAGATCTTTCTCCCAAATTCCAAATCAGCCTCTCCCTAATGAACTCTAAATAGCCTGTGGGTGACATGTCTACCCCAGTACAAATCAGAGTGGAGAGGGATTGGTCAACTACTTCACAAAGCTCCCTCAGGCAGTGGAGGAACAGGGGCACCTTGACTGACAGTCCCACCCTGTGGGAGACTCCGGAGGTGTCCCACTCCATTGCCTGTTCCAAAGGGAAGCAGGCAGTTGAGTTGGGTCATGTGGCTTCATTCAAATAGGATTCCCACACACTACAGCACTTCATCCAGGATCCTTGCTTTTGGAACAGTTTCCCCCATTTTTGTTATTAAAATTGAGTCTTTTCTCTGTTCACTCCCTGTGGTGGTTATATCAGAGGTAAGTTCATTTCTTATTTGGTTTTCTTGCTCCTAGGCCCACTCATTTAGAAATAATGGATATCTTTTTATTGGATCAACTAGCTTGTTTTTTTCTGTGAAACAAAATTTTAGGACACAAAAAGTTCAACAATTTGGGGACTAGAAGCTAGCTTCTTTTGTTGTCTGAGATGAAGAAACAGACTTGATTTTTTAAATTTCTTATCTTTTCAGCCAATAAAAACATAACAGGTTTCTCAGATATTCTTATATTAAGTAGAAACTACCAATTTAAGGACCCACAACTCAGTGCTATTCCATTTTCTTTTGAAATTGGACATGGACTGTAGTTTTGATCAACCATTTTCTGTATTGGTCTTTAATAAATATCTATGTAATACTAGAAAATTTACAAAAATTTACAAATTAACAAAAAAGAATGTGTTAGCACTGTCAGCAAAGCTAAAGATAAGGAAGTTGAAGTCGCTCAAGCAAGACTTTGGAGGTAATGAGGGAAGGAGCTGGGATTCATACCAGATCTGTCTGCTCTCAGTCCAGCCAACCTGGCTATTAGGACACCCCATTGTTGATACATGAGGCGCCATGTTCTTTTTCATTTGTGAAAGAAGTCTTTCAGCTGGCTGGGTCTTACTAAGACAACTAAGTGATGGCCCTCCTGCATAAGGGATGCTCTGTGTTTTTTTAGCAAGACTGGGGACCACCATTCATCCAAAACTTCAGGACCCACAACCTGAATCTCTCGTGTCATTTTTTTCCTTCCTCTCACTCTAGTTTGATGAATGTGTGAATTAACATGATTAGCATTAATACCACAGCAAAATCTGTGAGAATCAGAAATAAAATTTGAGTTAGTTTAATATTCCCCTCCCCTTGCATAAAAAGAAAGGGAGGCAATAATTAAATATTTCAGAGAATAGGGTATAGCACAATAACATTTGGTGGTTTGTGAAAAAAACATAAAGTTTTAGGTTTTCATTCCAGAAACCATAATTTGGTAGGTAAGGAATGGAGCTGTCAAGGTGTTTGAGATGTGAGTGATCCACCAGCAGTCAATGTTTTGGAAAACCTTGGTCTAGAAATCTAGAAACTCAAGAGTTAACTTTATTCTAGCTAGTTTTTGTTTGTTTGTTTGTTTGTTTTTGTTTCTTGTTTTTTGGTGCTGGAAATTGAACACAGGGTCACCTCAAACACTGAATCACATCCCCAGGCCAGTTTTTGCATTTTATTTAGAGACAGGATCTTGCTGAGTTGCTTAGGGCCTCACTAAGTTGCTGAGGATGATGTTGAACTTGAAATTTTCCTGCCTCAGCTTCTCAAGGCACTGGGATTACAGGTGTGAGCCACCACACCCAGCTAACTTGATTATAATTAGATGGGTAGAGTTAAAGATTGGCAAGTATAGTCTATAATATAGAATATATAATAATATAGTCTATAATATAGAATATAGAATATAATAAATAAGATGATATATTGATAGTGGACTGGATTAAGTGCCAAGGGTCCATAAAGTTCTTAGTTTATGTGATAGTAGAATTTCTCCTGAAAAATTTTAACAGTAACCAAAGTTTATTCCCCCAGTTTCTACCATTACTCAGAAACCTAAGATGGTCCTCAGATACATGTATCTAATAATTACTGGGGAAAGGACACCTATTGACAAAAGCAGCCATGTTGCTGTCCTTGATCATTCACAAGTAGGAAGAAAAAAGCAAAGAACTTAGCCAGTGGTAGTTGAAAATAATACAAGGTTTCTTGTATCCTTCAGGAAAGATCATTTGAGACTATTGGTTCAAACATAAAACACTTCATTTCATTGAGTTCAACTCTGTTTAAACTGGTATCCAGAAATGTATCTATTTTCATATTGGCCCTTAGTCAGTTTGTCAAAAAAAGAAAGAAAAAGAAAGAAAGAAAGAAAGAAAGAAAGAAAGAAAGAAAGAAAGAAAGAAAGAAAGAGAAAGAAGGAAAGAAAGAGAAAGAAAGATGAGCCATAAACATGAAAATATTTCATTTAACAGTGAAATAAATGCAAAATAAAATGGTTTTCTTTTCATACATAACAACTTGGAAAATGGTTTAAAATAAACAAAATTTTAATAGCTGAAGAAAATTGGGTAAACAGGTACTCTGATTTACAGATGATAAAAAATGTGGTGATGCCTATAACATGCTTAAAATACTCAGATAATTTGATGCACAATTCTCTTTATAACCAAGTATTGCAAATGAGAGTAAACATTAACTTGTTTAAGACTTATTTTCAAAATCTAAGGAATGATCCAGTTAAGAGCTTGTCACAAAGGAAGGTTTAATAGAAAAACTCCATTGAAAGTAGCTCAGGTTCAGTGTTCAAAATAACCAGTCCTCAGCAACCTTAAGGCTGGACTTCACACCCCGCCATGACAGAAAAGAGGTAGAGTTTACCTAATCCCAAACACTGTTGTAGTAGATGCTGTCACTTTAGTTATTACATCACAGAGCAGCAAAATATGAACTTCTAATTTTCAAATTTTAGAGAAGGGTTTTTGGCAGGAATTTATCCTGGAATCTTCTCATCCTAGATCATAGGCTCCTTAAGGGCCCAGGAAAGAAATCAGGGTATCCACCTTTCAATTTATTGTTTCCAGCATATTATTAACAGAAGATGATGGAGATGGTATTGATGATGATATAAGGTCATATTTACTGATTATTTCAGTGTTGGGAATTCCACATTCACTATTGGTAGCAAATTTTTAGACCTGAAGCCAGAAGATGCCTTAAAGAAGGTGTCTACCCAAACATTTTCTTATGTTTATTTAAATTTATTGCCACTTATGTAGGTCTCTCAAACAATTCATTAACATCCTCTTAGCAATAAAATCTACCCTATACAAACACAACTACAAAGCTGGCCCAAACTTGACTTCTCTGAACCACAGTATCTTAGTTCTTCACTCTTTATGGTGCATGGTCCACAGCTTCATTATTTCCTTCTGGGTTTCTTTTATCTTTTTCAATCCCTTCAAAATGACCTGATGCCAATATATTGCTCCTAAGAGAAATGCAGGTCCTGCCATAGCTGGAGTGGCCAGATAGATAGTGTGGATGCCCAGTTGCTTTGCACACCAGCAACGTGGTCCTTCACTATTCACAATCTGAGAAAATTATCCAGCATCTGTCTCTCTTGAGCAAATGGAAGAAGAGTTAAAAGCAAAGTAGACATAGGACAGGGAACCAAAGCACTTCCCTGCCATTACATATACCTGGTCCTCAGACATAAGATCATTTCATTTACAGTTTTTTTTTTACTTTACAATATTTTACTTTACTTTACAATATTGCAAAAATATTATCCATTCAGTAGATACTATATGTTGAATTTTGACCTACTCTGGTGCTACTTTCTTTTAATGCTAAGCAGCAACTTTGATCCATAGCTTCCAATCAACCACATGACCACAATGTGTAAAAGACCAATACTCCACAATGTTAGGCTGTGATGTTTGGTAGGTTAGTAGTATTTACAAGCAAAGGAATTCTCTTTTTTTGTTTTAGGCCAGTTTGAGTTAGATTTCTGTTACTTGCACTTTGAAGAGCCCTCACTAATACAGAGATTATAGAAAGCTCAGAGATGAATGAATTAGAAAGTATTAATTCTCACAAGGGGTGGAATAACTAGAAGAATAAAAAAATAGAATGAAATCTCTTTGAAGTTTCCAGGACTGTCATGCAATATATAATAGATCTAATGGATTAAACAACAGAAATTCATTTTACTGTGGTTCTGGAGGCTGGGATCTCTAAGGTTAGGGTGCCAGTGGACTTATTCCATGGGGACAGCTCTTTTATAGGTTTGTTGGGGACTTCCATCTCACTCTAGCATTATGGAGGCTTTACTTGGTGTGACATTCTGTAAAATCACCAAAAGAGTTATGAGGTCCACACATTCATGGCCTAACTAGGCTTAATAACTTTTCAAAGGCCCATGGTCAAGTACCATCACCTTGGGGGTATTCAACATATGAATCTCAGGAGACACAGCATTCAGAGCACAATAATCTGAACTATGAGAAACCAAAAAATATCAAGAACATTGATAGCAATAGCTAGTATTTATTTAGTCCCACTGTGCATGCTGACTATTCTATACCTAATTGTATCACATAATCTTGACAAATAAGTTTTTGCATCAGTAATGATATTTTGATTTCAAGTTTACAGATGAGGAGAAGAAACCAAGGTCTATTATAAGGGTTAAGCTTCAGTTCTAGGGACTGAGGCACTAAAATCCTACTCTTAACCTTGACACTGGATTCTGTTGAGAATATTTTGTATTCCCTGACTGCTTTGCCATTGAACTTGTGGCAATGCTATGGAGCTCATGCCATTCCATTTGGATAGCCAATCTCCCTAAACCTTCCCAAATTTTTAAAATATATTTTCTAAAAAGGACACCTTGCATAATTTTATGTATGTTCTAGAAGCAAAAATGCTCAATCATTCTCAGGTATTGAAAGCTAGGTGACTTCCTGTCTTCCACAAGGCATGACACTGGGCACCTAGGACTCATTATCACTTTGTTTACTTCTGCCAAAGTTCTAACTCTTTGGGAGAGACACATTTCCATATTCTAAAATGATGAAGCTTATAGGAAATTAGCTGATAAATCATGTTACCATACAGGTTCAGGGAAAATTCTTTCTATCCTAGCATCTAGAAGTGAAGGATTATAACTATTTAAGTGTCCATAATAGAATGTTCAATCACTAGGTAAATAGAAAGTTGTCTATCAGATAAAGCTGCTTCTTTGGGGAAGGTCAGAGAAAACTGGAAACAGATGACTGAGTTGGGAAAAGAAGCTAAAAGCAAGAGGAAATACTTAGGTAAACTCATATATATATGTATTTAGATATATATATAATAAATATATATATAATTTTTTTAATGCAACAAAACAATGCCCAATCTTCATGGCTTGAAAAAGCCAGTATTGGTCCTCCTACCTAGGTCCCTGATTAGCTGATGTAACTCTGCTGCAGTGCTGTATTGAATTCAGACTTCTTTTTGTATTTCTTTTGGGGTGAGTGGCTTACAGGACATACCCTTCTCATGGTGATGACAGGAAAGGCTCTCTTCTAAGAGTTAGGGGAGGATTTCTTTGCTTCTTGTCTAGTGGTGGTTATGGTTCTTGGCATTTCTTAGCTTATGGCAGCATAACTACAATATTTGCTTCCATCCTAGCACAGCCTTCTTCCCTCTGAGTCTCTCTGCCCAAAGTTCTTCCTCTAACCAGGGCACTAGTCATTGGATTAGGGTCCACCCTAGTATGACCTCATCTTAACTTGATTACATTTACAAATACACTACCTCTCTTTCCATTTCCCAGACTCCACAGACACTCTGGCTATTTCTCTGGCACGAAGTGTGCTTCCTTTTCTCTTCTTGTCAAGAGAAGAGAACTCTTCTCTTCTACTGATTGATTCCTCAAGGCCTGACTCATGTATGTCCCTCACTCATTGCATTCCTAAATCTATTGCAGGCAGGTGTTAGTGACCTGTTCATATCTATATTTTCTATACCACTTGGCACCTGGTGGGCAGTCAAAAATGGTTGGTTGAATTTATTTTAACCAAGAAAAAAATTTGCTCAGTGATTTCTCTGCTGTAAGATGAGCTTTGCTGAACTCCAGTCATAAAACATTTTTCTCTTCCATAATATTCAGGAAGCCATGCCCTTCCCTTGAAAAGCAGATTAAAGGAGATGGCCTTGAAATAAAGAGCTCCTATTTAGCATTCTAATAAATGATGCTATTAGGTATGATTTTTTAAAGATATCTCTAATTGGAGTCATGCCTTATTCAGAAGTCATTAAAGGTGTCATTTAGGTAAAAAAAAATCAAATTTCTCTTTTTGATTACATCTGTAATTATAATGCATTAACCAAACAACTATAAATACAGAAGTCTCGTGTGCTTTTGACATCAAAATGTAGTTGTAAAAGCAATAAAATGACTATGCTTCTGTGGCAGCCAGAATCATGCTAATTACCTTACGATTTCCATATGGTCAATCCTGTGTCACAACATGTCACAAAGATAGTGTTTTATAAGTTTAATTTCTATGTTTTGACAGGTGGCTCAATGTCCTTTTACATTCAAACCTGGACCAGTTTCCAAAGTTTACATCATGTATCAAAGTATGCCAGAGCTACACGTGGAAACTGAGAGTTCGGGAAAAAAAGTTTGAATTATCCATCAGTCATCTATTCTACCTCCCCGCTCTCCTGTTTTGTAGGTTATGGATCAGACTCCAAAGTGAGTGGGCCCTGGAACTGAACCTGAACTTCACTCATTGTATGGGCTGCGCTGTACACTTAACTTCTGGTATGAACTAGTCCTCTCTTAGCATGTCCTTCAGTGTTAGTCAAACATGTCTTTTAATCAAGTTTTTTAGTAAGTGATTTTTAGAACACAAGTATAATAAACCAACATCAAAGTAGCTTGGGACTTCCATATTCCAGATAAATCCAGGCTGGCGGGCACACATAGTCCAAGAAGCAATATAGACACAGACTCGCTCTTCCCATTTCTTACCTCTGCTGTCAGTCGTGTTGGCTCAGCTCCCAGGCAGACTGTCTCCCTGTGTTTCAGGAGAGCAGCCTAAAGTGCAACACATGTGCTTTGTTTGCCCTTTCCTTCAAATCCAGCTGAAACATATATAGATCCCACCCACCTACACCAAGTCCCAGAATCACCTTTCATTTATTGCATTGACTTGGCCACTTACTATCTTCCAACAAATCACTGTGTCCAGGAAGAACAGATTGACTGGTCACGCTTGGGCCATGTGCCCACTCTGGGGCTCATAAAGGGGTATGAGTTTAACAGGGTGGTTTGCCAAGGCACGAGTGGGCAATGAAGGAGTCTGACCCAGTGGCAGGTAGTATTTTACTTCTGACATTGCTAAATATTTTTTTTCTCAATTAAAATTTTAATTTTTGTTACGAAATCATATTCTGGAGGCTTATTTCATTACTCAAATACATATAACAGGTTTTTAAAAAATTTTTAACCAGAAAGAAAAAAACATTTCTTGGCATTCATGAAAATCTGGATATCATACATGAGGATATTTACATAGTTGGGGAAAAAGTTAAGAACTCAGAGTTTTCAAGGCAGAAGTTAATTTTTTTGTTTTAATATCATTTTATACCTATTTTTGTAGGTGAAAATTCTCAGAGTATTCATAGGAGTCATTTCACTTTTTTTTTCTTTTTTTAGGTACCAAGGATTGAACTCAGGGATGCTTAACCATGGAATCACATCCCCAGTCCTTTTTTGTATTTTATTTAGAGACAGGGTCTCATTGAGTTGCTTAGGACCTTGCTAAGTTGATGAGACTGGCTTTGGTCTTCCTGCCTCCTCCTCCCAAGCTGCTGGGATTATAGGTGTGCATCACCACGCCCGGCCCCATTTGACGTTTTTGATTGTCCAGAATCAGAGCAGTAGAAGCCCATGGTACTTGGAAGAGGGGCCACTAGTTTCCACTATGAAAGCCAAAAGGCCAGGGTTAATTTGTCAGTCAGACTTTTTTTTTTTAAGGGAGGGGTGGGGGCAAGTGGGGGGTAAAAAAAAATAATAATAACAGAATGTGTGACAGATACCATTGCCCTGTGTACATGTATGAATGCACAGATGGTGTGACTCTACTTTGTGTACAACCAGTGAAATAACAGCTGTACTCCATTTGTGTTCAATGAATCAATAAGTAAATTAAAAAAAAAAAGACATTGCTGAGTATTGAGGGTGTATGATGTTGATAAGAAACAGACCAACTTGGCCTGGTGTGGCAGTGCACGCCTGTAATCCCAGTGACTCAGGAGGTGGAGGCAGGAGGATCTGGAGTTTAAAGCCAGCTTCAGCAAAAGCAAGATGGTAAGCAACTCAGCGAGACCCTGTCTTTAAATAAAATACAAAATAGGGCTGGGGATGTGGCTCAATGGTCCAAAGTCAAGTGTCCCTGAATTTAATTCCTTGTACAAAAACAAACAAACAAAACAACAACAACAAAAAATACCAACTGTCAGTCACTTTTGTTATTATTTTTGTAAACTTATCAGATAATATGTCCCTTTATTGTCCATACCAAGTGAATACTCATTTTTGGTAAGCCATTGTACTAACAAACAGGAAAACACATAAAAAAAATGCCCACTGTAAATGCCGATCCAGACATAAAAGATGACTAATGTTATGAAGACACCTTAGTTCATCCAGCACTTTGCAAAATGCTTTCACATGGATTCTAACATATTCCCCCTTCTATGTTATAGATGAGAAAACCGAGCTTCAGAGAATTGAAACAAAGTTCCTGAGGACATAGGGCAATTTAAAGCCTGTAGCTAGGTTTTCTAAGTTTTGGGTTTTTCTGTTTATAACATAAATCAAACATTACAATCTCACTTTTATTGTTAGTCCTTCTCTTCTGACATGTATCAGGGTCAAGAAAAGGGAAAATAAGGCATTAAAAATAAATGTAATAGTTCTTTATATATCCTGGAGATAAATGCTCTATCTGAGGTACATGTAGTAAAGATTTTCTCCCATTCTGTAGGCTTTCTCTTCATGTTATTGATTGTTCACAGAAGAAATACAATCAATAAACAAATACATGAAAAAATGTTCAACATCTCTACCAATTAGAGAAATGCAAATCAAAGCTAAAATTCATCTCAATCCAGCCAGTATCACAATTATCAAGAACACAAGCAACAACAAATGTTGTTGAGGATGCAGGGAAAAAGGTACACTCATACACTGCTGGTGGGAATACAGATTAGTGCAACCATTATGGAAAGTGGCATGGAGATTCCTCAGAAAACTTGAAATGGAAACTCCATTTGACCCAGCTATCTCACTCCTAGGTTTATAGCCAAAGGACTTAAAATCAGCATACTACAGTGATGCAGCCACATTGGTGTTTATAGCAGCTCAATTCACAATAGTTATGCTATGGAACCAACCTAGGTGTCCTTCAACAGATGAATGGATAAAGTAAATGTGGCATATATATACAACGGAATATTTCTCAGTCTTAGAGAATAAGATTATGGTATTTTCAGGTAAATAGATGGAGCTACAGAATATCATGCTAAGCAAAATAAGCCAATCCCAAAGAATGTTTTCTTTGATATGTGGATGCTAATTTACAAAAAGGTGTGGGGGAAGAATAGAGTTACTTTGGATTCCATAGAGGGGAGTGAAGAGAAGGGGTATGAGGTAGGAAAGACAGTAGAATGAATCAGACATTAGTATCCTATGTGCAGACAGGTGTGATTCTACATCATATACAGCCAGAAAAATAAAAATAATACTCCATTTATGTATGATGTATCAAAGTGCATTCTACTATCATGTATAACTAGTTAGAACAAATAAAAAGTAAATGTGATAGCTAGAAAGGTGAGGCATAGGTCAGTGAACACTGGGATAAATGTCCCCATAATGGAACTCTCCATTTTAATGAGATATTAGAAGCATCTTTATTCTAATAACTGCATATGTGTTTTTCCTGTTAAGCTCTGCACATTCCTAAGCAAAGATTTTTTATTATTATTTAAAAGGAAAATAGGTCAACAATTTTTTTTCTTCATCCAAGATACTTTTTGTGTTAGCTGATCATAAAATCTCTAAGCAGAGAGTTTTAAGAGATACATTGCCAGCATGAAGAAGATTTGGGTCTACTGTTTCTTTTATTTGGTGAAGGGTCTCAGGTTTAATTCCTAGATCCTTGATCCATTTTGAGTTGAGTTTTGTACAGGGTGAGAGATAGGGGATGTTGGCTTAGGACCACACTTCTTCAACATGACCCTCAGAGTGCAAGAAATAAAAGAATTAATAAATGGGATGGATTCAAACTAAAAAGCTTTTTCTCATCAAACAAAACAATCAATAATGTGAAAAGAGAGCCTACAGAGTGGGAAAAAATCTTTTCCACACACATTTCAGACAGAGCACTGATCTCCAAAATTTATAAAGAACTTAAAAATACTTTACACCAAAAAATACAAAGAACCCAATCAATAAATGGACTAAGGAACTTGACAGACACTTCACTGAAGAAGATATACAAGTGATCAACAAATATATGAAAAAATGCTCATCATCTCTAGTAATTAGAGAAATGCAAATTAGAACCACCATAAGATTTCATCTAACTCCAATTAGAATGACTATCAGGAACACAAACAATAATAAGTGTTGACGTGGATATGGGGAAAAAGGCACACTCATACATGGCTGGTGGAGTTGCAAATTGGTGCAGCCACTCTGGAAAGCAGTATGGACATTCCTTAAAAAACTTGGAATGGACCCACCATTTGATCCAGCTATCCCACTCCTCGGTTTATACCCAAAGGTCTTAAAATCAGCAAAGTATAGGGATGTAGCCACATCTATGTTCAAAGCTGCTCAATTCACAATAGCTAGATTGTGGAACCAACCTAGATGCCCTTCAATTGAAGAATGGATAAAGAAATTGTGGTGTATACACAATGGAATACTACTCAGCCATAAAGTAGAATAAAATTATGGCATTTGAAGGTAAATGGGTGGAGTTGGAGAATATCATGCTAAGTGAAATAAGTCAAGCCCCAAAACCAAAGGCTGAATGTTTTCTCTGATCAGTGGATGCTGATACATAATGGGGAGATGGGGCAGGGGCTATGAGGGTGATAAAAAAGAATGGAGGAAGTATGGATGGTCTAGAGGAAAATGGGATGGGAGGGGGTAGGGGAAGGAAAGATAGCAGACTGAGACAGACAGTATTACCCTATGTATATGTAAGATTGTACGAATTGTGTGAATCTACGTTGTGAAAACAAAAGATATATTCCCTGCTGTATAATTATATCAAAATGGGTTCTTCTGTCATGTATAATTAAAAAGAACCAATAAAATTTAAAAAAAAAGAGATACATTGCTACTCTAAATTATGATTCTGAGAGATTTTCAGTACTGTTTTCAAACTCTGATGGCCAGGACATTACCCAAGTTGCTTTTCAAGCATACAGGTCACTGGGTCTACCCCCAACTTGCAATGTTGGAGATGTGGGCTGTTGCCAAGATTCTCTTCTTCTAAAAAGTCACTCACCACTGGATTTCATGCCTTGGAAAGGTGTTGTTTGTTAACATGATTCATTCATTCCTTCCTTCATTCAATATATATTTACAAAATACTTTATATTTGAAAATTAATGCATATTTTTCTCTATTAGGAAATATTAGTGAAAAAACAGCAGCCATAACCATAAGGAGATCCATTTTAGCAAGGGAAACGGACTGTGATGAGCTCAGCAAATAAGCTCGCTGTGCAGTAGCATGGGTGGAGAGGACAGAAAGCAGAGAGGGAAATGAGGTCAGAAGTGCTGGGGTTATGAAGACAGGGAGAGAGGGTCAGTAACCACATTAAATCAGGTGTGGAGGGCAGGGCTTTGAAAGACGCAGAGGCGGGAAAGGCATTAAGCAGATTCTGGAGAGAGGGTTCCAGAGGGGAACCAGAGTGAACACTCTGGGGAGGAATTTGTCTTGCTATTGAGGTTGAGTGGTGAGGCCAGGGGGAGGACATCAGGTGCCCAAGAGAAGGGGTCAGGCTGGATGTGGATTTTCCAATCATCTTAAGAAAGGGAGCTTTTGGGCTGGTGTTGTGGCTCAGGGGTAGAGCACTCGCCTAGCATGTGTGAGGCACTGGGTTCAATTCTCAGATTCTCAGCATTGCATACTAGTAAATAAAAATAAAGGTTCATCAACAACTAAAGAAATAGTTTTTAAAAAGGTAGCTTTTACTCTGACATAGAGAGCTATTACAATGTTTTGGGAAAAGCAATTCCATGATTTGGCTTGTCTTTTAAAAGGATGCTCTGGCTGCTAAAATGAGAACAGTGTTGGGAGGCGAGAGCAGCCCCTGAAAGCCCACCTAAGACTGTTGAAATACTCCATGTGAGACATTGTGGTGACTCAGCACAGGAGGTAATGGGGAAGGGCTGGAAAGTGGTCATATTGTCGATGCATTTTGAAATGACAGATTCAGTAATTTTCTGATGTATTGGACATGCAGTGACAGGCAAAGACGGATAAAACATATTACAAAGTTTTTGAGGACAGTAATTGAAGTTGCCAACAACTTTGGGAGAAAATTCTGTCTTGACACTTTTATTTGGGATGTCCATTTGATATCCAAAATACAGTGTCAAAAATCTGCTTTGAGTTTGGAGGAGAGGTTTGGAGTGAAGATATAGATCTGAGGCACCTAGACACCAGGAGGTTGGGGAGCAGACGAGAAACCAGCACAGGAGTCTGAGGAGGGACAACTGGTGAAGTAGAAGCAAAACCCAGAAGGCACTAAGGAGTTTGGTTCTAGGAGCGAAGGTGTCCACCATTAAGCAGGGTATGCAGTCCCCTAAAACTACATATACCCATACTCGGAGATATTCTTGCAGTACCTGTGGGTCTCATTCTGCTGCTTAAGAAATG
>JAJEJO010000513.1:985516-1151307 GCA_020662805.1 Glaucomys volans
TTGGTACTGGGGATTGAACCCAGGGGCACTCCACCACTGAGCCACATCCCCAGCCCAATTTTATTTAGAGGCAGGGTCTCACTGAGTTGCTTAGGGCCTCGCTAGTTGCTGAGGCCGGCTTTGAACTCGCAATCCTCCTGCCTCAGCCTCCCAAGCGCTGGGATTACAGGCGTGTGCTACCGCGCCTGGCTATGAATAGGAATTTATGAGGTGAAAGTTTTGGGAATGACGAAAAATGTTCCAGGAAGAAAAAGTAAGAACAAAGGACTAGATGGAAAGATGTGAATAGTGTCTGTGGAATTGAAAGTGATTCAACCTGATGGGATCTGGAGTTCAAGAAGCAGCAAAACCTAAAGTGAGCAACGAATAGCTCACAGACGACCTTGGGTGCCATGGTAGACTTGGGCTCTTCACAAGGATAAAGTAGAAACTTTGAAGGAAGTTAGGTAGAGAAGTGGCATGATTATATTTACTTTCTGAAAACATCACCTTGGTAAAGGCGAATGTGGTGGTTAGTTTTCTTTGTCAGCTTGTGGGCCATCCTGCCCTTATCAACACCTGCCACAGATGTTTCTGTGGAGGTATTTTTGGATGAGGTTAACACTGTTAGTAGATTTTGAATTAAGCAGATTTTTATTTATAGCATGAATGGGTGACATCCCATCAGTTGAAGACTCCATCAGAACAAAACATCAACCTCCCCCAAGCAAGGGATTCTGCCAGCAGATGTCCTTTGAACTTGAACCACAACATTAGCTGTTCCCTGGATCTCCAGAATGCAGATTTTGAACTTGCCAGCTTCCATGATCATGTGACAAATTCCTTATAATAAATACCTCCTTGTATGTCTATGTATTCTATTGGTTCCATTTTTTCTGGAAAAGTGTAATTGATACAGCTGAGAAAAGGAGCCTGAAATGGAGAGGGCCCACTAGGCTCTGCATGTGCTTTGTGGACCTGGGAAACTCCCCATAAATTTGCTTTTCCTTGCTCACTGGGAGCCCTGACCACTCCCAGACTACCATGGAACCAGGGCCACAGCCAGGTGCCAGAGTCCTTTTTATCTGCCAAAGATGGAAATAATAGCTCACTTCACACTGGCAAGATTCCCCCCGTAATTTAATTTTTGCTGAAGCTTCTTAAACATTTAAAAGATTTTATTTATTAATCATTTTGTACTTTGTATGCATCAATAGTTTCATTTTATAAATTGTGAAAGATTCTCTAAATGTTCAAACGAATTCCTGGCAAGTGGAATGAGAAATTAAAATGAATAAATAAAGATTTGGCAAACTGCTTCTGAAAAGTTGCCAGCCCTGAGTGGAGCTTGGATCCCTTCAAGGGTACCCTCAACCTCTAAAGAAGATGCAGTGAAAAAAGAATCCTGTTTTAGTCGGCTTTTTCACTGCTGTGACTTAAACATCTGACCAGAACAACTGTAGAGGAGGAAAGGTTTATTTGAGGGCTCCGGTTTCAGAGGTTTTAGTCTGTAGAAGGTAGGCTCCATTCCTCAGGGCTGGAGGTGAAGCTGGACAACATGGTGGGAGGTGGTGGCGGAGGGAGGCAGCTGACATCATGGTGATCAGGAAGCAGAGAGAGACTCCATGCTCCAGATATAAATATATACTCCAGAGCCCTGCACCAGTGAACCACTTGCTCCAGACACACCCCACCTGCTCCAGTTACCACTCAGTCACACTCAGTTAATCCCATCAGGGATCAATTCACTGATTAGGTTAAGGCTATGACCCAATCATTTTCTCTCCAAACCTTGCATTGTCTCACACTTGAGATTTTGGGGGACGCCTCATATTCAAATCCTTTCCTTCCTTCCTTTTCTTCCTTCCTTCCTTCTTTCCTTCCTTCCTTCCTTCCTCCCTTCCTTCCCTCCTCCTCCTCCCCTTTCTTCTTCCTCCTTCTCCTCCTCTTCTTCCTCCTCCTCCTCCTCCTCCTCCTCCTCTTTCTCCTCCTCTTCTTCCTCCTCCTCCTCCTCCTCCTCCTCCTCCTCCTCCTCCTCCTTCTCTTCCTCCTCTTCCTCCTCCTCCTCCTCAGTTTATGTCAGACTTGTTCTTCTCAGAGAATGGGAAATGTGAATTCTACTATGGGTCACTCTTGTTTTGATGTTTGCACACAGTACATGACATTTCCATGCCATGAATTGCACAACATTTTGGGAACATATTAGCCTGAATATTCAGAAATTCACTTGATCTCTAGGGAGGAATTAGCTTCTTCTCAGGTCCTGTTGACCAGATGAACAGAGAGGTACACTATTGCTCTGTGTTGTCTTAGCTGTAGTGAAAGTTTTAACCTTCAGTTTTGGAATGTGAAAAGGGAAAGAAAATACTCAGCATCATCTTTGACACTGAGAGGTATTGCTGTGATAATTCAAAATTGTTTTTAAAGAAAAAAGACAGCAATTTTAAAGAGAGAGAAAGCAAGGAAGTGGACTTTCAAAGTTCTTTAGACCCTATTTTTAAGTTACTCATTCAATTTATTTAAGTGGCCATAAACTCACCCAAATAAATAAAGGCCAAAATCAAAATGTCTAGAATTTGGCAGTTCTGATATTTTCACAATCACATACATAAATCTAAAACTATAAACATAAAATGGAAGTTTAGGAATAAAATTTTATTTCTTCTCTTTAAAACTTTGGTCCTGTTTCTGACTTCACTTTCCAAGATGCTATCCCCAAAACTGAACCAAAGCTACATAACACAATAGGTAGCAGTAAAGCAAAGGGCTAACTGCAGGAGATTTGGAGTTGGCCCTTTGGGGAATGTCATACCAGAGGACATTTTGCATCCTCTGCAGCAGAGACATGACAATCCTAGTTCATACCCCCCTCTATGAAATTCACGACACATGTAGACTGTTGGGGGCATCAGGTATAAAAAGTTTCTAAATTTCATCTTTCCTTCCTCCTTTCATTTCTTCCTGCCTCCTTCCCTTTATTCCTGCTCCTTTCCCTGGTCTTTTCCAGGGACATCTAGGCCAGGACCAGATTCCTCAGGGGACCACTACATACTAGTGATTTTTGAAATGATTGATCAACTGTAGACATTTATTATTGTAATCAGAACCAAACTTCTCCTTTTTTACATATCTCCTTTCCCTGACTGCTGCTTCTTTCTAGATATTTCTGAATAATTTTTCATTGATTCTTTACTTCACGTCTAGTCTATGTTGGGTCTTTGGAGCACCAATATTTTGTGAGTAGCATCTACAACTTGTTTGATTGATAAGCCCATCTCCCTTCCTTGACTGCTCATGTCTTCTTAAATGACAGTGTCCCCTTGAGTCTTATATCCCTGTGCTCCCCCTGGTCTCTTTCCCTGGCTCTCTCAATATTGCCTTGCCTATTTATAACCCTGTGGCTCCTCACCAAAATCACCTCTCCTGGGTTGTTTCTCAGTAGCCCATTTCCCTGCTCCACAAGTCCAGAAATTGCTGGGAAAAGATGAGGGGCTTCTGGATTAGCCAAGCAGAAGCACAAAGACTTTCCAGTGTGGACTAATGCCTCATCAGACTATTTGCATTGTGCAACAACTTCTGCTTGCAATTTTCTGTGTATACTGACTGCAAGAAATACTTCTTTCCTGTCTTGAACAAACACAAAAAGCCCCCAATGGCTCGTTTTACTTTCTTATGTTTGCATGGCATCAGACTCCAGGACAGGGAAGAGCACTGATCCTAGCACAGTTAGATGGCACAGAAATGCATTCACATACATTCTCAGGAAGATTGTGATCTGCTACCTCCTCTGCCTCAGCTGGAGGATGACAGCAGTAGGTCATCAGCATGGGCCTTGGGAGCAGGAAAAAATGAAGCAGTGTCTCTCGGACCAGACCACACCTGTGTAGAATGTGGAAGATTTGGTGCTTGGAGACTCTTTCATTCTAAGGTTGATCTGGCAACACTGGGCTTGCAATTCCTAAAGCTAGCACTGGGCAAGACTCAGTAGTGGTTGTCATCCCAGCTTTCTATAGATCTCAACACTCCCTAGGACATGACACCAGTCTCTGTTACCTGTTTATAATTACTGCTAAGCCATCTGTAAGCATTTTGGTTTATAATGCATAGGATGAAGGATGTATGCATGCCTTTGGTTTATAATGCATAGGATGAAGGATGCTCTACTCAAATGTTCTATCTTTTTTAAAAAAAATTTGTAGTTGTAGAGAGACAGCATGCCTTTATTTTATTTGTTTATTTTTGTATGCAGTGCTAAGGATCAAACACAGTGCCTCATACATGCTAGGCAAGTGCTCTGCCACTGAGCCACAGCCCCAGTCGCTCAAATTTCCTGTCTTCTACATCTAGAGTCCACCACACCTACCCTTTTGGATGTCTACTTCTAGGAACATTGTGTTAGATTCTGATATCAAATTCGACCTCTTGTTTCTCATCTCTCCTCCTGGAGTAGAAAGGAGACTAAGGAATTTGAGTTCTCACATAAAAGATGCATAGTGATAAATCTAACCTTTTAAGGAAGGCTATATAGAAAATGCACATGTCTCTGCTGCTGAGTTGCCCCTTCCTATTTTATTCTTTGAGTGTAGTTGGCTGTCTTAGCAACTTCTTGTGGCAGTGTCCTGGATCTTGCTTTCTAGGCATCACTGTGCCGTAGGCTCTGGGGTCCGCCATTTCCCCAGGTCACTGCCACTGAATAAAGTCCAAGTCTCTACCTGGATGGAACCTGCTGCCCTTTTTCAACTTCTCAGTCTCAGAGAAATTGTTCCCCTCTCTTACCCTTAACGACACCTTCATTGTCTTCAGTCCTTGTGGGACGGTAAGCAGCATCTCTGGATATGCCTTACCAGCTTCTCCTTCCTTCCAATTAAAACTTCTGAAGTGAAAAAGCAAACATGCAAACAAATGCACATAAACAGATAGTTATAAGAAAGAAAAGTACAGAGGATGCCCAAAGCAATATATTGATATTTTTCTTATTGACACTCACTAAAGCTATCAAAACTTATCAACTGAGAATCATCAAACCAAGATAGTTCCTTGGTTGAGGCACCACATTTTGCGGGGCATGACCCTGAGGTATAGAGAGCAGGAGAGGACTTGAATATTTGGGTAATGTTCTGTCATGGAGATTTGAGAGGACATGCATGTTCTTATATTTTGCTATTGTCTGCTTTAGGTAATCAAAGATTATGAACTGAATGTGGTTATTGGTTATTGTCATCCCTGAGAATTTTCAGCTTTAAATTTTTGTTATTCTCAGACATGAATTTCATGCTTCAGAGAAATGTTCTTTTTGCTTTTTGTCAAGAAATGTTTATTTGCTTTTTTTCTTTTCCCCACATTTTTATTGGTGCATCATAATTGTACATAATGGTGGGATTTGTTGTTATATATTCATACATGCACATGATATAGTAGTATTATTTGTTATTATAAATAAACCTCTAGTGTTTCCCCTTTCCCTTCCCCTGTCCATCCCTTTTCTTTATTCCATTGACCTTCTATTTTCTTCCTTTCTAGCTTCTGCATATGAGAGAAAATATACCACCTTCGACCTTCAGAATTTGGCTTATTTTGCTTAATGTAATGTTTTGGAGTTCTATACTTTTCATAAGAATGGCATGATTTCATTTTTTTAATGGCTCAATAAAATTCTATTATGTGTTTCTATCACATTTTCATTATCTATTCATCTATTGATAGATATCAAGTCTGGGTCCATACTTTGACCTGTATATTGTGCTGCTATGCACAGAGTGTGCATTTGTTGTTATTGTATGACGACTTTAATTCTTTAGGAAAAATGCTAAGGAGTGGTAAATCTGGGTCATATGGTGGTACCATATCTAGACTTTCGAGAAGCCTCCAGACTGATTTCCACAGTGGTTGTACTAATTTACAGTCTCATCAGCACTGGGAAAGGGTTCCTTTTTCTTCACTTTCTCTCCAGCATTTATTATTGTTTGTATTCTTGACAACTGCCATTCTCAATGGCCTGAGATGAAATCGCAGTGTAGTTTTGATTTGCATTTCCTGAATTGCTAATGATGTTGAAAATTTTTTCATATATTTGTTAAGTCATTTGTATTTCTTCTTTTGAGACATGTCTGTTTAGTTCATTCTTCCATTTATTAATGGAAATTGTTTTTTTCTGGTGTTTAGTTTTTAAACTTCTTTACATATTCTAGATATTAATCCTCTGCTGGAAAAGTATGCAGCAAAGAGAGAATGTTCTTTCTGTATGAACATTCTTGTTTCCTTTTCTGTGTAGAAACTTTTAAATTTGATGCCATTACATTCATTAACTTTTGGCATTATTTCCTCAGCTTTAGGGGTTCTATTGAGAAACTCATTCCCTGTGCCTATATGCTGGAGTGTTATCCTACATTTTCTTTTAGGGATTGCATAGTTTTAGGTCTTATTTCTAGGTGTTGATCCATTTTGAGTTGATTTTTGTGCTGTGTGAGATAAGGGTCTAGTCTCATTCTTCTCTACATATGGATAACCATTTTTTTTCCTGTACCATTTGCTAAAATGGCAGTCCCTTTTCTATAGTGTAAGTTTTTGACACCTTTGTCAAGGATCAGATGATTGCATTTGTGTGGGTTTATCTCTGTGGCTTTTATTCTACTCCATTGGTCTGTATGTTTGTTTTATGCCAGTACCATGCAGTTTTTGTTACTATAGCTCTGTAGTATAATTTAAAATCAGGTATTGTGATGCCTCCAGCATTGCTTTTTTGGTTTATAATTGTTTTGACTATTCTGGGTCTTTTATTCTTCTGAATGATTTTTAAGACCGTTTTGTTCTAATTCTGTGAAAAATGTCATTGATATTTTGATGGAGATTGCATTGAATCTGTATATTTCTTTTGTTACTTTGACTATTTTCACAATATTAATTTTGCCTATCCATGAACATGGGAGGCCTTTACACTTCTTGTGTCCTTTTCAATTTTCAGAGAAATGATTTTTATGAAAGTTCCCATGTATTTTAGAATTAGAGCAAGTCTTAAAGAGTGCTCTAAACATTCTCCTGTAAGAAGCTACAATGTTTGGAAAATAAGAGAGGAACTTTATTGAACACCAACTGACCAGCTCTTTTGAGGGCAAAAATGTCAGCATTTTCCCTTCTTGCAGTATGTGGACCATGAACCATATACCTGTTAGTCCTTTAATCTTTCCATCATCCACATGGACTTGTTTGTGTACAGGCACATGCCACACACACACCAATGCCATCACCACCACCAGTCATGTGAGTGTGTTTGTGTAGTTGAGCATATGTGTGCTCTGAGAATAAGAAATGTGGAAACTTAGCAAGAGGGATTTCAAGGCAAGTGTCAGAATTTCACATTCCTAGATTTCTTTTGTAATTTATTTATTTAGTTGTGGTGAATGCAATACCTTCATTTATTTATTTTTATGTGGTGCTGAGGATGGAATCCAGTGCCCCACACATGCTAGGCAAGTGTTCTGCCACTGAGCTACAACCCCAGCCCCACATTCCTAGATTTTATAATTTACAATATCAACTGAGATGAACTGGGCTGCTTATTCAGTGGTAGGTACAACTCCTCTTAATCTGTGACTTCATTTGATGATTGGGTCCAGACAGGTGACCTCCCATAGGTTGTCTACTGAGGTGCTGTTTGGTAATTCCAGTCACTAAGAGGAAGAAACAGGATTTGTCACCAACTGATTCACTGGTCTTGGGATAGTTCCATGTGTTTGGGAGCAGGCAGGGACTTTGTGTGTATGATTCTGCTTTTTTTGGTATTAGCACAAGTTCCATCAGGTGACAGTTTCTCAACAAATGCTTCCTGTAAAGTGACCAAACAAATAAGAATTGGATAAGCCTGGCCACCCACTTTTAATAATGAGGTGAAAATCACTTGGAAGGATTTAGGGGTGAGTTCAGCCTGGGTAGAAATCCAGCTGCTTCTTCCTCTCACTGGCAAGGTACTTAATCTTGCCAAGCTTGATCTTCTTCTACTTTCAGGAATATAGCAAGGACTAAATGAAGATGAACTTTGTAAAATGGCTAGTGTGTCTTTGGTAGACATATGTTGAATGTCAAATAAATGAACATCTCATGTTTATCGCATTTCATAAGGAAAGCAAGTTCTTTTATCTTTAACATCCAATATCTAAACATATAATTTTGACTGTGAGGTTTTACATATGGTAGTAAAAACACTGGTGAGATATACACTGAATATTCTAGAATGATGACAACTGACAATAGCAGCATATATTATTTACAGACAACTTGTGTACCTTGTGTTATGCTAAGAGTGCCTCATGGAATTTTTTCTTTTCATCTTTACAATGACCACATGAGTGAGGTGAAATTGTGTCTCTGCCTTATGGACAATAAAACTGAGATTCATATTATGCATGTGCATAATCATTTGCCTCATAAGTGGCAAATCAAAGCTCAAAGAGAAATCTGCCTGATAGCAGGTCCGAGCTCCCAAGCTTTTCTTTGCTTTTCATAAAATCCATGACTCTACGATGTAATTCATACAATTGCTCAAAAAAATCAATATTCTGAATACAATGAAAGCACACACACAACCTTTTAATTTTTATTTATATTTCTTAGCTTAAGAATTACACACTAGCCAACATTATTATATATTTACATGCTGAAACTGGCTGCAATAAGTTTAAATTCAAGAAAATAATTCTTATGTGCTATTCATTTATAATCCTCATTTTTTACTATCTCATTATCCCAGAGATTTTAGTATTGTTCTCTTTTTAGAAAGACATGAAAACGGATGCAGTGATACCCACTCATGTTTGCATTTTGTAGACATTGGAAAATGTGCATTATGTGCATGTTAAGAAAGGCTATAAGGTCATCAGTAAGGCTGATAATCACTACATTGTGAAGAAACTAGAATACACTTTTTATAAAAGGACAGTTCAGAACTATGCAGGGACAGTATTTATAACAGAACTATTTAAACACCCATGCAAAAGAAAATTTAAAATGTATGGAATTAATTATAGGCAACTTTGAGTTAATTATGGTTAAAATTACCATGGCTGAGTTCTAATTATTGAACCAAAAAATAATATAAGCTGAGGGAACTGTCAGCTTGTTTCAAATGGTACGAGGACACGGATATGGCATCAGATTAGAGGACAATGTAATAGGGGAGTGACACTTGGTTTAGGAACTCAAAGAACATAAAAATTTTGTTTTTCATCATTTGGGATCATATTTGTCACAAAAGCACTTCTTGAAGCAAATTAAAGTTTGATGTCAGAAGTTTTTGACATCTACAGCAATATTCTACTTCATATTCTAAAAACTAAGCTATTTAAGAGTGTTGTCCCCCCACCCCCACTTTTAAAAATCATTTCTTTAGGGAAGTATCTTTATGAGCATTCTGCTGCCTCCTTACTAGTTTCTACAATCTTCCTAGTGCATTTGGAAAATGTTTTATAAACCTTTGGTGTGAAGCAGTGTCTCCCCCTCCCCCCCCCCATTTCCCCTGTTTTTTTTTTTTTTTTTTTTTCTCCTTTTAAAAAATAATTCTGGAGTCTTTGGTTGAAAGGAACAATACTATCTATGGACAAAAGGCTACTGTTTAAAAGGAAAAAAAAAACCTTCTAGTGTGCATTGTGTGTAGCAATTTTCTGGAGCTGGTATGAATAAGCATTTTTATTTTCTGTAGTGCCATCAATGCAAACTTTCACTTTTTGAGAACTAATATTGAAATTTGCAAACTTTGGTTTCCAGCAGTCTGACATATTTAAAAAAAACTCTATTAAGTTATCAATAATCATTTCTCCTTTTTCCATTTGCCATTTATAAGGATATCTTGTTTGTCAAATTGACTACAGAAAACACTACGGGGTTTCTCATAGTACAGGGAGGGGGAAAGGAAGTGAACTGGAAGGGAGGGAAAGATTATGAATGTTTGAGTGTGTGTGTGTGTATGTGTGTGTGCAAACTGAAACCCTTCTGTCTGGGATTCCCAAACCATTTATGCAAAAGGGTGTTTAAATTACTCTGCTGGGGCACTCCAGTAACTGTACTTAGTAAATACAAACAAAAAATTGAGAAAAAAACAACAACAACAGTTATTTGTATCTATTGACTATTCATTTACAGCATGTTTGATTATTTACATAATATTATAACACATCAACTTAAGCCATAAACAGAATTAGCACGTTGCCTTACCATAAAATACAAATTAGAAGTTAAAAATATTTAAGAAATCTGTTTTAATATTTACACACTCTCAGTGAAAGTCATGGTAGCTCACATAATATGTACTTTGTACACTTAGCAAAATGGCATGATTGCTACAGTTGTATTTTTCCCTAACCAACATGGCGGGGTTTAGTTTCATTTTTTTTTTTCTCCTCCCAGGAGGAATTTTTTTTATCATTTTCCATTTTCTTAAGACATTTTTACTTTTAAATCACTGATGGACAACACTGTTTGTATCCTTGAAAAAGAGTAATTAGACAGGCAATGTGAGAACTAGTTAACTTGGATGTTCCGAGGTACAGTACTATTGTAATGTTGAACTCTGCAAAGGTTCATGAGAACTGTGGGCATTGATGCTCTGATAAGAGAAATGCTCAGTACCCTGTATTACTTATTTCAATATGTTGATTGTTGGTTGCTAAATTAAAAATACATATACACTGGTTTGGTGAAGGAAACAAAACATATTAGCTTATTCCTTTTGTTTTCCAACATATGAATGCATATATATGCATGTATGTTTACATGGATTTATATATACACATATACACATGTAGATATGCTGTAAGACCTGTGTTTGTTGATGTTGTCTTGCTGTTTCTGTTTTTGAATATGAAATGAATCATAAAACTGGAACACAGTTACCTATAGAAAATGGAAATTGTCTTAGTTGCCAATTTAATGCAGGTCTTGCTGAAAATAAACATGATTCCTTTCTCCATTATGCGTTCCACTGTACTTTCTTTATGTGTTGTGCTTTTGTAAGCTGACAAGTTTTTTTGTGTATTCCTAATGCTAGAAGGTAAAGTCTTTTGGTTTACAAATCATCATCATCAGTAGTAGTAGTAATATTTTACTTAGCACTGCTTTTGAAGAAATGAGAAAAGGTCTAGATGGCACTGCTTGAGTCTTTTCCCCTGTTATTGAATTGCAGTAGAAAGAATTGTAACATTCCTTTGCAAACACATGATTATGTTGCATGAGTTTTCAATTCTGAAGTGCATTTCATACCTACTAGCAGTCATGTACAATATATATATACAGGTTGAGATCAAAGATTTCATTTAGACTGTGCATTTTAGAGTCAGATTCCCTATGAATTTCACAAAGATGAGAAAAACACCTTAATTGCTGGCTATCTTGCAGTTTTATAATCAAAAGAAAAACTATACATATGTATAAACTGATAGTAATACCATATCAGAATTGCAAAAACACACCGTTGTGGTCCTTTAGTTTAACCACTGGCTATTAAGCTGACTGGTTGTCTGGATTTATCAGGCCTAGCACCCTTCCTTGCATTTGATGACTGCATTCAAATTCAACTAAACATGTAGCTTAGAATAAATTCTACATCTACTGTTATTTCTGGACAGGATGAGTCAGTTTTTTTCTATCTATATGTTTACTGAGTGCCAATATATGATTTTTGATCTAGGACATACATTCCAAGGTTCCACTTTTCTCCTTTGCCTGGTTTCTTTACATCACTGAGAGCAGAAATGAATTACTGATCATATGCATTTGAGGTTCATGCTATGAAGATGTATTCTTCCATATTGATTTAGATCTTTGACTTGCCTGGATATCCAAAATTTTGTTGTAATCATAAATGACAATATTAAGAATTTTTATGGCTTTTACAGAAATTGCAAATCAGAGCCCAACTGCAGACTTGGGATCTGAGTTATGTCTAGAAAAATCTTTCTGAAATGACATTTTAGACTTGTGCCCCTGAGTTATTGATAAGCTCCCTCCTGTTATTTTCTACTCAAACTTTACCCCCTGGCCACAAGGGGCAGGCACTTTTATTAGTGTGATGCCCAATAAACAATTGCCTAGGAAAAAGCATGTCCCTGGAGAAATTTGAGAAATCTCTACTCTGAGCATACAGGGAAGAGCCTTGGTCAGATTCTGCCCAGAGATTATACTCAGAGGTGTTCAAGTATGTAATCGAAAATAAGAGCCAGACTTCCCTCCACTGGTGAAAAAAATCTCACCCCACCTTGGGGCAAATTCAGAAAATTGAATAACAAACTTTTTTTTTCTTATGTTGTTATTCTCTAATAAGTGGAACAGAAGAGCAAGGGACTCCATAATATTCCAAACTACTGAATCATGGGGAGAAGAAAACACACATTTTATCCACAAGACAATAACTGGCCTTGGCTCATATACATGATTAGGAATGTAACGTTGAAAAGAGGATGCTTTTGTTTTCTAAGTAGAAAAGGCAAAGTCATCTTCTGAGAAAAAGTTCAATCAAATCAAACTTTACAGAAAATTTAGCAATTCACTATTTTCTACACAAAAAGCAAAGTATGAGCCTCACATTGATAGGAATAAAATATTATCAGCCTATTGTCATTTCTGTCCAACATATGAATGCATATGTCCAAGTAATATAAAAAGAAGCAAATGGAGTAATTTAAAATAGAATAAAACCAATATACCAAGTCAACCTAATTATCAGTTATATATTTTTCTGCAATATCAACTGAGGCTCATAACTTTCAACACATTAATGTGACTCTGTTTTTATCCTATTGTCCACTAGCTTTCATATTTTTCTTGATAAATCAGATTGCAATATACACAATGGAAGCACCCTTAAGAAAATCAAACCCAGTGAACCCACAAACTCTTTTCATGAGCATACTCTTTAAAGTATTGTTTGCTTTCAAAAATACAAAGGTGGACTTCATTGCACATGTGAAAACATATTCACTCAACCTCCCAAAGGCTTACTGTGCCTGTCTCCTAAGAATGTTATCACAATTTTGGAAGCAAGAAAAGCTGGAGGACCATTAATCCTTTAAAGCAATGAACAAATCCTCCTTTTGAAATACCCTATTAAATTCAAAAAATAAACTTCTAGGGAAATGTTGCAGAGACACCTGGCACTCTCTAAGTAAGACAACCTGTTTGTTAGTCATGTCTGTAGCTCCATATTTCTGCATGACTTCTGATCTAACCTGAACATCTAAGATACTTCTAGTTCCCCTAACTTTCCTATTTCCTGGCTGTATTCTGATTACATAAAGTATAAAAACCTCTTTAGATATGCTGTCAATCTCTCATGATGCTAGAAAATAAATCCCTCTCTCTCTATCCTTTGCCACTGGACACAGTATGTATAGGCCAGATGCTGTGGGAAGGTGATAAGGGTTATGCTTGCTTGCTTTAAATTTGTTACAACACTCATTTCTGGATTTTTGACTCTGCTCTGTATTGTTAACGCTTATTTTATCCATCTAGGAAATAGCTTTTTGCAAATAAAACTTTTTTTGACTCCCATGTATGATAATATCCAGAAGAGTCCCCTACCTCTAAATGCCAAAACGAAAGATATCCTAGTTGATTCCCATTGCTCAAACACAGACAATGGTCGAATTGGTTGACCACGTCTTGCCTTGACTCCAGACCCCTTTGTCTCCCCATCCTAATCCTGTTCCAACTATATGAGAATCTACCAGTTCAGTGGCCATCACCTCCCCATGACACTATGATCGCCTTAATAACATAGGCACAGACCATCTCCAAGTAACATGTGTGCATGGTATTGCTGAGAATGTTTCGTGAGCACAGTGCCATCTCAATAGTATGCCAACCTTAAAAATGACCCCAGAGAGTATCTGGATATGACCATGTCTTGGGAAAATGACTGACAATGCTGTTGAGCCTTTTCAGAACACCGTGTAAATGATTCCCCTCTGAGTAGCTGTATACTATGCAGATAAAATGGAAATCTCAAGCTCAGCCTCACCATCATGGGTACCAATCACTTGCATTTTAACTGGAAAACCATAAGGACCTTAGTGTATTCATTACTTAGAAGAAGCAACCCAAATGGTATGAAATGGACCACAGGATAGGCCAGCAACTAAGGTATTTTAGCATCACTTTTGTCCTGGATGGATGTGTCTTCCAAGTCTTACGTCAGACTGTACAACTGTTCTGCAGAGGAATCGAGTCCTTGATTCCCGTGGGGGGCCATGGTTTAGTTCACGTAATAAAGCCAATAGACGATGTTGAAGAAGGAAAAAACCACAGGGAAGAATATGCGGGACCACCGATCTATGGCATTCACATCAGTCAAGTCGGGGATGGTGATCTTCAGCTGCGAGGCGCGTCTCCGCAGGCGGCTTTTCTTTTGCGCCACGTGTCGTTCCAGGGCGTTTCGGCCAAAACTATGCCTGGGCAACCCGGCTTTCCGATACTGGATGTTGGAGGCGTCATAGGCCATCATCGTGCTCCTGGGGTCTCCAAGTCCCATCACAGCCTCGGATGTGGCCATTTCGTTTTTTATCTCGAGCGTGCTCAGTAAGATGTTTTCGTGGGGGTCCATCTGCAAGGGAGAAGCAGCAGAAAAGACAACCAAAACCATCATAAGCCTTTGTTGGTGCTTACAGCGCAAGGAACTATGATAGACACTTAGAGCGGTATTTGTCCAAGTGGGAGAGACACTAGCTGTGCTAGTCCATTGCTGAAGCCTCCATAAGCTATTTGAGTTTGAGCTTTCCCATCGATGCAGTGGTATCCTAAGCCAGCCCTAGAGAATTGTGGTAATTATATAATTCCATAATAAAGAATAGACTGCTGCTAGTATCCCCATCATTATTTGTTAAAGGGATGCAGAGCACTAGAAGGCATGGCATACTTTAAAGAATTTGTAGTCTTTATATGAACACATAAAATGTTAAACTGTACTAGGTTGGAAATAATGTCACGTAGTGAATTACTGAATTATGCTCAAAATAGTTGCTTAATTATAGATTAATGACAAAACCTGAAGTAAAAATAGTAGGTAACTCTCAAGGACTTGCTATATATGGCAAGTACTTTTTTGCATAATTTCATTTCATTGATACTTTTTAACATGCACAAATGAGATGTCACCTTAAATCTGCAATGTCAATATAAATAAGGTGAAGGAATAGTTTTGAGCAATATAAAACAGGTCACACGTGACTTGTCAGAATACAAGGGAATTCAGAACAAGGAATTTGAAAATAAGAGGAAAATAACCAGATGGAGTTGGTGGTAGAGGTGTGAGTTTGGGGAGGGACTTGCTTGAGAGAGAAGAGAAGGGGACAGGATTAGAGAAGAGAGCATGCCCAGAGTGGACTGTGCTCAATGGCATTCTCTTGATTCAGCTCTCTTTTAAAAATGTTTTTTACTTGTAGATGGACACAATACCTTTATTTTGTTTAATTATTTTTTATGTAGTACTGAGGATCAAGCCCAGTGCCTCACATGTGCTAGGCAAGCACTCTACCACTGAGCTACAGTGCCAGACCTGATTCATCTCTCTTGATGATTTCTTCTTCTTCTTCTTTTATTACTATGATTTTTTATTAGTTTTTTGTTTGTTTTGGGGTTTTTTGGATACTAGGGATTGAACTCAGGGGACACTTGACCACTGTGTCAAGTGTCAATAGGGCCACATTCCCCACCCTATTTATTCTTTTATTTAGAGACAGGTTCACACTGAGTTACTTAGCATCTCACTTTTGCTGAAGCTGGTTTTGAATTCCCAATCCTCCTGTCTCAGCCTCCCAAGCCTCTGTGATTATAGGCGTGTACCACTGTGCCTGGCTCTTGATGATTTCTTCTTGCAAAGTCAAAAGTAAAGGATGAATACTAACATCATGATTATCAAACACTAAAATACAAAATGCTTTGTGCTGTATTAAGATGAGGGTGCCTTAATTATAAAAGGCCTCAATTGTTACACATAATTAAACCTAGCCATATCAAGTTGTTATTAATAATAGACTATATTTATTTTGATAGATTTAATGGCAAGTTTATTGCCATTAAACTTTTTGGATTTATAAAATAAAGAAAAAATGACCCATGATAGCCACCAATGGAAACGATTACCAAACACTTAATTGGAAGACACGATATTCTGAGCTTCATGAATTATGCAGATGGCAAAAAAGGTTACTAAGTTTATATGTTAACAATTAGCTTTCAAATGTGGTTTACTGGTCCTGCATTATAAATTAAAATCTAAAATCTTTTGAGAAACAAAAGCTATAAAATATAGAACATGCTGGAATATATTAGTTGACAAATTAATCTGACCCTTGATCAGATATTCTGTATGTTTATTATGATAGCATTTTGTATAGTAAAAAGACTAAAAGAGTATATTATTAAAATTAATTTTAAACATTTCTAAGACCTGGAAACTGAACTAAATAAATTTTGAAGGAAAAGGCGGATTAATGGTATCAGTGATGGGAAAGCAAAGAAACAGTTAAAGACTGGTTCTATTTTCCAGTTCTTGGCAGCAACTGCTTGACCGAGGACTCATAACCATACTCTTAAAAGGCATTCTTCTCCCAGTTTATAGCCGAGGGCATTCATCAAACTTCCCAAAGTCACACAGATACTAAATGGAACTGGGACTCAAACTTTGGTCATTAAAATTCAAAGGTGAGAAGTGGAAAGGTACCGTATTCCAAAACTCAAGAAATACAAAACTGTTGGAAATGGATGCCTGTTATTCTGTGGATTATTAACTCTTTTTTTAATCACCTAGAAAATACGTTTTTAGCAAACATTCCTTTGGCCACTATGCATGATGATACACAGGGATCTCCCCTTCTCAAACCCCAGGACTGTTTTTTTTTTTACTGAGAAATTATAATAAGAATATATGAGTTGGTACCAGATCTGCCTGAATTAAAAGAATTAACCACAGTAACAACCAAAATAGAAACTATAGGCAATGGATTACTATGAGGGGAAACTTGTTGTAGGTTTAAAACAAATTATCCTTGGATAATTCATTTGATCTTAGTGGATTCCCATTGTATTACCTACAAAATTCAAAAGCTCATTTAGAAAGTTCCTGAAGCATTATTGACTTCTTTACCCATTTCACAAATTAACAAGGTATTGATTAAACACCCTAGGTGTGCCTGACACTGTGCCACGCGTTCTAGATGCAGCACAGGGGAAGTCAGCATTGTGGCAGGGTCCCGAGGTAGTAACGGTCTCCAGAAAGAACACTGGCTTTGGAGTCAAAAGATTGAACTTTAGGGTCAACCATTTGTTATTTTTCACCTTGGAAAAATAAATGTCTTTGGATTTAGGTTTCGTCAACTACCTTGGTATCTAAAAATGAGATTTTGGGAGACTACCTGAATTAATATACGTGAGAAGAACTTGAGACAATAAAGCACTATACAAAGTTAATTGTTACACCATGCTGTTAATGAAGTGGGATATATACAGGTTCCAATGATATGAAAAGAATAGAAAAATATATATATAACCATACCCCCCACCCAAAGATAAGGGTATTTACTGCCTTGAGATTTGCCCAGTTTTGCACTACATAAGCTCCCAAAACTTTGTAACACATCTTGTTATAAAAACACAACATTATGGCATTTGCAGATAAGTGGATGGAACTGGAGAATATCATGCTAAGTGAAATAAGCCAATTCCAAAAAAACAAAGGCTGAATGTTTTCCCTGATAAGGGGATGATGATATGTAACTGGGTTGGGGGTGGTGAGAGAGGAATGGAGGATCTTTAGATTATGTAGAGGGAAATGAGAGGGGGAGGTAGCGGGGGTATGAAAGATGGTGGAATGAGACAGACACCATTACCCTATGTGCATGTATAATTACATGAATGGTATGAATCTACATTGTGCACAGTCATAGAAATGAAAAGTTGTAGCCCATTTGTGTACAATGAATCAAAATGAAGTCTGCAAAACTAAAAATAATAATACAAAAAATACAGTAGACATTAATTGAATGAATAAATTTGATCTTCTGGAAAAGGGATGGGAAATGGCCTTTCTGTGAGTGAAGCTAATCATGTCATCCCTAGCGGAGATCTGGCCAGGTGGAAGTGGGAGTGTGTCAGTGACAGAGAAGGTGTATTGAACAATAACATCAATTAACAAGGTGCTGCTACTCCTTGGGGTCAGGCGTGTCATTACAATACTTTAATTTTAACATAAGACTTGCATAGACTCAATTAAGGTCATTAATAGCCAAGGAACAAATTAAACTCAACAAGAAAAGTAACATTTTTCTAGAAAATTCCTATCCATAACCACAGAGCTGTGAAGTGGAGAGGGATAAGGAATAAACCATCTTCATATGTAATTTATCTCTCAGCAGGGACAGAACAAAGCCAGTTGTAGTTCATTAGGCTGCACATCATGGTTGAGGCCCAAGACACTGCTCTTATTATCCCTGTGCTTCCTTGAAGGACCGCTTTCTCTACTAGCGCAGTGGTCAAGTCAACACCTGGAACTATACCTGTTGCCTATTAGGATGAAGGATGTGGCTCCAATCTCTGAGTTCTGGACTCAGACAACCCAGGGTTTGATTCTGGGGTGGCAGCTCTGAAACCCTTGGAAAAATCATTCAACCTCTCTGATGTAGAGTTTACTTAGATATAGAGTGGGGAAAATACAGATTCCAGTCCACTGGAGGTGTTTGAAGAAACAAATAAGAGTACATGGAAAAAGTACTTCCCCCTACTTTGCACATAGCAAAAAATTGTAACTGATCTCTTTATAAAAATGCAATAGACATTCATTGAATGATCACATTCCGTCTTCTTCTGTCATGTTGCAAAATGTCACTGACAGGTAAACAAACCAGAACTTTGAAACAATCACAATTTAAAAAAAAAATCCTTGCTTCCATTCATGGTTTCTGTAAAGTGATGAGAACAAGGATTAGTAGCTACTAAATAGTATGTTTTTTGTTATCGAACATAAAGAATTTAATTAAATATGATAAATAAATCTAGACCAAATTATTTTCAATTGTGAGGCAAGACAAACAGAAGCTGCATTTCACTTCCTAGGTGGAGAGGGAGCAACAGGCTGACAGACAGTGCTACGTGTCCAGGTTCACAGAGCCCACCAGCTAGCTTCAACCTGACCTCAGAGGAAAATGGAGTCCAGAGGCCAGGGCCCCAGAAAGAGACAATCTGTGCTGGTGTGGCAGAGTGGGGAGGGTCTGACTTGTCTTTCCTCATGACATTTTGATATTCTATTAAATACTGGTCATGGGGAATTATATTTATTTGTTTCAAACCTGCCAAATATATATGTGGGTACATATATATATATGTATATATATATATACATATATATATGTAACATACACATATATGTAATATATATTACATATATAATATATATATATTTTTGGTATAGGGGATTGAACCCAGGGGTGCTTAAGCAATGAGCCACATCCCCAGGCCCTTTTTATATTTTATTTTTAAACAGGGTCTCCCTAAGTTACTTAGGGCCTAACTAAGTTGCTGAGGCTGGTTTAACTCATGATCTCCTGCCTCAGCTTACAAAGATGCTGGGATTACAGGCATGTACCACCACACCCAGCTCAGATCATATGTCTTATAAGGGCACACACAAGGTCTGTCAAATTCGTTGTATCCTCAAACTTCTGGCATACTCTTAGCATACACCAGATGAATGAAATTAATTCTTTATTTTACTTTAGTAACTCAATCTCTGCCTTTGTGATGCATCAGTAAGATGGACTGACTTAAGTTTGCGGTACCAGTCTGAAGACTGGCAATTCATGGGATCACTTCTTGAGTTCCTTCCCTGCTCAGAGGCTTCTGCCCCTAGTTACACAGTTCTCTTTCTAGAGCATCATGCTCAGGTACCTGAGATCTGGAAACTTTATTGTCATGGTGCGATGAACCACTTCCACAACAGATGTCCCATTCTTACTTTAGGGAAGGGTAGCTAGCAAGTAGTATCTAGAAACTACGACTAAGAACTTGTGAAGAGATTCTCTTATGTTACCCCAGTACTCCTGCAGGGCAGGCACTAATCCATTTCTAGCTTGGAAAGAAGGAACAGAGAGGTTAGCAAACTTAACACAAGTTCATATAGTAAGTAAATTGGCAGAGGAGGAGTTAGACTCAGTTGTCTTTCACTTGTTCATCCTGAGACATGGCCACAGCCCATACACCCAACAACAGTTCAGACCCTCTCAGTACATGGCAGGGACTGTCATCTGGAATCTTGCAAACTTTTCTTAAAGAGGCATGGTAAGAGTGTTTGGAATTAAATGTCATTAAAGGTTGACTAAAGTCCTGTCAACTTCCACACGTTTCAGGAAGGAGAGAGAACATCTGGATTTCAGCTTCTCATAAGCCTCACTCCTTCCAAGAGCTGTCTGAGAAACTACAACTTTCCCATTCCCAGTTCCTGTGGCTCTGGAGGGGTATACACCAACCAGAGCACTCTTGACACTATGATTGGCTCAGGGAGGGGCAGATGGCCTTTTTTGAAATGCCACGTGATGAACATTCAGATGGACACACCAAAGTGAAGACTCTCAAATGCTACCCCTGGGTTTTCATCTAGAAGCACATGGCCCTGAATCTATACACTCTGCTGAGATACTTTGACTGTGAATGCAGATTCTAGCTTAGAACAGAACCAAAACAAAAGAGAGTTCCCAGCCCAATGCACCATGGCTCTGTATCTGTCCACGTCTAACTTGCTGACACTAAGAACATTCCTCCCTTCCTCCTTCCTTCTTTTCCTCTCTTCCTCTCTCCCTCTCTTTCCTCCTCTTCTTCTATCTCCTCTCTTCCTTCTTATTCCTCTCTCTCTCCATTCCCCTGCTTTCTCTTACCACCTCCATCCCCTCTTTCTCAAACCATCAAGAGTTGGGTTTTATGTTTTTTTTCTTGAGACCCAGAAAATCCTGAGATATGATTCATCACATTTAAAGGTTTCAACAACTCTGCAATATAGACAGAGCAGGAAAGAAATTAGAGGAATTTCACTTGTATAAGATTCTTTTTCCTTACTCAAATCGGAATGAAGAAAACCTATTAGAACAATACATCTTCAGTGTGTAACACAGCTGGGCTTCAATATTTTTGGTTGGGGCTTAAAAACCCAGCAGTTGCTAAGCTGTTAAACCGACCATATTTTGTTTTCTTTTCATTGTCTTATTTATTGTTCTTGTTTTACCAAAAAAAGGTACAAACTGTGCTAAGAGTAATCTTCCCAGGTCAAAGGCAAGATAATAGAGGAGATGGACAGACTTAAATGTGGTTTAAGGGACAAAGGTAGAAAGCCTTGAGAAAAACTCCTGTAAGTATATTTTATATTTCATCTCTATCACTGTTTATGTAAAAGGAGAACAACTTCTCAGAGCTTATCTTCAATTCAATAGTTACCCTTCCATTGCTTCTATTGAGGTATTTATTTTCATAAGGTGTTTTGTATATGATGTTAAGTTTTTATCTATGATACCATAGCAGAACAGATCATTCCTATTCGACAGGGCAGGAAACTGAAGCTCAGAGAAAATGAAGTGAATCACTTAAAATTTTACTTTTAATAGGTAATAACAGATGAGCCTAAAAATATTGGGCTATTAATGATGATCAGTGCAATATTCCATGCTGCCTCTAGCCTGTCTTAAGATCAACCAGGGAAGCCTGACTCAGGTAATGGTTTGGTTGGTGACAGTCTATTGCAGTGGGTTCCAAACTTGAATGTTCATCAGAATCCCCTTGATGCCTTATTAAAACAGATCGCTAGTCCCCACTGCCAGAGTTATTGACTCAGTAAGTCTGGAATGAATTTCAATAATCTGCATTTAACAAGTTGCTAGTGATGCTTGGCTGCTTGTCTAGGGTCCATGCTTGGAAAACCCCTAGTCTATTGGAAAGCAGTAGAAGGACATGACTTCAAATAAAAAGAAGCAGAGATCAGAAAAATAATGTAAAATTGAATACTTCCCAGCTGAAAAGCAGCTTTCCCAGAGAACATATGTAGCTGTTGTTTATTATTTACGAGGCATCGTATTAAAGGTTTTATGCAATTATCATTTAGTCCCAATATTGAAAATAATCCTATCTAAGAGGTATTACTAATGTCCCCATTTTAAAAATGAGGAGCTTGAGGATTAGGGGTAGGTAGTGATTTGTTCAGAGTTACCAGTTGGTAAGTAGTGGAGCTGGTATTTAACCTCTTTTTCCCAAGGTTCCGGTTCTTAATTACCAGGCTACATGACTGGATATCTTGAGACTTCCCTCAATTATGATTTTTGTCTTGGAATCTCTGCATCCGAATATACGGAGGTGACAAATATTTAGAAAAAGGAAGGCACAGCCAATGTCTCATGGATTTAGCTAATTTTAAAACTGAGCATGCACACCAACCTGTCCTATTTTGCTCTTCACTTGAGCAGTGAAGACCCTGGAGAAACCATAGATCTGTCCCTGGTTTTATTAGAACAGTAACGAGAGACAATTTTCTCAGAACTAATCAGAAGGGATATATAGCCATCTACTCTGTCCTAGAAAACATACAAAAATATTCATCAAAATTTATTTCTCTTGGCACTCATTTTCACCTATTCAAAGAGATGTGAGGATTTTGTCAACAGTAGTTGAAATGAGAGAGATGGAAGTGAAGGAAAATGAAGTGAAAAAGGAGGCAGAGAGAGAGCAGTGGATGGATGCTGTTCTTCTGCGTAGACTGCCTTGGCAAGGAGTGTGGGGCAGGCCTTGCATGCCTTCAGTCCAGGGTTCTGCAGTATTTGCTGCCCATGCCCAAGTTTATACTTATGCATCTATTCCTGACAAAATGGTTTTTGACAAGGCTCTATTAAGCAGACAGATGCCCATGAAGAAAGTCTCCTGACTCCTATTCAACAAGCTGCTCTTGAAACTGTCCTTTATCTGGAGTTAATTGTGCTTATCAATCAAGAATCAAGTGATAAGTATTGGGATACAGACTGACTGATTCCCACCAGCATTCCAGAGACTCCTGCAACCATACCCTGTGAATGAGGGCAGCTTACACACTGAGTGATTTCACTTTTCTATGGGGTTGAGGGAGAGACATCTCTGCTGGACTGACTCATTTTCCAGAATGACCCATGCAGTGATGGTTCTAACAATGGCAAAATCACATTCAATGTTTTGGATTAAGACTTAGGTTGCTTCTTCTTGTCCCCATCCCAACATTTTCATGATTAGGAAAGAAACATGTTTGTTGTTTGTTGGCTAATAGAGTTTCATTTTTCTTTTTTTTTCTTTTCTTTTTTTTTAGCAAATCTCTATAATTTTATTTATTATTTATTTATTTAATTTTTACAGACTTCATTTTGGTTCATTGTACATTAAATGGGGTACAACTTTTCATTTCTATGGTTGTGCATGATGTAGATTCAAACCATTCATGTAAAAGAGTTTCATTTTGCTTTTAAAAGATATTGCATTAACCTCCAAAGGGTGGACCTTATTTTTATACAATAGTCAGTTAATTCGAGGTTTGGTTTCAAGTTTGCCACTTTCTTTCCTACACCTTTCACCATGACAGGTATGTGCTCAGAAGGAATGGCCTTAGAAAGGTCTACAGTCATATACAGAAAAACAGATCGTATCCCTCCGTGACCGAACAGCAACACAAGTTTATCTTGGGGAGGGAGAATGGTGCAATTTTAAATCCCAATTCACCTCTCACGTTATCAAAAGAAGAGTGAGAAACTGTAAAAGTCCAAGAAATCCTCACTGTGCAATTTCCAATTACTCTGGGTAGGAGATCTTGTTTTATCATCCATGAAATGACATTGTGACCTGTGAGACTTGCACTGCTAAGGCAATGAACTGCTAACCACGTGGGAATATCCAAAGCACTCTTTCTAGAGGAAAAACACTCTGAAACTACCTGGCATGCTTTCAGTACTCTAAGAGGTGAAAGAAAGTTCACCCACCAGAATGTGAAGCAGATATGCGAAGACAGTAAGAGAGGCCAATATCTTTGACTCTTTAAATCTCTGAGCCAAAGTGAACAGAGAAATAATAATCAAAACAGAGGGAGTTTAAAACTGGAAAGGAAATATAGGAGAACATAGGTGAATCATCCAGGTGGTTGCAGGAGGGTAGTCTTTTGTTTTTACTATTGTTATTATTGGTATAGAAGGATTTCTTTTTTTGCTTTTAAAGACAAATTTTAGGGCTGAGGTTTTGGTTCCGTGGTAGAGTGCTTGCCTGGCATGCATGGGGCACTGGGTTCAATTCTCAAAATCACATAAATAAATTTAAAAAATTAAAGATATACTGTCCATCTACAACTAAAAAGATATTAAAGAAACAAATTTTAATTGACACATAATAATTGTATGTGTTGGAAGCAATATGAATTACCTTGGAGGAGATTATTTTAAGTGAAATAATCCAGATACCGAAAGACAAATACCATTGGACCTGGTCATTTCTGGTGTCTTATAAAAAGACAGCTATTTTTAATGAAAGTCAGTAGGAATAAATGTTGGGACTCTTTTACTCCAACTTTCTTATTTCTACTAGATTATTGCACAGTGCCTACTCTCACAAAACCAGACTTTGAGGATGGAGTCAGCACTACTAGCATTCTGTAACAACCCTTCCCATCTGTTACGATCTGGATATGAGAGGTGTTCCCCAAAACGTCATGTGTGAGACAATCTAAGAATGTTCAGAGATGATTAGATTATGAAAGATGCAACCCCGTTAATGGATTAATCCAGTGATATGAGTTAACTGGGTAGTTACTGTAGGTAGGTAGGATGTGGCTGGATGCAGTGGGTCACTGGGGGTGTACCTTTGGAGGTTCTGTTTTGTCCCTGATGAGAGGAGCTCCCTCTGCTGCCTGGTTGCCATGCCCTGAGCTGTTTTCCTCCACAACACCTTCCACCGTTATGTCTGGACTCACCTCAGACCCACAGAGCTATGCAGTCAGCTGACAGTGAACTGAACCTCTGGAACCATGAGCCAAAATACAATTTTTCCTCCTCTGAGTTGTTTCTGTCAGGTCTTTTGGTCATAGTGACACAAAGATGACTAAAACACCCTCAAATCACAGCAGTTCCTGGCTACTTCAAAGCTAGTTAAATAGTTGAGAATATTTAAATTCATGTTTATAGATTCCAACATTGTGTTCTCTCCACTAATTACTTCCATGTAGGATGAAGAAATACAAAAGTGGGCCCTGGCAGCTCTGAAACATACTGCTATGTATGTATTGTTTTGATTTTCAATTTCTAAATTCTCATGGATACACATCTCAAGATACCCTCAGTAAACACTTTGGGAAAGAAACACATTAATGAATTCATTCTTCATGTATTCGTGAGCCGTCTGGTTCTCCTACTCTGAAGTTGTGATAAGGTGAAAAGATTCTGCTTCCCACACACAAAAGCCCATCTGGTCAAGCAGGGAAACAAAAGGAGCTTGGGAAAGCTTTGGGTTAACTGAGTTGAGGGAAAATGATGCTTTCAGAGGAAGCAGGAGCCAGACCTCAGGAGCAGAAGGACAACAGGAAGGTTTTCCTTTCCAGAGGACACCAGAATAGCAGCCTTTCACATAAAAGTCGTAATTAACAGCCTCAGTACTGAGGAATCCTATGATAAGCTTGAACAGTCTTCAAATTGACATTCTTACCCTTTTTGGTCTTTTTCATACAGGTTTCTGCCCTTTTCAAAGCCCACCAGCCTGGCTTACTACATCCGGGCCTCAGTGTGTGTGTGTGTGTGTGTGTGTGTGTGTGTGTGTGTGTGTGTGTTTTGTGGCGCTGGGATTGAACCCAGGGCCTCATGCTTGCAAGGCAAGCACTCTACCAACTGAGCTATATCCCCAGCCCCTCAGTGTGTTTTTAAGCAGAAAATGTAGGTGGGTTAAGGGAAGTCTTTTGCATATCCTTCTTCTGGTTCAATCTCTCTGGAAGCTGACAGAATCTCTATGTCCCCAAAGATGGGAAGTGCAGGCAGGACGTGGGCCTTGCTGCCTTTTGTATCTTAAATGCTGACCACTACGTTTGGCACAAAGTAAGCATTCAAGACAAAATTTGCTAGATTGCATTTCTGACAAGGTTAGACTAAGTCTGCGAATCACCCATTCAAATTGGGCTAGGAAGGTCACATAAAATGCAAAGCAGATGAAATAGAGGACTGGAAGAAGTTGGTCCTGCGCTGAACCAAATTGAAAAACACAAGCCTCCTGAAGCCCCCTTCAATCTGAAATGTTCAACATCACTTCAAGTGATCAAAATCACAACTGCGCATTCAGTCCAAATGGCTGTTGTAGCAAATTGCTTTAGGTTTAATTAATAAAAATTTGCCTTCCAGGACCGTTGAATCTGCAATTACCCACCCAAATTTTTTTTTAAATCTATGGAATAACATTAAGAATTTCAGATAAGGAAAATGTGCCTGGCAAAGATCCTGTAGCCTTGCAGCTCCTTTGCAAACCAGTATTCAGATCCAGCACTAGCATTTCTTTCTCTCATCATGTGGGATCCCGCTGCAGCCAATTCCCTCTGCATCCGAAATTCTCAAGCAGCCTCCCTAATTTTTGGTGACTTAGTGTCTTCCATTCCTTTCATTCTCACAGCAACAAGTTAATTTCCTCTAGAGAAGGATTCCTTTCTCTATATGTATTAATTTATGAGGAATCCATCAAGATTGACATATTAACTACAGATCACTCATTTTTTAAAAGAATATTTGGATTGATATAGAAGGATGAATGTTAAATTTGGAGGAGAGTGCTTTTCAAATTGCTACATTTAATATTGTTAAAGCACAATGAGCAAATGCATGATGAATTGAATAATTTCTTTCAGAATGTTCCAGAATCCTTTCTGGGCTCCTTTTCTTAATTTAATAAAGTACATGCTACTAGTTTGAATTAAAGTTGAATGGAGGGAGTCATGTTCATTGTACAGGGGAAAAAAGAGATTGAGAAGAGATCGAAAATCTCTGAATAGGGAACAAGTGAAGGAAGCTTATTTGTGATCTGTAAATTTTAATGAACATTTCTTTCCTTTAAAGGAGGATTGGAATTATTAGAGTACGAAACAGAGTCAGATTGTACAAGGAGCTCAAAACCTTTTTTAAAAAAGAGATAGGGTCCTGCTCTGTTGCCCAGGCTGACCCTGAATTTCTGGGATTAAGAGATTCTCAGAGAGTCTCCTGCCTCATTCTCCCAAGTAGCTGGGACAACAGGTCCACTCCCCCACATCTACCTTCAAACCTTAATTTTGACAAGTTTTAGGGAGGTAGATGTGAGAATCTGTCTATGCAATTCTGGTAACTCACAGAAATTTCAACGGGTGGGGGCTCACGTCCTTGGAGGTGAAGGCTTGTCTAGTTCCATTATCATCTGGCCTATGGAGACATCTGATTTATCTTTTCATTCCCTGGTTCATCTACCTCAAAGCATCATGGGAGATGACTTGCTGAAGGTTTCTATAGACATCATCTAATGAGTAACACAATTTCCCAATCTGCTTCTTTAATAATACCAAAGAAGACACTTGCTTGGTGTCTTTCTGCAAGGCTGGAGGCATTTAAGTCAACTGTTTGTAATGCACAGAGGTGAGGGAAGGGGAAGAACAGATAACCTTTAGAAGAGGAAATATGTTTGACCTCACAGACTTGCACATGCTGTCAAAAATTGTGAGAGTGCAATCACTAAGAGTAGGGGGGGGACTGCAGCCACACTCCCCTCCCATCACGTTCTTTCAACACCCATGATGGTAAAGAAGTGGAAGCTGATCACATCAAATTTCGAAATTTATTGGAAGGTCCTGATTGACTTAAAAGTTGTCACTTAAATTTTCCCAGGTCACTGGGGGATCATGATTTTCTTTTGTTCATGGTGTTTGAAATGGACCCCAATCTTATTCCATAAACTAATGAAGATGGATTTGGACATACCAATCCATCCTCTGCCTCAGTTCCTGGTGAGAGGAAAATTATAACCTATTTCTAGCTATCAGCTAGTAGGAAAGAAACATCTGTCTCTTAGGAAAGGCACCAAAGTTTTAATCCATCTAAAATCTGACAATTCCTTCTCCCTGGAATATACTAACTCAGAAACAGAATCTCAGTCCACAGACTTCAAAATATCTCATCTAGACTATAATAAGCTCCATTTCATGTCTGAGGGACACAGTCACTCTCTCTAGTCTTACCCTCCACCTCCTGTTGCTCTTCATCTAAGGTAGCCAAGAAACCAGAAAGCTGACGTTATACAAATCAAATGGTCAGGACTTCATGAACATGACCCAAAAGTACAGGCTGAAGAAACAGCAGCAGTTAGTTCCACAGAATGTGCTGGAGAACTGAAATTCTAGTTCTCGCCTATAGAATCTGAGTTTCCCTTGGCTCTTGAACAAGAGGACATGAAGGTCATATCAAAACAGATGTCTAGAACAGAGATGGCTTGGTTGAGATTCTCACTGATTCTCACTGTGGATTCTCACTGATTACTGAATCCTGTGAGTGTAAGTTGGGACTCACATTTAATATTTATAAAAAGTACTGAGGAAAACTGACTTAGCAATAAATAAAAGCCACAGTTTTATCAAAATGTACTAAAATGTGTCCTTGTAAGCACTGCACACAACCAGGACAAAATAACTGATGCTAAGGGCTGTGTGACTATGGACCAAAAGTCGTCCTAGTGAATGTGTCTTATGATTAATCAAAACAGTAGAACTGACAAAGTCCCCACAGTTCTCTGAGTAGAACTTAATTGGTGTTGAATGATAAGCTGTTTGAACAGGACCAAGGAATGCTTAACATTTGATTCTTCAGATAATTGAGAGAGTAACAGGATTCTTATTCATCTTCCTTACTCTTCCATTGCCTGCATCTTTCAGATCTCAGTTCAAATGTTCCTTCCATTGCAAAGTCTTCCTTAATCTCCCTCCATTGTACCAGGTCACTACTGAATGCTATCAAAACAATGTGAATACTTTCTTCCCTGCCCTTATTGCATTAAGAAATATATATTATTATTTATGTCAGAATTTGTTTATGGTATGTCTTCTCATTGCAATGTGGTATCTGTAAGGGCAAAGTGCATGCTTGGTAAGATCTCAAGAAATATCTGCTGAAATAGCAGAAAAGACCACTGGTCAAAGCTGGTGGGTGTGCACACTATGGTCCTGACCCAGTTTTTTTGTGTGTGTGTGTGGGGGGGGAGGGTACCAGTGACTGAACTCAGGGACACTCAACAGCCACATCTCCAGCCCTATATTATATTATATTTAGAGACAGAGTCTCACTGAGTTGCTTAGCATGTAGCTGAGGCTGGCTTAGAACTCAAGATCCTTCTGTCTCAGCCTCCCAAACTGATGGGATGACAGGCATGCGCCACTACGCCTGGACTGGTCCAATTTTAAACAGCGTACATGGATTAAGAGATCAATTCCTCACTACATTTCTAAGTGTAAAAACAGTGATCATCCCTCATACCATAGGAAACGAACTGAGAGTGAAAAAAGTCACTTACTTAAAATAGCACAAAGAATAAGGGAGTTGAGGTTTGTACCCAAAGGTCAGATTTCAGTTCTCAGAGTTAAGACTCATGCTACACTGACGCCTAGGACCTTAGATATGTCCCCTTCAAAGAGTGAAATGCCCTATTGTTTTGAGAAGGAGACTGACATTATTGATACCCCCGTGGGAACTTCCACCAGTGCAGAAGACAGGAGATCAAGATCATGGGGGAGGAAAACGGTGTCCCTGGGCCTTAATAAGGACAGGGTTAGAGGGAACACAGACCTGTTGGACTTGGGGGAAACAAGGGAATGGGAAGGAGTTCCTGTGTCTGCCCATTACACCAAGTGTCAAGCAGGAGACTTGAGGGGGTCTTGCTTTTCCTTATGGACCCTTTCTGCTAACTTTGGTCTGACTACATTTATAAAAAGTCACTTTATGAAATGAGAGGTCCCCGTATTAGAAGAGTCTTTACCCCTAGACTGCAGGGACACTCAGGGAGTTCCTATAAAAATTCATGTTCTTTTGACCTGAAGTCAGGATACTGTGTTTAAGAATATGGATGCTGAAGCCAGGCTGCTCAGGGTAAAAGCGGACTGGGTTAAAGGCAAGGTCCCCACACTGTGGTCCTGAGGAAGATACTTAACCTTTCTAAGCCTCAGTGTCCTTAACTGGTAAAAAGGTGTAAGAATATCTGCTTATTGAATTGCAGTAAGGATTACATATTGTAACTCATGTGAAACACCCAATGCTACACATGATAAGACTCAAGGAAGAGTGACTTTTAATACTGGGGAAGTGAGGAGGTTGCAGAACTGAGCTTATTGCTGTCTTAATCAGGGAAGGGTTGGTTCCAAACTGGTTTCCAGCTCAAGCAGCTGTGGAGGAGACAGGAAGATACACAGCGGTTGCTCAGTCACTCTTTGCAAAACAAATATGTACATCACTCCAGGTGCTTCTCTTTGCCACAGCCTTTGGCAGGAGCTTCCTCTAGGTTTTGAGCTCTGTGAATCTTCTAGTTTCAGTCTGCCAGGAAAATGTCCAAAGTTGAGAGCTCATTATTCACAGAAAGAAGAGACTGTGAATAATGTTTCTTTCTAGTGCTTAATTTGGAGACCTTTCTTGGTTCTTTATCCTTATAGAGGGCAGAGGCAAAAAAGTAACTAAAAATATTCCATTTAGTTATCTGCCAACAGTATCAGTCAAAGTTTGGGAAAGGACAGCTTGCACTCATCAGCAAAACTAAGTTTTCAGACTATTTCTGGCTTCATTTATTTATGGGAAATAAATCTTTCTTCCTCCAAATTAAATGCATCTATAAAGGGAGTTTCATTATGATAATAATGATAATATGAAATTACATTTTATGGATGGTATTATATGGTAGCATTTTAAATTTCAATAGAGATAAGAACATTTATATAGTTAATTAAATCTTGAAGACATGAGCTTCGGAGTCAGCTCTGAATTGCAGCTCCTTTACTGATTAGCTGGGTGATTTAGGGTGAGTTCCATATTTTAGTTGAGCTTCAGTTTCCTCATCTTTAAAATTAAATTACATCATCGCATTTTTATTTAAAATGAAGTTATACCACTGCATTATTTGGAAGGCTATTTTAAGACTGAGGTAAGGTGATTAAGTGTGCTTTAGTTTGGATCTGAAATGTTCCCCCAAAGTCAGGTATTAAAGGATGTTTCCCAGCCAGCCTGGGTGCTACTGGGAGGCACTGGAAACTGCATAAGGCAGAGCCTAGTGGGAGGTCTTCTAGTCATAAGAGTAGGGGCAAGTCCCTTGAAGGGGACAGTGGAACTCCAGCCCCTCCCCTCCCTCTGTTTTACTTTTTCCTTTCAATTCCAGCCCTGAGTGAATTTGCTTGGCCTTGCGTCCTCCCACCACACCCCCTGATATGCTGCCATAAACTCAAAACAATGGGGCCAACTGGTCACAGACTGAAATTTTCAAAACTGTGATTCAAACTAAAACTTTTCAATCTATAAGTTGATTTACCTCGGGCATTTGTTATAGTACTGGAAAGCTGACTAACACAAAGAGCCCACCACCTTGTCTTCAGATGCATAACAAAAGGAAAATGTTGCTATAGACTTGGGACTTAAAACTGCTACAACTGGTGCAGAAGATACAAAATGGCTAATTTGAATAAGCAGACAAATTAACTCCTTGTAGTTTTCCTCTGCCCCATTGCAGTAGGTGTTGTGGTTGAATCTACCTCATTTATCACAACAACAATGGGGACCTACTTCCTGTCCCAGGTAGGAGCCTGGCTGCTTTAAGTGAGTCTTGGTAAACACATTCCCTTGGAAGAGACTGGTTTGAGCATGGGAAGGACTGTCAGCTGAGCCACAGACAAGACAGGACAGGTTTGTTGGAGGCTTTTGAACAAAACAGAAGGTCCCATCTCTCTTTCTGGATATGAAAGAGGGGACGAGGAGCCTTGTCACTAATGGATGTCATCTCATGTCAGATCAAGATATTGTTAGTAAGATATTCGCTGGATGGCTTGTTCTTCCCCTACCCATGATCATACATGATCGTCACAGGTCAGACATATTAAAGGTGGGGAGAAAAATCAAAGAGCCTCAATAAAAATTCAAAATAGTAACTTCAATGATTTCAAATAAATCCAACCTAGAACCATGAAAGGTTTTGTGTGTGTGTGTGCGTGCTTGTGTGTGTGTGTGTGTGTGTGTTTATTCTTTTCTAAAAGTACTAGTTTCGGGAGCAAAGTTCAATGTCAACCAATAGAACTTGTAATAAAAATTCCCCCCATTTATTTGAACACCTTACTTTTTGTCAAAGTGTTTTCACATCTTTTAGCTCATTCCTCTTGATAACATCAGAATTAATAAAAATACCAAATACAGACTCACCCATCTCATGGATAAGAACACTTAGGCCTAGAGACATTCTCTTGCAATAGTAACAGAGCTTTTCAGAGACTAAGCTAGGTTGAGTATCCTGCCTTCCTGAATCCAAATTGGATTCTGTGACTGGCTCTGCCAATTATAGAATTGAGGAAAGATATTTTAAAACAGCTTCACATGCAATCTGTGATTAAAATGTGCAACTTGGGGAGAAAAAAAAAATCTAGGTTTACATTCCAGCTTTCTTTAGTCCTCGTTCCACCATTTACGAGTTTGTGTGATCCTGAGTAAGCCACAGAAATGTCTGCATACTAATGTGAGCAGAGGTTTGGAGGCCTTGTTGCCTGTTCATAAGCCGATGATAGGTACTGCTAGTTGACCAGCTGCCCCAAACTCAGCTACAGAATCCTCAGGATAGTTCTCAGGGCTGAGACTCAAAGTGTAACTCATTGGCATTTCCTGGGTTCCATTTTTGCTGTGCAGTGGGATCCACAGCTGTGCTTTGACATCACTGAAAAAGTTTCTGAGAAATGTAACCTCTGAAATGTTGTCCTGGACTTACTGAAAACAAGTCTGTACTTGACAAGACCCGTGGGTCACTTCTGCACGCGTTAAAGATTAAGATGCCACAAGAAATGATACTTTACATCCCATGACATTCTAAAAGTCAATGCCTATAGAATTCAAAAGAAAAAAAGGAATTTTCCAAGAACCTTGGGCATTTCTCCAAGCGTGCTGAAGGGTCTTCATGCTCAACATGGTACAGAATGGAGGGATAACTGGTAATATTTTATGTTGTGCATATGTGCTTCTTTTTCCAGATGCTGAATTAATCACAGGCAGGCTTCCAACTACACCCTCAGGGGGAGAGTGAGCTGCAGAGGGAGCTAGGAAATGCACTTCAGCCAAGGATCCTCACACAGCTGTGGTCGGTCAGCTTCTGTGTACTTGACCAATTACACGGTGAATTACCCACACTGAGTACTGTCACATGCACCATCCACCCTCACTGTCCCGATCTCTGCTAGGAGGACTTTGGTCAGTCCAACAGAGCCTATCAACACCTCTCCAACCCCTTCCAACACCACCTTCCCCTGGGGCTCTGGAGTAGGAGGATGAGGATGGACAGGGAGAGCTGCTACTAAGCTGCAATCTGAGCTGAGGCATGAAGAACGAATTATGAATCTAGGAAGCCAGGCGAGAATATCAAGCCCAGCTGATAATCCGATACTTTGCTGATGAGAATACACTCTGGGTCAAATAATGAAAACTCTCAAAACAGACCAAACAAACCCAGGTTCAAGTCCCAGGTTTGAGCTGGGTGTGGTGGCACATGCCTGTAATCCAGGCTGCTTGGGAATCTGAGGTAGGAGGAGGGCAAGTTAGAGGCCAGTCTGGGCAACTTGGTGTGACCCTGTCTCAAAGTAAAATAAAAAGGGATGGGAATGTAACTCAGTCGTATGGCACATGCCTAAGAAGTGTGAGACGCTGGGTTCAGTCCCTAGGATCACTCACACACACACACACACACACACACACACACATGCACACCCTTAACAAAAAAACAAAAGATCAAATCCCACATTTTTCCACTTTCGTCTATTTGAATTTGTTACATGATTCTGGGACCCAGTTTGGTTTTAAGTCTAATTTTAGATTACAGGAATACCTAGTAAGTAGGCAAGCTCTAAACTTGGGAAGGATCAGCATCATTTGGGGGATTTTGTTAAAATTTATATTCTTGAAAAATCAGAAAATCTGACTCAGTAGGTTAGGGATGGGGCTGAAGACTGTATTTCTTAGAGAAGTGGCGATTCCAATGTGTGGTCCCAGGGATGACCCTCAATACGATGTTGCTTGGGGCAGTGGATGCTGAGATATCTCCAAGTAAAGGAACAGTCAGCTGCTGGCTTGATGAACGCTCATGGTAAACCTTAGCTTTTAACAGGGACCAGTGGTTCAGACATGGAAATGACATGCTCATCACTGTATTCTGGGCACGAGCAGCCACAGAACATTTCCCACTACACGACGAAGTTTCCCCGTACACTCATGGTTCTCAGAGGTGCTTTGCTGGAACAAAGAGACTGAGGACAGATGCAGGTCAAATTGTGATGAACTATCATGTCTGAGAATGGAAGGAAGTGCTGCACAAGGGGCAGGTTATCCTGGATCACTAGGGTGGAGTCCAGTCTTTACTATGTATCTGCTGTGTGACCTCAGACTAGTCACTCGTTCTCTCTGGGCACTGGTATCTTCATATACAACATCAAAAGATCTATTAAACTTGTTAAATGGGTTAAAAATGCTGCTTTTTCTGGTGGACACACACAGCCTGGCTGGATTGTGCAGCGTCTCATTATCCCTTCTTTTTTTCTTTTGCCTTGAGATAGATTATACTTTTACTCCATGAGGTTCTTCCTGAATGTGCATCTAAAGGTAACATTTCTCTCCTCTGAAATTTAGTAGATGATATCTGCCTTGCATGCTATCCATTCTGATTATCACGCAGTATTTAAAAATATTACCATGGTAGTGGACTACTCCATCACACTGAGAGAGATGATGCTACTGAATTCAGGAACAACCCTGAAGAAACAGAAAAGTCTGAATTCTGTCCTTGTGATCCTCTCATGGTCAAAATCAATTCCGCAGTGACTCCTTCTCAGGTGCCTGCTGCTGCCCCTGGTAGTCTCTAGGTACACCTCATGTAATTCTGAAGACCACCCTTTCATGGAGGAACTGTAAACTCCACTACAAATGTAGAAACTGAGGCTCAGAGAGGTTTCCCATGCTCACTAATAAGTGACAGTCTTGAGGCCTGGGCTATGGGGCCATCTCCAATCCAAAATCAGATTGGTTTGATTGAACTGGATTTGCCTATGACCTTAATCACCAGACCAGTTTTCAGGAGCAATAACTATACAAATGTTTGCTGAATGATCAGTGTATTCATAATGTTCCTTCGAAATCTGTATCCCTTGAAGAAGAGTTTGGGGTCATGTGGCAACTGGCTACTGTAAGTTGAAAAAGTATAGCCAACGCTCAAAGGAACATAGCTCATATCTTCAGTTTCAGGGGCCAACATTCTCAACTGCTATTTTAAATGAACCCTGAGCTAAAAGTCTACCTGAATGCAGAATAGTGATTCCTAGAGACTGGGATGGACATATGTGGGGGGAGGGGGCAGGGCACAGGAGAGAAAGAAGGACCCATTGAACAATAGGCATTAAAACAGAATGAGATAGAAATAAGTTCTAGGGTTTTATAGCACAGTCAGTTGACTACAGATCACAATAATCTATTAAATATTTTAGGAACTAGAAAAGAGGAACTCGATCTCTTCAAACATAAAGCAATGATAAGGAGATGGAAATGTTAATTACCCTGATATGTGCGGTACACTTTGTATATGTGCACAGAATTTTCACACTGCATCCCATAAATATGTGCAATTAATAAATAATAATAATCCTTGGTCATGAGCTGAAGAAATCTGAAACCCTGTACAAAGCAGCATTTCCTTGTGAGGACTTGTTCTGCAGGGAATTCTCAGAGGGGCAGCTGGGGTAGCTGGGGCCTCCTTCCCCCACTGTGATACATAGATTCTTAGCCTAATTCCCTCCAGGGAGCCAAAGCAGGTAGTCTCTGATCCACTGGGGGACATTTACTATATACAGCCCTTGAAGCTGGTCCAGCTTCCAGAAATACTCTGCAGTAGAAACTAGTACAAGTTTTGAGAGGCAAAGACAGCTTGTTTATTGCTGAGGGAGATTTTAAAATTATGTCAGGGTCCATTTTTGCTCTGTCTCCCTGGGTGCCCTTTGTCAAAATTAAATAAGCATCAAGCAACCCTGCAAACCCCTTTGCAGCAGAGAACATAAAAAATTCTTAATTTCTTTAGGAACACGAGGAGGTACTTGCTGGAGGTACTGTTTTCTTTTTCTTGAAACAAAATAATTTAATATTAATAGAAAGATGGTTAATAAAAAATTAATGCCAATTCTTGCTTCCCAGAGCAGCCCACGGAACACAGATTTCTTTCTCTTTCTCTCTTCCTTCCTTCCTTTCTTTCTTTCTTTCTTTCTTTCTTTCTTTCTTTCTTTCTTTCTTTCTTTCTTTCTTTCTCCTTTCTTTCCTTGCTTTCTTGCAGGAAAGAGGATGACCAGATAGGTTGACTGTCTCAGAAGGGACACAGAGAGGCACTGACAGCAGATAAAATGCACATGGCCAGAGGGGTGCAGCAGCACTGGTCCCAGAAGCCTGTGTCACAGTGACATCCTACTTGTCTGTGTTCCCTTCCACATCCATTAGAATGGGGTTAACTCAACTCTATGTTTCTAGAAATTATTGAGATAATGAAACGAGATTCCATAGGAATCATTTTGAGAAGGTAGAGACACTATCCCAGGATGCAATGTTATTATAATCTACTGTACCTGCCTACTCAATTATTGCTACTTGACAGCCTACAACTACCTAAATTATATTTTCATTCACCCAGTATAAGAAGCATATCCTTTCAGATGAGTCATTTTTAGGGCAGGAAAGTACATTTAGTTACTGCTAACTCAGGAAAGTATTTTAGAATATTTCTCTCTATAGATTTTTTTCCTACATTTTTCCAAAAGTAAACTTGCCAAAGAGTCTATAAAGAACAGTAAGATATACACCCTGTGTAAGTGTATATATGTTATACATTAATTAATAGTAGCGTGTAGGGGAAATAAATGAAAGTAGGTTTAACTGAAAGAAAGTGAGGCACTTCATGAAATTCAGGTAAGAAAACTGGAATGTTCTAGAAGGACATGATGTTTAGGATGAATCAGATATGGGATCTCACCCTGATATGAGAGAGGTTGTTTAGAGTCATCTCACATATCTGGTTTAACAGGTGTCCAAGATGAGACCTGAGTCCTGATTCTCCTGACTATGCTCCAATGGGATTTCAAGAGAATTTTTGCCATTCAGAAGACTCACAAATTATAAATGCATGAATAACTGAATAAGATGAAAATTAAAAACTCATGGAATGAATGATAGCTTGGGAAATATTTCTCAAAATCACATACCAATGCATGATTAGTATCTTAATTTTACTTAGAACTCTTAAAACTGAGAACAAAGGACATTTAAGATAAATGAATGAGGAAAAAAATAGCTAATTCACAGAGAAGTCAATTAAAACAGCATAGACACATATGGAAAGATGGTCAACTGTTAAGAAGTGCAAATTTACGAAAGATTGCATCCATAATAAGCTGCAAAGAGCAATCAACAATCAAAGCTGCTGAAAGGACAGTGAGAAAGAAGGTCTGCTCACACAGAGGTAGAAACAGACACAGGAAAAAAATCATTACAGAACATGCCAGTGTTTTCTCCCAGGGCGGGGGAATCGGAGTCAGATGGTTTTTAACTTTCTTATATTTTTAACAATTATTCAAGTGAAAAATAACCATGTGCTTTAAAAATATAGAAAGATAAAAATATGCATTTATTGTAGAAATAAAAGGATTACTGATGAGAATGGTGGGAGAGAAAGGAAAATCCAGCAATTGAGTATTTTTACAAGGCCAATGATATTTTTCTTCTTTCCTGGATTCAAGACTGTCTTTCATGTTTTTAACTAACACATATTTTTACGCCATTTATGCATAATTCTCTTTGCCTTTTATTTGGTTTTGCCTTTTTTAAAAAAATATAGATCTTTGACTTATCTAGAATTTAATTTTGAAGAAGTTTAGATAAATGGTACTACACTTAAATACTCATAAATGATTGCTCACAGATGTTCATTGAATAATTCATACTCCCAATGATATGAAATGACATATTTATTAAGAACTTAATTTGATTTTGTTTCTAAACCACTTTCTGTTCTCTTTATAATGGGGTGCACTGGGCTACTCCTATACTACATTCATTACTGTGATTTTATAGTTTGCTTGAAATTCTAGTAGAAATATTCTTCTCTCATCAGTTTTCATTTTACTGATTATAATATGTATTGTTTCATACAACTTTCAAATTACTGTGTCAAATATATAAAACAAACCACCAAAGAAATAAAGCTAAAATTGAAGTTCACTGTAATAACCAATGAAACAAAACAAAACTCATAGAATAAACCCCTTTAAAATGTTGTATGTTTAAATAATATAAGATTTCTTTTAGAGAAAACAAAATTTTCTTTTATTAGAAATTAAGTGGTGAAAGAGCTTTCTTTCTTTCAATTTTTGTTACCATTTGCATGATTTTCACATAGGATAGCCATGGAAACTTCCCTAACTTCTCATACTGTTTCTAAAAGATCTTCCTAGTTAGTTTGCTTGTACTTTGCTTCAATTTTTTAAGTTTTATTTAAGAGTGAATTTCTTTTTTTTTCTTTTTCTTTTTCTTTTTCTTTTTTTTTTTTGGGATTGAACCCAAGGGCACTGAATCACTGAGCCACATCCCCAGCCCTAATTTGTATTTTATTTAGAGACAGGGTCTCACTGAGTTGCTCAGGGCCTCGCTAAGTTGCTGAGGCTGGCTTTGAACTCGTGGTCCTCCTGCCTCAGCCTCCCAAGTGCTGGGATTATGGCGTGGGCCACTGCGCCCAGCTAAGAGTGAATTTCTTAATTCACTTATTCCTTCTTCCTTTCCAAATTCCTTGCTTTTCTCATATAAGTGAATTAGCTAATAATTTTAAAAACTTAATTAAAATGGATGGTGAGCATCCATTTCTTCAAGTAGCTTTTACTGTTTCACCCTGAGGTGAGAAGCAAGAGACAAAGCTTTGGTTAGGCTGGTAGATAAATTTTAGGTGGGAGACCGACGCAGGGAGTATTCTTTGCTCTCTAATTTTCTAAGGGATTTCAATTTAAAGCCAAGGTTGATTACAGAATTTTGGTATCTTTTACAACGGTGAAAAGTTTTTCACTCTGCAACTTATATGATATCATAAATATTATCCTTTAATTTTGAGGCATTTTGTGGTTATGTTATAATTTGCATTCAGTTTTCTCCAGATTCAAATTCATTTTAGGATTTTGTTTCTTCTCAATAATCATGATTAAAGGAGATCCATAATTTTTTTTTTGTTTTGTTTTTTTGGTACGAAATTGAATCCAGGGATGCTTAACCACTGAGCCACATTCCCCAGCCCTTTTTAAAATATTTTATTTAGAGATAAGTCTTGCTGAGTTTCATAGGGCTTCACTAAGGTGCTGAAGCTGGCTTTGAACTCTCAATCCTTCTGCCTCAGCCTCTCAAACTGCTGGGATTACAGACACATGCTACCATGCCCGGTTTCTTAGTTGTTTTCATGAACTTATTTTTCTTAAATATGGTTTGACACCATATTTATGTGAATTTCCAAATGCCAAGTTTTTCATCCTATAATCTGAAGAATTTCAGTATCACTGAAGGCACCTGATTTTTAATATCTGATAGGATTTATTGTTGAAGACTTCTGGGTCAAACCCTCTTCTGGAGTAGAAGTGAGATTTTTGTGTTAGTTTAAGATGATGTAAGAGTGACATTCTAAGACATTGATTTATTAGTTTCTATAAAGATGGGTTTGCCTTCATTTTTCACCCTTTTAATCTCTTTCATCTCATTCTTGATCCATTGGTTTGATGAGAAAAAAGGGATTATATCTGTAATTCCAGAAATTTGGGAGGCCAAAACAGGAGGATTTCAAATTCAAGGCCAGTTTCAGCAATTTAGTGAGACTCTGTCTCAAAACATAAAGTAAAAAGGGCTGGGGATGTGATTCAGTGGTTAAGAATCCTGGATTCAATCCCCAGTACAAATAAACAAACAAACAAACAAACAAACAAAAACCTTTGACATGGCCAGGCATAGTGGCTCAGGCCTGTAATTCCACTGGCTTGGGAGGCTGAGGCAAGAGGATCTCAAGTTCAAAGCCAGTCTCAGAAATTTAGTGAGGACCTCAGCAACTAAGTGAGTCCCTTCTCTAAATAAAGTATAAAAAAGGGCTGGGATTGTGCTTCAGTGGTTAAGCACCGCTGGATTCAATTCCCAGTACCAAAAACAAAAACAAAATAAAAAACCAGTTTGATATGGAAATTTTAAGTTTATTCTGAGATACATTCCCCCCAGTAAAAGAGTCATTATCTGTCTTTTGCATGAAGTACTCCTCAACACATTTGATAGGTTTTTTTTTGTTGTTGTTGTTGTTGTTTTGTTCTTTTGCACAATGGCTGTGTTGCTTCTTTGATGAAATGCTTCATCTTGATGGAGACATTGCTATTGGGTTTTCTTATTTGCTGAACTATAGCTTAGGGATATTTCTCTTGGGTCTGCTTATACTAATACTCTCCTTGCTTTTGCACCTCTACACTCTGTAGGGTCTTGATCTGGGTTGAGTGTTGTTGCTTTCATTTTGTTTTTCCATTATTGTTTTATCCTCTGTGATTTTGAACAGAGAAGAGAGAAACTGTACATGGGTTTGATTCTTCTGTTTTGACACTTTAAAACTTGTCACAACTCGACAGTTTTGTGAGGTGATTGCGCGCACGCGTGTGCGTGTGTGTATGCGTGTGTGTGTGTGTGTGTGTGTGTGTGTGTACTGCCACACTATTCTACGGTGTCAATAGAAATGCAAACAATAAGATGTTCTTAGGGAGCAATATGGAAATATGCATCAACATTTCATTTTAAATGCACATAATTTTGGATCAAGCAATTACATTTTAAGAAATAGGTTAGAAATCACTGGTGTGTGAATATGTTAGCAATGGGATGCTTCTTTTAGAGCTGTTTGTAATTCGAAATCCCTTAGAAACAATGAAGACATCTAACGATAAGTGCTCACCAAATAAATATTAAATAAATTGTGGTATGCACATTCAGTAAAATCCAGCCATTAGAAATGATGCATACTTAAATATATGAAGAGGTAAGTGGACTATTATACTAGATGATTTAGGTGAAATCATCTTTTATTCACTTGATGGGAATAAAAGATAATGATATCAAGGATTGCGCCTGTGAGGGGGTAGAGGTGGTCTTCACTGCCTTTTATACATATTTTTAAGAATAATTAGGAATTAGCTTTATAATCAGAAAAATAATAATAAAGCTAAAAAATGAAAAGAAAAAATGAGAAAGAAAAATGCACACTCTACACCAGCAGCTTGAGACTAATACCAACAATAGATGGAAGACTCTATGCCTGATATTGTACAAGGTCCTGAAAAAAATTATCTCGCTTCATCCTTGCAGTGGCTCTAGAAGGCAGAAATTAGTGTTTTCAATTTTCACAAGAGGAACTTGAGAGGTTAAACATCCAATGTCACACAGCATGTGAACCCAGCTCACTCAGCCTGACTGAAATCCTCCAGTCTCCCAGGGCCCCTCAGAATCACCACCACCATCTTGCTAACTTAAAGGTTCTGGGTTTAATAATAGAAAACTCATTATTTAAACTGTTGCATATTGGTCCTTATTTCATACTCTGAATATGAACTTAAAAGAGGACTCAAAGAATAGAATACAGACATATCTGAGAGAAAGAAGCATAAAACCAGAAGACATGAAAATTTTAGTGAAAATCAATGAATCTCCGTTACCAAACTATTTTGAGAAATAAAGAAGGTCTTAAAACACTGTGGAACTAAATAATTAGATCACACAGTATCAAGATACTTTTTCAAGTTATCAACTAAACAATTTAATATACCAAGGCAGCAAGTTTTCTTTAAAATATCCTTATGGAAAGAGGATATCCTGAATTTTCATGTGGCTTAATCACATGCTGTACTTTGATTTAAAAAAAAATACGATATTCTTCAACCCTTTTTTTAAAATCATAAATCCAAATTCTAACTTTCATTCATGTTTTCTTCTAATGATTAGCATTTCTATACAGAATAGTGTCCAATCAAATCAATCTAATTTCAATAAGACACACTGAAGTTAAAAAGTAAGAACAGCGGCAACAATATAATTGAGATAACCCAAGAGTTTAGACACAGCAAGTGCAAGAATGTTGAGGGGATGAGGACTAACATAGCATTGACCTTTCAAACATCTCTTCTCTGGGAAGTTGACCATCTCTCAGGTAATTTCACAACAAGTAATGAAAGTAACAAGTCACCCAATACCAAAATAAAGTATCAATTTTATAGATGATCCATATCTGCCCCACCCCCCAGCCCAAGGCAAAACCACGAGGCATTAAGGATTTCTAACTCAAGGCAATAAAATTAAGGAAGAGCATGATACTTAGAAGTTGCAATAATGGAAGCTCACCTGGCATCAAGTCCTTTAAGGAAACATTCAGAAATATTCAACATTATTCACTGCCTCAGCAAGAAGTAGAAATTAATAAAACAAAAACAAAACAAAACAAAACAAAACAAAAAACCATGGAGTTGAATAAGTGGAGGATCAGATGGGAAGGTGCCCATGATCATCATAGCCTCCTCTTCCTCCAGTTGGGAGGGCAATAGGAATGACAATTTGCCAATTAAGAATAGCAAACACATGAGGATTCAGAAACTAAAAATCTATTAGCAATAGACAGACTATTTTTAATATTCATTTAAATCATGACTTTTGACAAGGAATGATTTCAATTGGTGCCTCTTATCCATCATTATGAGGGCTGAGCCTGCCAAGATGATACTTATTCATTAAATATGTAATAAAGCAACAAGGACTTGATGCAAGTATAACATTCTCAGACACAAATTAATAATCTAGGATAGAAAATACAGGTTCCTGAGTTGAGTCAACCAATAGAAGAAATGCTTCATTTCCTACTTAACTAACCAGAAAAAACAAAACAACCACCATCACCAACAACAAAACCAAGAAATGTTATGACACTATATTCTCTTAAGAAAAATGCAAAGGAATCTCAAACCAAGAGCCATTTGCTTTCTTTCTTTAGCTTAACAGCAATTTCTCAATGGAACCCTTAGGCTTAGGTCCACCATAGCCATATTGAGAAAATAAACCCGAGAAAACCCCACCAGGGTCTCATGAAAACCTGAATTTATCCCGAAATCTCTATGAATGCATGTGTAGAAAGATGCAAAGATCTCAAACATTACTTTAAAGGGAACGGCTAAACAAATTGGTCCCAACAGAAATACAAATAAATGGATTAAAAACTGGCTATCTAACCGTATACAGAGAGAAATCGTAATTGGTAGTCCGTCTAGTTGGGGAGAGGTTTCCAGTGGGGTCCCACAAGGATCGATATTGGGTCCCATTTTGTTTAATATCTTTATAAAAAATCTGGAAGACAAAGTAGAGAATGTGCTAATTAAATCGACTGATGCCAGTAGATTGGGGTGTGTGGTTAAAGTAAATTGGATATAGATAAATGCTACTGGTCTCTAGAAAGCATAGAGATAGAGCAATGCTAACAGAGCATGGAAATGCCAATTATTTGGATTTAAAAAATGTATTTTTAAAAATTAATTCTAAGCAGTAGAAATAGACTAAAGAAATCTTAGTGGCTTTGCATTACAGAAGATTAGGCACAATGGCAAAAGACAATACAGAGAGTCACAACAACCATGAATGCAGAATAAAGAACACCTTCAAATGAAAATCTTTTGGGGCAGCTATATTTAGAAAACTGGGGGTTGTGGGTTTCTCAGTGCCACAAAGATATCAGAGACATTTCAAATGTGTAATAACTAAGGTGGCTAAAAGTCAAGCATAACCAGCTTCTTAAACATGCATGCACGTACTTAGTAATTGGCAGAAAAATAAACCAAGAAAAAACATAAGACTTTAAGGAAAAACAAAGGAGAGTTGAAAACGTGAAGGCCTGAGCAAAAACAGGGAGGGAAATTAATCAAAAGCAAATTCTATCAGGAAAGACTCAGGAATGCACACATTATACACAAGAATTCAAGGGACAAGAGAAGGACTCTCCTAACACTAGCAGGGAGATTGGATTTTTTTTCTTTATTTTTACTCTTATCTTGGGAGATATTTTCTGAACTGCAGAGGACACTTGGGAAAAATACTTCATAGCCCAAATCTTGATTTGAAGATTATTTTAAAAATCTTGGTATTTCCCAACTTCATTTGTCACATGAAGGCAACTATGAAAGTGACACTTGCTCATGGACTTCTATTTGCAGAGAGGTAGTTTTTTTTTTTTTTTTTTTCCAGGTAAAGTCAATTGAGGTGATTGTATGAACTAATGTGGAATGACCTTTTCAATTTAACTTTTTTTAACTTTATTTTTTCTTTTGTTAGCACTGTGGAATATATGTTGAATACAGCTGGGAAAACCCAAAATGTATCCCAGAAGTGTTTTCTTTACTATGCAACCTGGGCTGCTGCATTTTCATTTTCATTTTAGCTACTGAATCACTTAAATGACAGGATAGGAATTTAGAAGCTACAAACTTCCTTCTTCAAACAAAGAGTTAAGAGAAACTAACACAGAAATGGGAAAAGTATGGAAGCATCTGCTGAAGGAACAATGGGTTCCCACTTGGGCAGATTTCCCATTTTCATCTATACCTGACCTTAGGAGGGAGCAGTTTAATAATAGATTTAGGTGACTGAACACACTACTTCCAACTCTAGGAAACTATCAAAGGTGAAAAATTCAATCCCTCTCCTAGAGACTGATTTTTTTTTCCCCAGAGTATAAAATACTTAGCTGATGATATGTGCCCCATCTTTGAGAAAGGATAATTTTAGAATTGCATTTGAAAAGAGGGGACATGCTTGTCAAGAAACAGTGGCATTATTCCTGATGCCAACACAAAATAAAGCATCATTCAATCAGAACCCAGGGTGGATCCCCTCCAACCTTTCATGCTGGGTTGAAAAAGAAATCATGGGGACCTGGAATGATAGATACATCTTTTCTGTTTTAATCTAATCCATATGTATTCCATTCTACAAAATCATTGATAAAGTTTGACATAGTGGGTTGGTTAAAAGTTTTCTATTGAACTCTCATTGAACAATGATTTCCTTGCTTTAAATTTAAAATTTCTGACATACCACATCCCTTTCCAGGTCAGATTCTCCTTAAGGGATATGACTGCCTCCTACCTACTAGACCATGTAAAACACACAAACAAGAATCGCCAATAAGTCTGGAAACTATAAATTTTATTCTAAAAGTAACAATGCCTGACACTAATATTTTATTAATATTCACCACCTACTGAATCCTTATCATGCATTTGGATCACTTTTGTTAAAAATTGTTTATTTAGAATAACACAAATTTATTATTTTTTTTCCTGGGCCTCAGTTTCTCATGTTTGAGACTGAGGAGTGGATGATCTGGGCTGGACAAGTCTTTGCTACAGGTAGCTGTCCCGTGCACTGCAGGGTGTCCAGTAGCATCCCTGGCCTCTTAACACTGGATACTAGTAGCAATGCCCTTCTTTCAGTTTCACATCCAAAAATATATTCAGACATTGCCAAGAATTCTCTGGGACACAAAAATCACCCCTGTCTGTGAAACAGAGGCTTGGAAGATCTCCAGATATCTTCCTTATTCTCGTGTATTTTATCACCTCAATTGTGTATCTATCTGCAGCCCAGAGGATGGGCTTTCAACCTGGTGAGGTACCTGACAAGTGAAGCTTTCTCTACTCCAGTTCGGTATAATTGAATGTAAAACATCTAAAGTTTTCCAGATTCAGTTTCTATAAAATATCCACCATCTAGATCTGAAATTTATCATTTAAATGCAAATTAGTATGAAAAATAGGGTAGATGAAAGTGAAAGAGCTCAGATGTTATTAAGTCAGCCTGCGTTAGGCAATTGATTTAAACTCATTTTAAGATGAAGTCCTCTGAGATAGTTTTATTTATTCATTCTCTTTCTTTTACTAAGACTACAGTATTAGGTAAATCATGAAATGTATTTTAAAGGTACTCTGACGTACCCAAGAAAGCCATAAGGGTAGGTTGGAATCTACCAACCCAAAGATTCCATTAAGTGAAAACTTGGGCATGGGAAAGAAATGAATAATTTCCATGGCTTGTTGGCTTTCAAAGCCTATGTTTATCATTTGCATCAGTATTAAAACCATGTTCTGAGAAAGAAGTGTCTTTGGTTAGAGAATAGCTAAAATCAAGTAACAGAACTATGGGTATGTGGGAAACAAATGAATCATAAGCTTCCATAGGGTTTACTCCAAATAAATTCCAACAGTAGAGATTATTTATATGCTCTATCCTGAAATTAAACTGAGGCTAGACAAAATGAAAACATCAATTAAATAATCAATTACTGTTATAGATAATAATTTCAGATGGTTTAAAGATTTTGTTGCTTTCCTTGTTCTATTATCACTTTATTGAATCCAACGTTATACACTGTTTGATAAACACCACTTAAAGCAGATACTAAGTCAAGATCTTGTTTTCATTATCTATTTCAAAGGGTCTAAATTTGGACTACTGGGAAATGCATGCACAATTATACTGTCTAGTGCAGAGAGTTCTACAAGATGAAGCCAGATAAAGTTCCATTCTGGGATTAATGTGGATCAGCTCCATTGAGACTTTGGTCAAAAGCCTCACGAAGTGGTGATTCCTCAACTGGGCTGCAAATCAGAATTCCTGAGGAAATTTTATAGGATATGAAATCAAGGCATATCCCAAGGTAATACAATGAGAATTCTTGGGGGAGGGACTCTGCCTTCAGTATTCTTTTTAATTCTCTGCAGATCATTCCATTTGGCAGCTAAGGTTAAAAAATATTGCTCTAAAGAATAAACAGGGTTTACTATTGTGTGGGAAGCCTTTGACTATGCTTAACTTAACCAAGACGGTGGCCTTAATGATAAGGGGAGTATGTGCATTAAATAATTCTGTCACTTAATGAAAAAAAATTCCTCTTTTTAATCCTCCTGTACTTGTCTGATGACCTCAAGAAGGAAGTCTCAATTTGTTCCTGGGGGGGCGGGTCTTAACAAATCTCTAGACTTTTTTATTACACTTTTAACTCAAAGAGAACAAATATTTCAGGACCAAAGTCCTGTTATTTATATTTGTTTATTTAAGAAAATCTTCCAGTAAGTAATAATAATCAGAGTGACAAAGTATATTTCTATAAATTTTAAATAAAATGAGTAAATTAAAGAAATGTAAAGTAAATAAAATAGACAATATACTCATATATGGGGAAAAATCATGTACGTGGTTCTCACACAAATTTTGGGAAAATCTACTGTTCATGGAAAGGGCATTCAAAGCTTGGGTGACGAGTTTGGGCCCAAATTGTGCCTTTCTCACTACATATATTTGTAATTTGGGGAAAATTATCCATTCTCTCCCCTGGGCCTTGGTTTCCTCAGGTGTTGAGGAAGGTCATTAGTCTATACCATTAGCATTCCTCTATGCACTTAAGAAGCAAGAGGGCTTGCCCTCTGGGTTTACCTTGTTGACATCTAGGCGCATCTTCTCATTGTTGGCGCTAGCAGCCTTCTCTGCTGCTTTCTTTTGGCGCTGGGGGCCTCTCCCAAAGAAGATGTAGTTGACCAAAGCATACTCCAGAAGGGCCATGAAAACGAAGACAAAGCACCCCATTAGGTACATATCAATGGCCTTCACATAGGGGATTTTGGGGAGAGTTTCCCGGAGGTGGGTGTTGATTGTGGTCATTGTTAGCACAGTTGTAATTCCTGGGGAAAAAAATGAAACAAGTTAGAATAATGATGCTGAGTTTCCTTTCTGCTCTTACAATCACTGGAAAGGTTAATTTTACTCATTTTTACAAACCATAATATATTTACTGGGCACTTATTATACACCAGCTCTGGGACGGGCCCTGGAGATATGTATAAATTAGCTTATAGTGAACATTAATCACTTCTGGAGATTTCTTTTCATTATATTTTTCTTTGTATACTTACTATAAGTAGAGGGGGGCTATAAATATGAATTGTTATCATAGACACATGCATAAAATGAGAATAGATATGAGAAGACCCTAGTTCAGTCGTGTGATGTAGTGGGGAGGGGAACAGGAAATGGAGGGTTCTGAGCTGTTTGTGAAGACTGAGTGAGCATTACCCTGGTGAACAAGGCCTGGAGGTCAATATTTAAAGCATACCTTCAGGTATTGGGGTGGAGAGAACTTGATATATGGGTTGGGTTTGGGACCGAATTCTCAGCCCGTTAAAGGTATTTCAAGAAAAAGTATGGGTGTGCTATTGAGCAGGGTGAATAGAATTGTGAGAAGAGTGGAGATGTAAGAAAGGGATGCATGAAGAGGAGCCCAACAGGAAGCTTAAATTAAAGGCAGTGTGAAGCACTGGCCAGCTTCAAGCAGGAGGCGTATAGACAAACTGAATTCAGGACAGTCACTCTGGTAGCAGGGTGGAGGATGGAAGACAGCCCACGAGACAATAAAGAACATTAGTTCAGAGCCTTCTGGAAAAATCCACGTAAATGACGGAGGAGAGGTAAAATAATACCAATGGTTCTGAAATCAATGAACACATTATACAGATGGCATTAAATGAACAACTGTCAACTTTCGAAGCTGGAAGTGGAGGGTAGAAGAGAAGGAGGAGCTTAGTTCTCATGTTTTAGGGTTGGACCATTAGGCACACAATGCCCAGATAAATAGCATTATTAGAGTCCTTATGGGAAATGCTACATCGGGTTAGACTCTAACTGCTCATCCAGTTGAGTGGAAAGCTCTAGATGTGGGAAGTAGTTTCTCTTGAAATTGTAATTGGAAAGTAAAGAGCACAGGAATCCAGGGTCCTGAGCATGATAAATTCCAGCTTTGTTGCCAAAGAGTGATGTGAAAATAGACAAAGCTCAGAGGTCAGATCACACAGGTCAGAAGTTGTACCATCACTGTTTAAACCAGGATCTATCAAACTCAGGAAACAGTCCCCTTTAACACTATCCAACAGCATATCTCAAAGGCTGAATTTTATTCCTATGACTTTTGAGGACATAGTTTTCTGTTTCAATTTTTATCTAGCAATAACATCATAATTTTTATTTTGCTTTTATACTTTCTCATGAAATGCTAGAGAAAATATAGATTTGAGCCTTGGTTTTGCTTTATATTAGATAAAGTATCTTACAGTTCTCATCTCTTTTCTTTAGTAACCATTTTGAAACATTTCCCAATTTTTCTCTTCATTTATTAACCATTTTGAAACATTTCAACTATTTTGAAACTGTTTTGTTCAACCATTTTGAAACATTTTACATAAACAATGTTGATTTGACTTACTAAATCCTATTTTGAGGTATTTCTGAGAAGAATAGCAAATTGCTCACATTAAAAAGATGTTTCTAAAACTTCCTTTAGAAAGTAAATAATTATTTATTGATTCTATAAAACAAAGTAGACAACAGAATTTAACTTTAGGAATACAGAATATGCTCAAACTGTATTGGTTCCTTCATTCAGCCAACAAATACTGAGCACCGTTCCCCATGCAGAACACCGTGGATATAAAACCAGATATAGATCTTTCCCTGGGGATCCTTCAGAGCTGTGGGAAGAAAGTGCATCCCATAACTAAAGAAACCAAGTTATACCTGTGGCCAGTGTACACAGGGGAGTTCCATGGTGTTTTAACAGTATATATCACAAGATCTTGACTCAGTCCTGGAGGTCATTCATTCTACTCCCTTCCATCCTTGGGCCATTACAATCTAATCTTAACAGCAGCCAATATGAACCCCTTCCAAATTGAAATCAAGTCATGTCACTTTCTGCTCAGTGGCAAAGCCTGTATCACAGCCTATAAAAACCTTCATGATCCTTCATTCCTCCCTCCCCAACATCATCTTTACCATGCCCTTTGAATTCACTCTATATTGGCCTCAAGAGATTCCTGCAAACCTATTTTGCTGGTTCCTGCCTCAGGGTCCTAACAGTAGCTTGGAATATCATCACCCACACACCTACTTGTGTTTTCATCTTTGACTCTGTGTTTTAAAAATGACAACTTCTGAGCTGAGATCAGCTTTGGTTTTCCCAAACTATTCTCTGTGGTATTTCCAAGCTCTCTTACCTGGTTGATTTCCCTTTACACATTTAACCTATAATATAATATGCATGGTTATTCAATTTGTTGTCTTATCTTTTACTATTAGAAAAAACTTCCAGAAGATGACTGCTGTATCCAGTGCATGGTCTGGTCAGTACATATCAGGAACTCAACAAATAATTTTTGAATGAATAATGAATGACTTTCTAAGAAAGCAATAATGGAATTAGGATTTCCTGATGAAGAAGTCAGCAATTCAATATTTTAAGGGGAATAGTTATAACTAAAAATAATGAAGATTGTGCAGAAGGTCATAAATTTACTTTATCTGGAGTTAATAACAAGGTTGTTTAAGAAATATAATTTAGTCTCCTCCTCTGTCATTATAAGAGAGAAAAAATTAGCCCTATGATAAGCTATGCCACAGATGATTTCCCAGCATTCTCACTCTGCTGTCTTCTGTCCTCTGTATGCTGCTCAAAACCACTGACAAAATGGTAGAATCCATTTTGATTTCCATCCACTTCATATTGCATATCCTGTCTTATGATCAGTAAAAAAAGTTGGAATTGAGCTCTTCTCAGGTAAAGAAGCATAGAATAGATGCAAGTTGAACAATTATGCAAGCAATATTACTGAAATATGTTTCAATAAAAATATTAAACTGATGAATCTAATTTCATTACCAACAGCTATATAGTTAACTAATTTTGACATGGAAGAGCTTTAATTCGTGTTTAATTGATTTAATGGTGAATCAGATCACCTAGTCTGAAGGCTGAACACTTATAATGTGCAAGGTTCAGTCTTGTCATGCATTACAAATCCCTGGGCTGGGCAGACATGCAAGCACAGAGTGAAACCCCACATGCAGTTGGAGCACAGCTTACCTAAAGCCACTCTTGCAGCTGAAGCATCATAATTAATCCAGAAAGAGACCCAGGAGAGGATGGTTATCAAGATGGAAGGCATGTACGTTTGCAGGATGAAGTAGCCAATATTTCTCTTAAGCTTAAAGCTGAGGGACAATCTGGGATAGGATCCTAGAAAGGCAATTTTAGGATGTTATCATTATTAATTAATTCCTACACAATGCTTTCCATTAAAGGTCCATAAATATTTTTACATATGCTCTCAATTCAACTTCAGCTTAAGAGTTAAGTTGAAGGGTTCTTTCATGGCACTTTCTTTTTTTATACTACAAAAGCAGTCAGAAAGTACTGGGATTTTAATTAGCAGGAGCTACTCAGTGACATGAGCTACTCGGTGTGGAATGCATCCTGTACTCACCAGTAATTAAAAAGGATTCCTGCTTTTCCCTGCTCAGCCTCACACACCGTGTGAACAGAGAGCCGTTCTCTGCCATTGTGATGACAAGACTATTTGGGAGAGGCCCTTTGTTCCCTTTCTTAATTGTCCCTCAGCAAATTCATCCTATAGCTTCTCTCTTACATAAGAATTAGGCTACATGACCTGATCATAGTAAATAAAAATCTCTTCTGTGTAGGTTTTCACATGCCTGCATCTGTTATTAGTCCTTAATTATTTCAATGCTTCCATCACATGGCTAAAGGGATCCCTGATCCACCAGATGGTGAAGAATCATTGCTTTTGAGCAATGTTTGTGGGAAATACAACTAAAGGTATGGTTTACTAAATCTGGGATCTTGTTTGTGGTGATCTAGGGCATCGCTCTTTGGATGAAAGACAGCAGAGAGCACATTCTTACAATATAAAAAGTTCACTTTAATGAACTGCATGGGAGATATGTCCACTATTTGAGAGAAACTTTATTAAGTGTTTTTGGGCTAAATCATGTGTCTTAATATGAAAGTAAAAATATTTTAAGCAGCAACTCATTCCCACTGAGTTTTAGGAATTTAAAAGATCTTATCCTTTGGAAAAGTTTTCAGTTTGATTTTGTCCTTTATTTTTTTCTTCGTATTTTTAGGGATTTGGAGAACAGCACACTTTGGAAATAGTTTCTCAAGCTACAGGCAACTTGGTATATTTACCAAATCATTCAGCTCTTGCTTGAAGTGATTTGTGGTTTGTAGGGCCAAGAAGTATTTGAATCCTTAGCAGAAAGGTGATTATAAATCCACAGTATTAGCCATTACTGCATCCATGGGACTCATTTCAATAAGAAAAAAAACATAAAGCAGACCATTCTTGTAAGATTTCAATTTCTTTTTGCCACTAAATTAATATCTAGCAAATGACTGTTTTCCTGTGGGTTTTTTTGTTGTTGTTGTTGTTGAAATAATGTAAAAATTATGTTGATGACATCAGGTCTGGCAATCTCAGCCTCAGGGTTGAAAGGGCAAAGACGGCAAAGGCATTAGGATGATGTCAACGTCTGGAAGGGGCAGAATAGTGAAGACCAAAAATTATCCTTTGCTGCCTGGGGACTTTCACTGTGTCTGGCTAGGCTCCAGGTTGATCATGTTAAGGAATGCATCAAGCTGGGGACATCTCTGACCCAGGTCTTCGACTTCTTTCTGTATTCTGTTTCTAATAACCCAGTCCCTTCTCTAGCAAATGAGGGACATGCAGAGGACCCTCTCAGCTTTGCTGGATGCCTTCTGGAGAGGAGCTGCCTAGGTTCTGGATGGAGCAACAGGTTATATGGGGAACAGTGTTTCCAGCAAAGCTAAATCTTTCGGAGTCACGATCCTTCCTGGGACATGACCTCAGTGAAAGTGAAGGTTTTCAACAAAATATGATGAAGATTCTTTTCCCTGATACAAACCTGTGGAGAAAACAACCTTCTTGGTGATAAGTTTGTAGTCTACGATGGAGAACTGCGGGAGTTCAATCTTGGTCACTCCTGTTACAGCATTGTCATCCCCACGCCAGTAAAATTCAATGTCATCAGTGGTATATCCATCTATAAAAGGAAACACACACACACACACACACAACAGAAACAAACACAGAAAACAAAAAGAACATCTGTTTAGAAGATTAACTTTATGTGTAACAAAAGCTACAGCTCAAGGCTGTAGTGTGTCAAATGTCATATTCAGCATCTAGAATCTACTACCACATTTAAACTCCACACACCAATCTCATGAGCAAAGTAGGACTAGATCCTCAGGAGGCAACACAGGTGTAGAGAAATAAACAGCTCGTAGCCTCTTGCAACTGGGAAGTGCAGGTGGGGCTCAAACCTCTGTTTATCTAGTAAGAAACTTCACTCTATGAATCACTATCACATCACATTATTGCATGACTCTAAATTACACTCAGAGAGACAGAAGAGGAGAAAACTCATTGAAATGATCAGCTCAGGACTGAATGCTACCAAACTCTTCTCAATAACATAAAATATCTGAATTGCAATATATATTCAGCTTTCATGTCAGAAGAAAAATGATTATGAAGAAGTGGGTAATCACTTCTTCAATAGTCATAAACATGATCTCTAAATCTGATTTTATAGCACATCTAATAAAAAACACCCCAAACTCAACGCAACACTAATTCTAGTAGTTCTGGGGAGTAGTGGGCATGGTCTGTGCACAGGTCTTTATCAAACACCTACTGTGCTCATCAGTGCAGGGTCTCTGGGAAAAGGAGTGTGTATAACAAAGACCTAGTCTTTGTTCCAATGACACTTTTCAGTCCATGGGTCTGAGTACAATTTCAACAAATGAGCACAGATATCACTAATGGATACCCAAACATTTGTCTGTAATGAATAGCACACACTGGACCATAATCAGTGTTATACAAGGAAGCATGCAATGGAGTTCAATATATATTAACAATATTGTACAAACTTATTCAGCCCCTCCAAGGTACCTCCTCAACAAAATGCACACATTTGCATATATTACATTTAAAGTGATACCATATTTCCCTTCAAAGAACTTTTGTGTTTGGATTGTTTGCAAGTCTAAGAGGCAGGCAAGTCTAAGAGACATACAGATATAAATCATCAAGATTGTGCAAGTTTTTTGTCCTTTGATATGCAACTGCCCCAAAGGATAACTTCACTTTTTCTAAGGTTTCAATTTTCCTAATATGGACACATAAACCCTGGGTCTAAGGCAACATCTCAAATGCAATGTAATTTCTCATCAGTTCTTTATACAGATCTCTGTTATGAACTAGTTCAGCATTAGTGATAATTCCAACAACAGTAAACAATTTAGAATAACAAAAGAAGGACAAGTGTTTCTAGAATCAAACTAGGTAGAAGAGCATCCTAGCATTGAATGTGTAACATCTAAACACAAAGGGGTATCTTTGAAACAGGAAGGTAATCATCTCCCTTGAAAGTGACCCTAACTCAGATTCTCCTTGACTTCTATGATTAACGCATGGACGTTATTACAACCCAACCACCATTGACTGATTCAGTTCATAGGTTTCATTAGCCAGAAACCCATCCTGTTCACAGAGAGTTCAAGTTCAAAACCCAAACCCTGGGCTCATCATTTCATGCACCTGAGAATCTATCAGAGATTCCTAGTCAGTTAGCCAGCCACTGGCTTAGGATCTGACTATAATAAAGCAGCTCAGATAATTCTATTTTAGTTGGCATGTGAAAACATTGAGGACCACTTGTCTAGCAGATAAAGAAGATAATGAAAAGAATTAAAATAATAACAAACTTACTGAGCACTGCCATTTATATTACTGAGAACTCTCCTGAAAAACTTTACTTCCATTATGTCACTTAATCTTCACAATAATCATCAGGAAGCAGTATTTATTTGCATTATAAATATTAGTCACCCATATTGCAAGTTAATTAATTTTATTTTCACTTCATAGTAGAGAAGACTAACAGATTAAAAATTACACATCTGGTGAGTAAAGAAGTGTTGTCATGTTTATGTGATTGACCCAAAGACAGCATTTTTCTACTGCATCTCCCCCCTAGGAAATACAAAACATAAGTACAAGAAATTAAATACCCATTTTTGTACAAACAAAATGCAGCCGTTGTCAAAGGAAGAGAATAAGAAAAAAGTCATCTCAATATTTCTCATAATGGACCAAGTCTAAGCTAAGGAAGAGGACTTTGAATTCTCCAGCTTCCTCTCTTTCTTACCTTCCTCAGTATTTACCTTTTTGTGCCCATCACTATGAATCTTACCACAGAAGCTATCTGTAGGTAGAGGAATGAGAGTATCTATGCTGTTCCAACCCTACAGGAGATGCCTACTTGTTTTTAAACAGATACACTTTTGTCAAAATGCCAGATGTTTGACAGTGTTTGCTAGTTAATATGTGGGAGGGAGCAGGTACTAGATAAATGTTATTGAATTGATAAAATGATAATTTTATACAGATGTGAACTTGGGCAGGTGGTTGTTTATACTGAAGCATTATCCAGATATTCCACCATTGTGAAGATACTCAGGCTGTTCAGATCTCTGCCTCTTCCTCTGAGCATCGTCCCTGGCACAAAGATGGCACTAAACAAGCTTTTTTTTAAAAAAATTGAAGAATGTAATAAGAACCCTTAAGAATAATCCAGAGGTTCTTAATTTTATATTTCTAAGTAATAGTTTTTCCTAAATTACTTTACATTTTTGTTCTTTATTTTCTCAACTATATTTTGTTCTTTATTTTCTCATCTATAAACTGGGATAATAATAATGGCTACTCCAGAGTTGCATCTTAGGTTAAAAAAAATGTATAATATTTGAAACAGTACTTGGAGATAATGCTCAAAAACATTAGTTGATAGCATTTTAATAATAATTATTGAAAATGCATACTAGTTGCATACCATTTTGTCACCAGTTCTGAACACTATAAGCATTTCCACAAGAGCTCAGCTGTTTGACCACTATGGAACTCTAGAAAAGTGCTTGGACATGAATATAAGAAATATGAAGGTTATTTTGATGTCGAGGGTTTTGCAATTCAATATAGTGAAGTACATATCCTACACACGTCTTCGCAGCTGCTGCTAGTCTTTAAAAGCAAAATCACCGGAAATCATTTTGGTTAACTGAATATGGAATGCTCTGTGTAAAAAACAATGCGTGCTGTTACATCATCCATTTCTGAAGAATAAAAGTGGATGATCTGTGACACAGCGAGGGTGGGTCAAGTTCCAAATCCAGTTCAGTGAACTGCACAGGATTAGCTTAAAGTGGACCTAGTTTTCTTCTTACTTTCAATCTTCTCTGAAGGAATATTTAATGGCCTTTCAAAGTGATGAAAAATGAAAACATATGAAAATATATGACCTAACTTTTACAGCTTTCATAATAGTGAAAAATAATTAGATTTTTTTAAAAAAAGATATCAGTAGGAGATGCAAGGAAGCTCTTCATTAATGCATTGCAAATCAAACTTATCTTTTTATATTTTATTCTTGCAATTCCAGAAAATGAGTCAATTATTTTATATTGTTAGCATCAAAATGTAACCCACATAATAAATTCAAATGGCCTATGAGAGTAAACTGAAATATAAATTCATTGTAATTTACCTGGAGGAATTAAAGTTGTATGACATGCTACAAGCCTCTGATCAGGAAGGAAAAATACATACATTCATAAATTTATATAAGATATGAATGATAGATACATTCTCTTTTAAATACTAATAAAAACATGTACTCCACAAGATCTAAGGGACAGAGATGCCATTTTAAATACATCCTCCAAATAACTGAATACATTCTTATAATTGTGACATTATTTTATTATATAACATGATATTTTAAAAAAGAGTTTCTGTCTCTGCTGTCAGTGTACATGCATATTTTGTTCTCTGTTAAATAAATAGTCTATTTTAGAATAATTTATCATGCCAAAAGTCAAACAAACCTGTACCAAGACATCAAACTACAGGCAGCTATGAGAACACTGGGAAGAAGTAAATTCTCAACGCCTCCTTTTCCTTTTTCAAGTGGAAAATCAAAGTGACTTATGGTTTTTCTCATTACTTACTTAACACTTTGTTCCTCAATTGGGTTAGTAAATGCAGTTGGGCAATCATATATTTTGTACTTTCCATTGTATCCAACAAAATCACAGTCACTTCCCAGTGGTTTTAACCTGTTGATTCTCAGTCATCATACCCAGTTGTCAATGGGTGAGAATTATGTCAGTGTTATATCAGTTCACAATAGAAAATGGTGGCTTTGAATTTTTTAAGAACAATCTTAAGAACTATCTTACCTCAGATTTCCTTCCCTTTATGTGCACACTACAACACTTTATATACTTTTTGAATCAAATGCTTCATTGTAAAAACTTAGCATGCAACTCCCTATCAGTATTCAAAATTTCATGTGGTTCCTATTATTAGTCTGGAAGGAATTACTAGTAAGTCTTGATTTCTGTTCTAAGAATCATTAATCCTATAATGTGCTTCATGGAAAAAGGATTCCAGAGTCAAAATATTTGAGAGTAACAGCACATTGGGGCCACTTGTTATATAAAGTCACAAAACATTAAACACAGCAAAGAACAGGAAATTCTGCAATAAAGAATCCATTTAATTTTACTTAGCCATGTCATAACCTGAATCTATTTCATCAGACAATTTTTTAGCATGTAAAAATGCCCAACCATGTGTAATCATTCCTTACATACTGGACTATAATAATGAAGACTTTCTAGGGACATCAAATACAGTCCTTTTTAATAATGTCCCCCACAAAGTGAGGTAAGCACTTGCGAAGTCCCACAGACCCTCTGAACCTTATCTTGCTTCTTCAGTAAATAAAATTTTTTTCTACAAAAACGTTTCCAGAAGAGAAGAAAGCATCTTGAATAACACAGAACTATCTTATAACGGAGCGAGGCATTTCAGGGGGGACAAACATTTGAGGGAAGTGACAGGATGATGTGCTCAGCAAGAAGGCAAGCACCTCTCATGCTCTAACTCAAGTGGCCGTAATTAGAAGCCTATCAGTTCACAATCAGAATACACTCACTCCAAGCACAGGCCCAGACGCTCTGCAAAAGTACAGGGGTTTTTCAGAAAGCAAAGAGACACACACTTGTCAGTCATAACTCTTCAATTTCAACAATGTGAAAGTGTACCAAAGACACTCTGAATGATTGCCCTGACTCCTTAATTGCATCTTATTCACTCTGGCTCTTTGGATGGTCTGCTAAACACAAATATTCTGCTGTCAAATCATTTCTAGATCTCCAGCAGTTTAAAATAATTGGCCTAGGGTAGGTCAAAATTGATTACCTAGTGTTATCTTCATAAGGACACCATTAAGTCATGACCCAGCATTCATCCTGCATCAAAGATAACCCATCTGTGTGTGTGTGTGTGTGTGTGTGTGTGTGAGAGAGAGAGAGAGAGAGAGAGAGAGAGAAATTACCATTTTTGAATTCAAATCTTATGATGAAAAATAACAAATTTTATAATAATCAAGTAAAATGTCAAACTGTGGGCTTTTGACCATTTCTCCATTCAGATTTTAATGCAAAACTCTGTATTTGTCATTTGTGTTTGGGTGTAGGGTTATTTGGTGCTGTTTCTCCAAGTTCAGCTCCATCATGTGTTTCTTAAGTTTTTAAAAATCATTTTTGGAGAGATTAAACAATTGCTGTAAAGATTCATGTTAAAAATTTAAAATATTAAAAAACAAAAATAGCCACAATAAACAATGACAGCAACTACCAACTGCAGAACCCTGTGCACTTTAAGCTCTTTACACCATTCTGTCTCTACAGAGAACTGGAGCAGATTATGGGTTCCAGGACCTTCCCCCTGAATCTAACCCTGATTTGCCCAAATGCATAGACTCTAAGTCCTAAAGTAAAAGAGAAGAGCCAGATACGTGTTGGCTTAATAAATAGACCGGGGCTTTTCAAACTTGATGTACATAGATATCACCTGTAAATCTTGTTAGAATGCAGATTCTTTTAATAGGTGAAGACTTAGATTCTGCAGTGCTTACTAATTACCAGGGGAGCTGATACTGTCTTTCCATGGAATGTCCTTGATAAAGCACGGGGTTAAAAGATTTTACAGAGTGAAAGTTGTTTACCATGCCCAGGGAGGCAGGCAAGGAATATCTTGGATATAGTCTGATCCACAGTAGAACAAGGTTTTTTTTTCTGAAAAGCTTTATGAGCTCTAAAGTTAAAATATCTTCTCTTAGTTATGCCTTTCTTATGAGGGACACAGAAGTTTCAGATGCTATCTCTATCCAGAGGCCTGGTTTTCTTCAATGGTTTATGAACTGTAATCACCAATAGACACTAACAACAGAGAATTAGGAGAGGAAGTTAGGTCCAAAATTTTTCTCATTTATATTCATACCAGATTTATTTAAATGTTTAGCCTCATTAGAACTAAGACTACTGACTTCTTTAGACATCTTCATCTTTTATTTATATTCCTCAATGGATTAGTCAGCAACCTTCTAGGGGTTTCCTCTTTCTCCAAATTAAGATATAAAAGCAACTACTACTGGTTTATTTAAGAACAGATCAATGATGCTATTTCTATACTTTAATAAGACAAATAATATGAAAAGAAAAAATACAGAAAATTTCCAGATGGCCTTCCCAGTTGGTCCATAATTAAATGAGAATTCTTCAGTAGGGTGCCAGGCCCACCACCATTCCCCTCAGTGCTTGACACAGTTCCACTGGGAATAATGAAGATTCTTGCATGGTCTAATCTTCTGGGAAATGTGGATGTGGCATGCTCCTTCTTGTCTTTGTGTTATTATTGTTAATGGTGTAATGTTTGGATGTTTGCATTTAAAGATTTCGGTAGAAAATCAGACATGAAGTGATTTGGAACATAAAAATAACACTGCTCAAGCCTTAATTGATTTCATATGTAATATTACCTTAACAGAAAGATCAACAAGAGTTGGGAGAGATCAACAAGAGTTATTGTTTGTCCTCAGAATTATGACCACCACTCCCAGTTAGCCTAACTCAGTCAGACTGCCTGGTTGCTTTAGCCCAAACCAGGATGTACCCGCCTCTTAGTGAAACTGTTTCCACAGTTAGGGACCACAGTGGATTGCATATATGATTTATGGGAAGCTATAACTTTCCCCTAGAGAATAATCTTTAAAGCCCTTAGATATAGATCTCCCTTTCCTTTAGATAGAAGTTATAAAAGAAAATAAGAAGTGCTTTTCTTAGAGTTCGTTTAATTAACAAAGAGAAGTTCCACTTTATATATAATAGACGGATTAAAAGGTGCTGTGCTTCATATCTGCCTTTGAGAGAAATGCCAAAAGTGTGGCTAATTGGTATGACTATTTTGTTATTCTTGACTTAGCTTTAAACCATGATGTGCTAAACCTATATAATTTATGAGAATGACTTCTGCTCTTATCATTCCTAGTAAGACGAAAAACAGAACCAATTAAAGGTTTTGTGATGTTTTTCTTAGAGGAATAGGAGAAGTTATCTTATTTTGATTATATTTGTGCCCATCAGATTCCCTCAGAGCTTGCACCATCTCCCCCCTCATGTGAATGTACTCAAGCAGAATGAATATGTGTGTGAAACAGTAAAGTCGGAACTTAGAACTTAGCCTCAGATCTTTGAGTCTGTCTCTCTTTATTCTCCTCGTCGCCAATGCCTTCTCCCTCACCAAGCTGTGCCATGACTCCTGCTAAGGCTGGACCTCAGCAGTAGAGTATTTGAAACTCCATCGTGTGGCTTCTATGTGTGGCCCCATCTTCCGTTATTCTTCTTTTTCTTTCAAGTCTCTCTTCTTCTATCACACAGTAACCTTCTATCCTCAGTAACCTCCTGACTCTTTATTATTTCAAGTTATTTGTTACTTGAAATATTTTCCCACTCACATCAAATGTCTGCACGTTCTAAGGACCAACCTCAATTTCCACTAAGATCCTGTCTCATTTCCCGCTCTCTTTCCTTACTTCAAGTTTCCATAGTGCTCCAGCTTGATTTCTGCTACTGGGCTTCCCACAGTTTTGCATGACAGAATATGTGGATGTGCTGGTTTCACCACTATCCTATCAAGAACTATGCTTGGTCCTTCTCTGTAGGTCTTCTTCTCCTTTATAAAGGTCTTAACGCAGGGTGGCATTTGGAATAGCTTGCTGAATTGAACTGTGAATACACTAACACCTTTGCCTGTGGTCAATCAGATTTCCTTTTGACAGGGTAGTCATTTGCTGAATGGTAAGTGGAGAGGATCACAAGCCTCAATGCCATTAGTGGTTGGGATGCAGAAGTCCCATGCACTCACCTCAGTGTCATTAAAGAAAGGCAGTTCTGCTAGTACCAGTTCATAGAAGGAAGCTATCAGGTTGGATCAAAGGCCCCTGTATTGAAGCAATCTTCCTGATGCTGCTTTTAATACACATTGTCATTCCTGATGCTAACAAAATAACTGTTTGAGTGGTCACAGCCTTTTGGTAATGACTTCCTTGGGGCTGGGAGATTTTGGAAACCAATCTGCCACAAAGTCTCCAGAGGGAGCAGGTATCTACAGCTCAAATGCAATAATGCTCCCTGGTGAGAAGTGGGTATAGTCACACAGAAGAATTTGTTAACTCAAGAGTGATAATGGAAGATGTTTAAATTAACAAGGCCAATTGAATGACCAAGTAGATATGTACAGCTGTGTAATCAAATGCCATCAACTGTTACTCCAACCCATCTGCTTTCTAATAAGGGGTGACACAGGAAGTAAAGGACTAACTGACTGATGTTGGAACTGGTTTTGGGTCTCTCATCTTAACCCATTCTTTTGCATATCTTCACTGGGACATGGGGTCAGCTGAGGACTTGTCTCTTTAAGGGGGTCAGCTGAGGACTTGCTTCTTTAAGGCATGGCAGGCAGGATGCTCTTGCAGAGAAATTTTTGGTCTGAGAGTTGTTTGTCTGTGATATGAACTGTAAGTGTGGATCCTAATTAATAAGAAAAGATTTTATACTGTCCCTACATTCTAGATATATGCCCCTGTAATTGCTTGCATATGATTTCTAGGAGTATTCAGCACATCTAATCCAAATTACCTGGAAAGGTGTGCAGCTCCTTACTCAACTGTGACTTCTCATTGAGAATACACATTGTGTAAATGTGCAACCTACATAGCTGGTGTGGAGAGGTGGTGAGTATCAGATGTGTAGTAGGTGTTTACTGAGAGGGACTGAAACTGTGCTTGATGAGAGGCTTATGTAAACAGCAGTAGAGAGGCCACACAAGCTGGTGACTTACATGCCACTCATGCAGACGGGCATGCATAGTTAAATATCGTACTGCTATTTTATCTGGGGGAGTCAGGAAGAGATCACTGAACTGAGCCAGAGTAGAGCTTCATCAAATGGCCACTAGCTTATGTTTTCAGAGCATTTCCTGTGTGGAGCCAAGTGCTTCATGAGCATTACCTCATCTAGTTCTTAATAAAACTCTCTGACATAGAAACTGTTTTCCTTATTTTACAGATGAGCAACCTACAATTTAAAGAGGTTAAGTCACTTGCCCTAGTGTCAGAAATGGGAACTGAATTCATTCCTCTTTAACACTTGCACTCAATCCTTCAGTTACCAACCCTATTTACCATCTCACATATGATTCAATGTCGTTATTTTGGAATTATTCTGTAATATGATGGAATTATTTCTGTGCTGTTTCCCCTCACTGTATCCACTCCCCTTTGCAATGTGACTCTTACCATGAAGCTGAGCAGCCACAGCCACCTACTTTTATCAAAAGCAATGATGAACCAGTTCTGAGCCTAGGCTCCAAGATGCTTTGCAGTGCCCCCTGACTCTATGGCAAACCTGCTGGATGACAAGGGGCATATGATGAGTGACCTTCATTGTAGCAGTCAGACAATAAGTCTCCAGCCTACATGTGAGAGGACAACAGATGCATGTGAGCCCATCTAAAATCAGCTGTGCCTGGCTTAGGCTGGGAGAACCTCCCGGCTGACCTGTAGCCCACAGAGCAATAATAAGGGCTTTTGTTTTAACCCACTAGGTGTTGGGTTATATTCTTAAGTAGCAAATACTAATGGAGAACACTAGGTTCTATTTAAAACAGAAAACAAAGCCTTCTGTCCCCTGTGGAGTAGTATGGCATATACAGCTTCCCTTCCAGGCTAACATTCAGAAGCACAGCTGAACACTGCTGCAGGGAATCTCCCACTGTTTAATGAATATTAGAGGATGAGCCATATGGCGTAACGAATCAGAAGACCTACCTAGATTTCTGTCCCTCTGCTGCTATATATGCGCCATAGAACCTTGAGCAATTCATACACCCAAATCTCAGTTTCCACATCTGAAAAGATAATCTTATTCTTCACTAAAACTCAAATTTTTGGTCTCAGTTGCCCTTTATGCTAAATAATAACTAAAAAGTCCAAAAAACTGTTGTTTGTATGAGTTATGGCTATTGATATTTGCCATGCTAGAAATTAAAACATACATATATTTAAAAATACTTATCATTAATTAGTTGAAACCAACAATAGTATCCTATTACTTGTTAATATGAATAGCAATTTCTGTAGAGAATAACTATTCTTCTAAACAAAAAAATATGAACAGTGTATTATTTTGAATTTCTGCAAATCTCTTTAATGTGAAGGATTTAACAGATGAGAGCTGGATTCTCATGTTGGCTTCTGCAGTTAGTTTTTGTAAAAAATCATTCCATGTAGCCTCTGGAAAGCATGACTGTACATTGTGGGAGAAAGAAAGTAAATGAGACAAATACAGGTTGTCATTTTTGGGAAGGGAGCTTTGACGTTTGATGACATCCCGAGAAGGTCTCAGGGACTCCTGGGTGTTAAGTAAAACTAAACAATTCATTAAATTTTAAATCATTGAAAATGATGCCCAAACTAACAACCTTGTTTTCCTGTGTACTATAAATGAAAATAATTCAATCTTGAATAGCTAAAGACTCATCTTTATGTCTCAGCTAAGTAAAAAATGATATATATTGAAAATTCTTAAAATTTCATGTAAATCATGTGATCTCCTTTGATGAAGTGGAACTTGTATTTTTAAAATAGGGAAATGATGGATTTACAATTGTGGATTTACAATTGAAGCTACTGTCCAGCCATATCTGGCTCTCCACATCCAGAGGAAGGTCTACATACATATGTAAATAAAGTGAGCTGTCACTCCCTTGGTGTGGCCTAAACACCTGTGCAATGTATGCACAGAAACAGGACCTGAAAGTAATTTCACGATTGAAGGGCACGGAGTTCATATTTGAGACTTCTAAGATGAAATGAAAATTTCCATCTCTTAAAAAGACGTCATACAGAAAATGGCTTAAGTAGCACATATAGAGCCTTGACCAATGTTCATATACGTCTTTTTTTTTCCTTATATTCCTGACTTGGAAAGAGAACCATTCCTTAATAGATATATTAAAAAAACATTTACAGTGAAAGTGAAATATAGGACATGGAAAGATACAAAAAATTTAAAAATTATCAAGAAAAGACCCAAATTCAGCCAAGTTAACTGAAGCATCCTTCAGTCTTCATTATCCTTTTATTCAGTTTGGACAGAACATTAGTCTGTAGTTGTGGTTTTAAAGATATGTATAAAATTTGTCATTATTACTACCCACAAATGGTGGATGGGGCTTTCTTCCCCTCCCATGGAGCTTGGATTGGACTTAATGTGCTTCTCACAAACAGAACCAAGTGATGGAATTTCACTTGAAGTTGTAACAAAACTGAAACTCCTTGGGATGTGCTTGTGCATTTTCTCTCTTTCAGATTCCTTGCTCCTCATGATGTGAGTTGCCCCATGGAAAGACCCATGTGGTAGGGAAGTCAGGGAGGAAATCAAGGAGGCCTCCAACTAACATTCAGAGGACCTGAGGGCCTTGGTACAATGGCTCTTAAGGAACTGAGACCTGCCAACACCTTGTGAGACTGGAAGCTGACTCTTTCCCATTTGAGCCTTCAGATGATATTGCAGCCCTAGACAACGGCTAGACTGCAACCTCATGACAGACTCAGAGCCAGAGTCATGTAGCTAAGATACCTCCTATTCCTAAATCTCAGAAACTACAAATAACTGTCTGCTGTTTAAGGCTTGTGGGTAATTTGTTAGCCAGAAATAAATAAGTAATAAACCCTTTTATGATATAAACACTCAATGAACTAAGTATCGAAGGAATGTTCTCAACCCTTAAAGACCATCTGACCAGGGAGATCCAAGATGGTGGACTAGAGGAAGGCTGCATTCCTTGTAACTCTGTAACGCAGAATTCAAACAGGAGAAAATCTATTTCTCCATAAAGCAGTCTTTACTCCTCATTGATCCCCTCCTGTTTACCACATCCACCTACCTTAAACACCCGCAGTCTATCAGCCAGCATAGCGACTATATCTGAGTGCAGATTGCTCACTGACCGCTGCCTATCATCCGTCACTTGCCTGTTTGCCTGCCTCTGGCCTGCCCATCACCTGCCTTTCACCTACCCATCGCCCACCAACTGAGGTTCATCTGCCCATCATCCGCCAATAGCCTGCAGAGCCTGCAGACCATCAGTGGATCACCAGTTGCCTGCTGTTGCCTGGAAGTTCACCATCACAGTACCCGCAGGTTTGGTTACACGTGGCTGCCATCATTTTGGGAAAAAAGAAAAGCCAGAAGCTCCTGGACCGCCAGCCTGACTGACAGCACCCCGCCTCCAGGGGCCCAGCTTGACCAACTGCACCCCACACAGACTTGATGCCCATGCCCTGCGCTGCATCTCCCCATTTGCCAACACATTTGGAAGCCAGTGCAGCCATCTTGGATTATTCGCAAAGGGGAAACTGTCATTAGCTGGGGCAAATCCCTTCCTGAGATGCCTGCTGGAGACTGGAAGCTCATTGTCAGGTACCTCTCATGCCTCAGGCTACTAAAGACTGGGAGGTTTGAATAGTATATGACTGTTATAGTGTAGATTTTTTTTTCTCCTTTGTGAAAGCTTTTAAATTTTTATTTCTTTACTTTTCTTGTTCTCTACTTTCTATTTGTTTACCTGTTTCCTCAAGGGCTTTTTCTCAGTTTTCTCATGCTAACAACCAACTTCTTTTGACTACACTTTCACTCTTCCTATGATCTAGAACTTCTTCATACTCTTTTCATACACAGTTAACGTTACATCCTACACCCCTCCCCATCCTCTTTGTCTTTCATTAGAAACTGCAGTCCTCATTGCAAATCTGTTTGTTATACCATAGATAATAATTGAACTTATCTTCTCTGTTTATGACAATATTGTAACAATATTGTAACAGAAAGACTACTGTAACAATAGTCTTCATAGGGGTTATTTGGTTTAGAGCTGCATATTGTCTGTACTGGGTGTTGCTAATATTGATTCCTCCCTCCTTAAAGAAGAGGTTTCAGAAAACTATAGGGTCACTATAAGCCTATAGGGCAGAAACTATAATACCCTAGATCTGCATTGCTAGAGAGGAAGATACATGAACAACATGAAAAAACAAGGGAGGAAAGTGTTCCAAACAAACCAGGATTCTACGCTAATAGAATCCAATGACAGCATGATAGAAGAAATGCCAAAAAAGGAGTTCAAAATATACATGATTAAAATGATCAGAGAAGCAAATGATGAGTTAAGAGAGCAAATGCAGGCAATGATTGACCATTCCAATAAGCTGCTGAAAGAGGAACTACAGGAAACAAAAGATCAACTCAACAAAGAGATAGAGATTCTGAAAAAGAACCAAACAGAAATCCTTGAAATGAAGGAAACAATAAACCAAATTAAAAACTCAATGGAAAGCATCACCAACAGACTAGATCACTTGGAAGACAGAACCTCAGACAATGAAGACAAAATATTGAATCTTTAAAATAAAGTTGCCCAAACAGAGAAGATGGTAAGAAATTATGAATGGAAACTACAAGAACTATGGGATATCATGAAAAGACCAAATTTAAGAATTATTGGGATTGAGGAAGGCACAGATATACAAACCAAAGGAATGAACAACCTATCCAATGAAATAATATCAGAAAATTTCCCAAGACCATCTGACCACCTCACTTAACATCCTAAGCACTGGTGAGGAGGGGAAAGCTTTTCTTTGCTCAGGAGCAAGGTAAGGATGTTCACTTTCACCACTTGTGCCCAACCCCACACTTGAATTCCTCACCAAAGAAACAAGGAAAGAGAAAGAAATGATTGGAATACAAATTGGGAAGGAAGAACTTAACAGATCCCTGTTTGCAGATGACATGATCAGACATTCACACCTAATGTTAAGATTGAGTTGAAAACTGATAGAGCTAACACACTCAGTAAAAATGAAGAATACAAAATCAACATAGTAATCAATATTTCCATATGTTAACAATAAACTATCAGAAAAAGAAATCAAGAAACCAATGCTATTTAGAATAGCTACAAAAAAAGTTTGGAATAAATTTAACAAATGAGGTGGAATATCTGCACAATGAAAAGTAAAGAACATGATAAAAGAAACCAAAAATGATACAACAAAATGGAAAGACACCTGACTGAAAAAAATGAATGTTATAACATCTATACTATTCAAAACAGTGTACAGATTTAGTACAATCCCTATTAAGATTCCAACATCATTTTTCATGGAAATAGAAAAAATTCAGAAAATTCGTGTAGAATCAAAAAAAAAACCCTTGGAATAGTTAATGCACTTATAAGCAAAAGATGAACAGTTGTTCTTTGATGCTTAAGTTGAGCTTTGCTAAGGGGTATGCAGTAGAAGCTCATTGTAGTTAATTTGTTTTTTCCCAAATTCAAGGGGCAGTTTTCTCTAAACCATATTATCTTTAAACAACTAAAGTTTTATATACCAATGTTTTTGATGATAAAAGGAAAAAATAAAGAGCTAATATTACCAAGACAACAAACCAGCATTTAAAACAATGGCTCTAGGACATGAAGTATAATTCAACTCTGCAGTATCCTCACATTTTACTGTGCCAACAAATCTCCTTCAGGGTCTGTTAAATCCTGTTCTTGGGCTCTACCCCTTGGAGACTCTAACTGTGGAGACCTGTTTGGAACTAGGAGCCTTTTTCGAATTTAACAAATGAACTAGCTGATTCTGACTCATGGACCACATTTATGCATAAGAAGAAACTGTGCTCTAGAGCTTGAAAAAATCTTTTAAAAATTCAAGAATGCCCTAGTAAATACTTATATTTGTATTTCTTAGACACCAGGTATTCTGAGACTATAATTTTGAGATCTAGAAGAATAAATATCATTCTATATCTCCAACTATCCATCCATCCATCTATCCATCCATCCATCCATCTGCAATGTTAACACTTCTGCCTTTCCTAAATCAACTTCCAGAAATGTGTATGGGCTCTCTCTTCAAATCTAATTCTCCCTCTCTCCCACTACTAATTATCACAGACTGTGACTGCATCATCTTATGCCTGGAGAACTGTTACAGCTGGCTAACTGGCTCCACTCCTTCCACTTTTACAACCCCTGAATCTAGACCAGGCAGTGAGCTTTAAAATAATAACCCAAAAGTGTCACTCTGCTTAAAATTCCAATAGCTTCCCATTTTACTGTACAGTAAAACAAACATTTTTACAGGGCTGACTTTGGTCCTGCCTACTTCTTTGAGGCTATCTTCTGCATCTTTTTCTGTTCTTTTAACCATGCTGGTCTGAACTTCTCTTTTACTTTTTCAATACTAAGTGTTCAGTCCCATCTCTGGGCCTTAGCACCTGCCTATATTCCCTTCATGCAGACTTTAGATGGATGTCATCTGTTCCCCATCTAGGCTTGCTTCAGTGACCTCCTCATGAGACCTGACCTCCTCATCCTATGCTCAGTATCCTCCATGATAACTGCCAAACTGCTTTCTATAGTATTACCTTGTTTCATGTTATTTGTAGTTGACCACTCAGAAACAATTACATAAGCTCCTATGGATCAGAAATGTGTCTCCCTTGTTCACTGTGGGGTGTGTGTGTGTGTGAATGAACATCTATGACACTGCTTGGTGCATAGCTGGTTTTTAAAATATGTTTTTGAATGAATAAGATGAATAAGTTGATTCTTAACTGTTCATTAATATCTGTACAATAGATAAAATTGGCCTTATCTATCACATGTTTAAAATAATCTCAAGGCATCTTAAATAGGTGCAAAGTTTAACATATCAGATGAACAGCTGAACTTTTAAAAACCACCTAAAACATAAACAAATACACACATGAAAGATATGCTCATGGTTCTTCATTTAGATGGGAGCTTTGCCTTTTCATAATATATACAATTGTGTGGAGCCTTACTTCATAGCCATACAATAAAGAAACAGAGCTTTGCATTTCTGTCTTTATTTAACAGGGGTGATGATACTTCTTCTGATACCTCTCTAAAATGCCTGATTTAAATCATGAAAATATCTTACTCAAAAGTCAACTTACGCTATTAATTTAATGGCATAATAACTTTATTTCTCATATGCCAGTGTGCTGTTAACCTCAAGATTCTCCAACATTACAAAGCACAATGGTGAATATGTGGTTTTTAACACATAATAAAAAACAAGAATGAGGCAAATTGAAAGGTATAGGATCAACACATTCACACGACCAGGAGCAAGTGAAGGCAGAGGTAGACTGATATTCACTACATATTTCTCAAATTTGTGAATTTATCAAAAGTGAGCAAACTTGAATAGGCTAACTGAATGGCATATTTTCAGATTTACTGTAATAACCTTCAGAACAATTTAACATCGCTTGAAAGTAGCCATATGTTCCACAAGGCCTTAGATAATCTGAATCTGGGTTCTATCCATCTTCACAATTTATGCTGGAAACAGGACAGACTAAAAAGGATGGTAAGGGTGGATAAATGGCTCTTTCCTTATCCCTGATCTGGATGATTATACTTGAGTAGATGTCTGCTTTAGGCTGTATCAGTCATACTCCTTTGTTAAGAATCTGGACTCGAGATGTTGCGAGAGTCAGTTCACTTACAGTGGAATATGGAAAGATTATGGTTCCATAAGGAAGGACAGAATTGGAACAGAGAGACCAAAATTGGCTATGAGAAACTGGAGGAAGTTCATATGCAGAAACAGAACAACGAAGTCATGGAAAATATGGATGGGACTCTTGAGAAAATTCAGGGCATGCCAAGAGAGAAACAGAGAGATATTCTCATTCCGGAAGGGTGGTTTAGTCCCAAGTTCACAAAGAATCCTGGATGTCCTTGGAATCCTGGATATTCCCAGAGAATTTGGGGCATCCTTTTGAGAAGATCTCTGAAACTGCGTGTTGCTATCTTCTTATTCAGGAAATATTTATCAAGTGTCTACTATATGTCAGATACTTATAATACATAGGTTCAAAAAAAATAATGAAAAACAACTGCCCTCCTTGGGAATACATTTCAGCAGGGGAGACAGACAAAATTCAGTATTCACAACAAATCAGTAAATTATATTCTTTGTTTAAAAGTAATGTAAGTTATATGTGCTTTGAATAACTAAAAAAGTAGGGCAAGGTAAGAAGTACCTGCAGCCTTGAAAAGGCAGCAAGGTGCCCCTGTTTCTTTGTAGGAAAGCTGGCACATGGACAAACAAGTGATGAAGGACTCAGCCACCAGCCCATCTGTGGAAGAGCATCACAGGGACAAAGGACAGTCAATGCAAAGAACCAAAGCCAGGATCATGTGTGGTGTACTGAAGGAGCAATGTCAAATTCAGCATGGCTGGGACACAATGAACAAGAAGAGTAGGAGATGAGGTCAGAGAGGTGCTGGGGAGATGGACATGGAATATAGAATTTCTTTTTATTATTATTATTATTATTATTATTATTTACATTTATTTTGATTCATTATACATAAATGGAGTACAGCTGTTGTTTCTCTGGTTGTACCCCAAGTAGAGCCACACCATTTGTGTAATCATACATGTACATAGGGTAAATATGTTTGCTTCATTCTGTTATTATTCTTACCCCCCACCCTGATCCCACCCTCTTTCTCCTCTATGCAATTAGAATTTAATATACTATTGTTTGAAATGTGGCTTCTACTCTGAGAGAAAGCTTTAAGCAAAAAACAACAAAAAAAAATGACATGATCTGGCATATGGGTTAAGAGGATTATTTTAAGTTTCTATGTTAAGAATGTTCTACATGGGGGTTGGTAGGATGAAGGGACACTAGTCAAAGATGCTTGCTGTCATCCACATAAGTGATCATGATGCCTTAAAACAGGGTGGAAGCGATAGAAATGATATGAAGTAGTGGAGTGTTAGAAATATTTCAAAGTTCCAAAGAGCATTATATGTGGGATGTAAAATAGATAGAATGGACAATTATGATCCCAAGGTTGCTCTTCTGACTTGAGCAAACAGAAGGATGAGTTAGCATTGATTGAGATAGGAAAGGCCACATGTATTATGGGTGTTGGAGAGAAGCTATAAGGAGTTCAGTTTTAGATATACAAAATTGTAGATGCGAATTCTGGCATTTGGGGGAAAAGTTTGGGTTAGAGATAAATATTTGTGTGTAATCAATAGGTTGATTATATTTACAGCTATGCAACTTTGTGAAATCACTGAAGTGAACATAGATGAGCAAGTAGTCAAAGAACTCAGTCTTGGTGTATGATGTATTAACAATTTAGGCTAATGAGAAAAAAATCATGAAGAAGACTGAGGAAAAAAATGATAAGTAAGGTAAAGAAGAATGGGGCTGGGGAGGTTGTTCTATGAAATTAAAGAAGGAAAATGTAAAACAGAAAAGAGTAATCAACAGTGTCAAATCACCCCGCTAAACAGGTCCCATGAGATGAATACTGAAGAGTTTCCATATGAGTGGGCAATGTTGAGTCATCAACAACCATGACAGGAACAGCGAAGTCATGGTGGAAGGAAAAGGCATCCTGGGATAATTTCAAGATACAATGGAAGGGGCTGGGGTTGTGGCTCAGTGGTAGAGCACATGCCTAGCACGTGTGAGGCACTGGGTTCGATTCTCAGCACCACATAAAAATCCATCAATTAATCAATCAATCAAATATATTGTGTCCATCTACAACTAAAAAAAATTTCAAGAAAAGATACAAGGGAAATAGATGACTGAAGGAATTTTGTTACAAAAGGGAACAAGAATTGGCATGGCAACGAGCAGTGTTTGTTGAGTAAAATGAAGGTTATTATTATTTTGTTGTTAAATTAGAAGAAATAATTGCCTTCTTTGTAACACTGGCAGCAGAGAATAAAAACTGATGATGCAGGAAAGCGGGTGAATGGCTGGAGCCATTCCCCTGAGTGGGCAAGATGAAGAAATTATATTTAGATGGAAGTATGATAGATAGCAGCTGGGACAAGGTGGCTGTGTGGGTGTGGGTGCTGGTGGTGGGTGGGTGAAGGGGGTATTCTGAGTCCTCTTAGGATGATTCAGTTTCTTGGTGAGGTGGAAATCTAGACCAGTAGCCAAGAGTGAGCATGGGGGAGGAGGTGTTGAGGAAATAAAGGAAGGAGAGAAACTATGAAAGATGTTCAGGAGAGGGTAAATGAAGGACCAGACAGGTAAGAAATTGTTATACAGCAACATTGAAGGCTTAGCTGAAGTCTGTGGTCATGTTATAAGCAGGACCAGTCACTGTTTGACTTACTTAAAGAGGATTTTTCCTTCGTATTTGAAATACCTTAACCAGAATCTAGAATGGCACAGAGATAGCCTTGCCTTCCAAGAAATCCAGGGATGGCAACATGTATTTGAAATTTTAGTGATGAAAATCTTGAGCACCATCATGCATGACTGTCTTTTGTTTGTATTAGAAATGGGGGGAATCCTAGTTCATTTTATCACGTCTACATACATTTAAACATGTTTAATCCAAACTGTTGCAGATCTGTGGGTAAGACATACTACGAAAAATACATATATACACATATGTGCATTCAAAATTCAACAAGGTATGAAATGTTTGCTATTTTTGCTTCACCTCTGTCATTTTGTAACCACCTAATTACTATGTAGAGATGACAATGCAGTGCATTGTGTGGAGACCTCTGAAAAACATTCATGAACACCTGTAAACCTCAGATACGTTTCATTGTTTCTAGTATCATTGTAAGTTTGAATTGAAGTGACCTTGAACAAGGTGGCATCTCCACCACTTCACATGCAGATGCACATTTCCAAACTCATGATTTCTTCCCCTCAGGGTAGGAGGATGATGGATGGATAGGTATGTCTTTACTAGAATAAGATGAGGATGATGATATAGATACTAACTTCAAGTCTATTTTCGAAACTTTACCATTCATTTTGCTAAACACTATGCTTTGGGTTTCATCTTAATAGACCATCCTATGCATAAGTTATTCTTATCCTCATTTTAATTTATAAAATGTCAAACATATTAAGAACTGTGATGTACAATATGGTAGAAAGGGGATAAGGAGGAAAAATCAGTGGGGTTAATGAATTTGCAAACACTCAAGCTATATTTTATCTTTTAAAAATGGAAAAAGAGCTAGGGGCAGTGGAGCACACACTGTAATACCAGTGATGCAGAAGACTGAGGCAGGACAATTGGAAGTTCAAGGCTAGCGTGGGCAACTCAGGGAAACCCTGTGTCAAAATAAAAATACAGGACTGGGGATGTAGGTCAGTGGTATAGGACCTCGGTTAAGCCCAGTATTGGAGAGAGAGACACAGAGATGAGACGAGACGAGAAGGGAAGGGAAGGGAAGGGAAGGGAAGGGAAGGGAAGGGAAGGGAAGAGAAGGGAAGGGAGGGAAAGGAAGGGGAGGGGAGTGGAGGGGAAAGGAGGGGAGAGGAGAGGAGAGGAAAGGAGAGGAATTATCTCCACTACAGCAGTCTACTGAAACATCTCAGAAGGGACGGACCCTGCAGCAACGCAAAACACTGCTGCCTTTATTGTGTTTTCTAACTGCAATTTCTCCCTAAAAGCTACTACAGCTATTTAGAAATACAGCTGTCTCCTACACTGGAGCAGGGATATCTGACCATATTAGATGAGTCTAGAATATCTGATCATATTAGAAGGCCAAGAACTAACCAAAGAATGCAAGAGTTGTACCAAAAAGCCTAGGATGTTGTCTTAAGGAGGTTCCCCTTTGCAAAAAATAAGTTATGATTTGAATATCAATAAAAATGAAATTTGCAATGCATCAAAATATCATATTATGTAAATCCAAATGTGCACCCATATATGCACTTAAACATGCACACATCCTACAATGGTCAACACTGGAGAACAGCAGGGAACCAAGTCACTCTTTTGAAAACTTGTAAATGAAGAGGAAGAACAAAGTCTTGTCTCTTGTCTACTATGATATCAAGTAGATTATACAAGCAAATTGTTTTTCTATAAATATTCCAGCTAATAAATTAAGAAAGGACAATACCAATTGTATAACTGACCATTCTGCAATGAAGTGATAATGTGGACTGCTAACCCCACAAAAAAGGAGGAAATCAAATGTTATCTCTCTCCTAATGCAAAAGCAATTCTCACTATGAAGTATTTATGCCAAAAAAGACACACACACACAAAAGGAATTTGTTTATGGTCTTAGACCTAAATACAAACCTGTGAGAACAAACAAGCCCCCCAAACAAAACAATGAGGGAACCAGATAAAAGACAAGAGATAGGAACACCTGAAAGAGTACACATTAGCATAATGCAAGCAACATTCTTTCAGACTGTGGGAAACTCTAAATTAAAACATGAGTCAGGTTCTCCAACATAAAAATATAAGATGAAAAAAGGAGAAAGAGGAGGAGGCAAGAAATTACACTTGAAAAATCAGTTAAGAACCATTACAATGCTATGGACTTCTTTTGAATCTTAACTGAGCCACCAAATTGCTTAAAAATGAGATAATTAAAAAGGAACACTGAATGAAATTTTGGTGATATGAAGAAATTAGTTCAAATTTTTAGGTTTAATCATTGTTTTAATCATGTTTTATAAAGAATTTTTATGTTTTGATGTTACAACTGAAATTCTTATAGATACAACTACATGATGTCTGAGATGTGATGTATAGTGGGGGTATGATTAAGAATATGGATTAAATAAAATTGTAAAACCTAGGTCATGGGTTCACAAGAGCTCTTTATAGTATATTTGCTATTTTTTCTATATGGTTAAAATTTTCCATTGTAAAGAGACAAAATGAAAGAAAAAAGAATATATTTTCTGCTTATGGACACAGCAGAGCTGGAATTTAACCCCAGGACATGTTGGTTTGTTTGTTTATTTATTTTAGCTGCAACAATAGGAAGCATTTGAGTTATAAGGCAATCCTTAATCTGCAGAGCAACAAACTATATTTACAAATAAGGTCTAATGCAACGTTAGGAAAAGTTAGGCTTTTGAAGCATAGACAGCTATTTTCTGAATAACCAAACAGGCTATTACTGTTTTAGTCATAATGTAATTTTAATAAAAAAAAGGTTCTAAAAGAAGTTGACTTTCACTATTTGTGTTCTGTTTATGACTTCAACAAATCTAAGGGAAAAAAGACCTGCTCGTTTCTCTTTTGCTGGGGATTGAATCCAGGGCCCTGTGCATGCTAGGCAAGCACTCTACTACTGACCCACATACACAGCCCCAAGTTACACTGTTTTGTGTAAAACTCAGTTTTCTCTGTTTCACATTTTACTCAGGGTTTTCAAGTGATAAATACACAGTATTTTTTAAAAATATAACACATTCAACATTTATTCTGTAAATGCATAAGCTTGGGATAATATTTATTCATTTATGTGATTATGCTACTTCCCATACTACTTCAATTTTCATTTTTGTATAATGAGTAGAAAATACATAAAAATCAATTCTTTATATTTATATGCACATTTATATAGCATAATCTATGTATGTGTGTATATTTATTTGTATTATTTGGCAATCATTTTTAATTTTTATACTGTAGAGTTTTGCTCATGGATCATTGTTAAACTCATCTGGATATTATGATAAATAGGAAGACTTTATAACATAGATATTGGGTTCTTTCTTTCTGTGGCATTTACTGTGTTATATCCATTTCTTGGAACAGTCTAATACATAGCAGGTTTTTAATAAAAATATAATAAATGGATACAGAATTCTCTATGTTGAATTTTGAAGTGATGATGTTAAAAAAAAACATTCACACCTATAATGATAACATACATATGAAATCGTGGATTAAAAGCAATTTAAAAATATATCTATTTCATCTACCCATTTCTTATTTTGTTATTCCTTTTTATGCATGCCTTTAGGGAGAAATGGAAAAATTATTTATGATATAGCATCCCAGACTTCCATTATCAGTACTGGGGGACAAAAAAAAAAGTATTCATTCTAGTCACTATAATTATTGCATACCATAAGCCAGATTTCTTGAAAATTCACTTTAAATTATAGATTAGTTTTGCTACTCTTTAAAGAACTCTTCAATTATATGATAAAGTGACTTACTCAGAAGAAGCATTCAAAAAGTATTTCCAAAAATTCTTTTATTAAGAAAGGCTTTCTGGGTTTTATTAGAAGATAATTTCACAACCAAATGTCACTCCCAAGGACTTCCTCCTGTCTTCAGTCATGATAAAAAATGTATGCTTTTTCAGATGAAGAAGATTCTGGACATGTTAAGGCAAGCTACTGGTTCCCAGGGAGCCTCAGGCAGTAGTGGAAGGACAGCTGAGAGAAGAGTTAACAGGAAGGACAGAACAATGCTCTTGACCACAGAAGTTCGATTAGACAGCTTAGGTTTATGTTTTTGCTTTTTCTGGCATTTCACTTTTGCAAAAAAAAAAAAAAAAATTGTGACCAACTCAATATTTTGCTCACATGTTAAACTCCTGAGTTCCAAATTAAATGCTTGTTAGACACCTTGATCTCAACCATATTGTTTCTTCTTTCCTGAATAACTTTAAAACAGAATTTGGCATGTTAATCAAACATTTCAATTTGTTTGATAATTTTTCATGCCTGTTTGTATCATCTGGACGCATGTTAATATGATAGGGTGGCATGTCTAAGTCAGTCATAATATGCCTCATATGACCTCATTAGCTACACTTCACTACTCCTGCCACCAGCATCACCACCACTACCTCTACCTTTTAATAACAAAATGTGCCAGACATTTTTATGCATATGAAGTATCCCTATTAGAAACATCATTATCACAGTTTTGCAGACCAAGAATTAGAAACACAAAGAGGTTAAGATATTTGCTCAAATTAACTAGTAAGTAACAGAGCCATAATTCTCTTTATTGCTTGTTCATATCCAAAGTGTTTTCTTATTCACTGTGCTTTGGAGCTTCCCTTGTTAGCTGTTTTGTTCAAGTAGGATGCACATGAGCCTTTTACATAGTGTAATGAAAATGCTGGTAATTAATGACATTGCTATCTTATTTTTATTCTTGTTATACAATGGATTTTGTGAATGTTTTTTCTTTCTGTCTTTGAAATCTGACTATACAGTGCAGTTTGGGATAGTTTTTAGGGACAGGATTAAGCCAGGTGGGTCCTTCATTCACCTGCAGTTGGCACCAACTGTGTGCTTCATGTGTCCAATGAGATGGCATTAAAGTTCTCAACTCATCTAGTAAGGGTTCTACAAAGCCAGCTAAGTTGGCACTTTTATGTTAGGGAACATTTTGTTCTGGCCAATTCCTCAGAGATTCAATGATATAAAAAGTAACCTAGATTCCAAAGAATACAATAAACCATTTCGAAAGGAAATGACAGTCATAGAAAGGGAATCTCTTTCAAAACTGCATCTAAAATGAAAAGTATGACTGGCACAGCTAGCTCCAAGGCAGAATGCTGCTGATGAAGCAGTGACCAAAGAATACCTATTATTTCTCCACTGTCTAGGGTTTCTGTGTTTCTATTGCTCTTAGCTATGAAACAGGCAAGCTGATTGTTCTTCACATTTGGATACTTGAATTTCATTCAAGTGAATGTGCACAAAGACTATAAATTTAGAACCAATCATTTGACATTATCTGAACAAAATCAGCAGATATCTAATTTAAAAACAATTTCTTTTTCTATCAAAATACCAGTAATCTGGGTACCTTGAGAGAAGGGATAATAGTCACTACTGTCCCTATTAGCACATGGTAAGTGATCAATTAACTCTTAATTGAAAGAATGCATGCGAGAATGCAGGAACGCCCGCCCTCCATTTTTTATAGAAAAGTCAAAACATGATCACAGGGATAAATGAGTTAAATCCAATTTGTTGATAAAAAATTGCAAAGTACAATAGCTAGATTATGGAACCAACCTAGATGCCCTTCAATAGATGAATGAATAAAGAAACTGTGGTATATATATACACAATGGAATATTACTCAGCCATAAAGAAGAATAAAATTATGGCATTTGCAGGCAAATGGATGCAGTTGGAGATGGTCATGCTGAGTGAGATTAGCCAATCCCAAAAAAACAAAGGCTGAATGATCTCTCTGATAAGTGGATGATGATACATAATGTGGGGGGGAAGGGTGGCAAGAATGGAGGAAGGATGGATTGCATAGGGAAAAAAAGGGGGTGGGATTAGGGAGGGGGGTAAGAATAATAACAGAATGAGATAAACATCATTACCCTATGTACATGTATGATTACACAAATGGTGTGACTCTATTTTATGTACAACCAGAGAAACAACAGCTGTAATCCATTTGTGTACAATGAATCAAAATAAAAAAAGAAAACTTAAAAAAAGAATACTATTAATTAAGAGAAATTATTTTATTGACACAAATATTGAGAAATTGGGAAGAAGGAGGAGACAATATACTGTAAGATTAAGACATATGAATGAAATCTCTAGTGCAAGGCACTCAAGTGCCTAAATAGGTTTGTGATGATGTAAGAAAAATTAGTAACATGAACTTTTCAAAGAGGCTTTAAAAAGTCCTACACTCTTCTCTAGTAATCATTTTACTACTTACTAAGAAAAGATTGGTCAAAACTTAAACATATCAAAATATTAAAATGGCTTGTTTTCCAACTAATTTTCTTTATCAAATAGCAAAATATTCTAAGAGATTTCTTGTAACTCCGAATAATTTTCAAATTGTTGGATTATGAAATACTGGGAAAAAACTTCATAGAAGCTTATGATATTTTAAATTGATCTAAATAAAGATTTTCTTTCTGTGAAAAAAATTAGCAAAGCATTGTTTAAAGAAAAATATATTATGTTATAAATTCAGATGTTGCTTTAAGATACATTTCACTAAGGGAAAATTTGTGAGACAACTAATATTTTCTAATTTATTAATCTTTCAAGGTCCTGATTGAGAATCTTTGATATCTATAGTCCATATTAAATTCCACATTCTGCTCTACATATTTTTTTAAAATCACAGTTTATCATTTTATAAAATAATTTCAAATTTTAAAGATAGAGGAAATTTTCTGTACATGATTAAAAAAGACATTAAAATGCTACAACTTATTTTGAGTTCACTTTAGTATTATGAGTTAGCATTGTTCAAACTTTTAAAAACAGTAAGAAGGAATTACCATCTTATAACTTTTCCAATTTATTCTTTAGAATTTTTGGTTTGTGATATTTAATTCCATTTCCCCCTCATTTCCTACTAACAGTATAATTCATATTCACATGCACATTTGTTACTGGTCATCTCTCCCTCAACTGCATTATTGAAAGCCTAATTTTTCCTTATCTTCAAAATATCCTAAGAAATGTCACTTTGAGTGTCAGAAAATGTTACCACATGTTTAAAAGCTCAGTGGGAATCATATACACTTTCAAAGACCACGTTTTGCTTCGAACATTAACACTGGGAAACAGACAACAGTGTTTCACAGCCTTAAATGTCTCCTCCAAAGATAAGGTATTTTAATGGGAAATCTTAAAGATTCATCTGGAATGAAACTTCTGAAGGGCATTTTCAGTCAGGCAGATCAGCAGAGATTTAGTTCATTGCACATAGCACACTTGATAGAGAAACCCCATGTCCATTGCCTAATAGGTACAGGTAAATCTTAAGTTCTCTGCAATATTGTGATTTAGCTTTGTGACCTCATCTCACACAAATAACTTGTTAGGCATTATAGAGGAAAGATATCAGAGAAGGTGAAAAAATTGGAGGCCATTCAATCTAAGACAATAATATGCACAAGATATCAATCCTTGTCTGGAATTAACTACTAAAATGTCTACTCAACTGATGTGACTGTGACTTGATGATGGGACTCATTTTTGAGAGACCTCTATTTTACTGTTTTAGGTATGACAGGCCCAAGACTGGGAAGACAAAAGCAGCAAAATCTCTATGATGCTGTAGTGTCTGTTTTCACAGAACTGGCAAAGCAAAATTTCCCCTAGATTAGGATTTAGGAAATGAGTGTATCAGTTCAGATTTAAATACGATGAACACTGTGACTTCAGACAGATCACAGTCTACTTTGACAAGCCTTCCTCCTAAACAAGATGGGGAACATGGGACTTATTCCAAGTTATAGGGCTACTGGAAAATTAGAAAAGAAAATGCATGTGCAATTTCTTGAAATAGAAAAGCATTAATATTACAATGTCTCATCCACAATAATTGAACCTAGTTGTCTTTTAAATAAGTTGTCAGACTTCAAAGAAAGCAGTTAGCCCTGTAACCTCTCACATCCTTTTCTGTTGTTATTTCCCAAATTTCACTGATACTCTTGTAACATACTGGATGTTCTACCTATTCTGAACAATCTTTTTTTTAAATTTAATTTTATTTGTTCTAATTAGTTGTACATGATATTAGAGTGAATTTACACATTTTGAAAGATCATACATAAATAGAGTGTAATCTCTGATTTTTCTGATTATGTATATTGCAGGATCACATCAGTCATACATGCACATGAGGCAATAATGTCTATTTCACTCTACTATCATTGTTTCCCCTATTCCCCTTTTCCTCCTCTCACTACCCTCTACCTAATATAAGGTAACTTTATTCAATTATTTTTTAAATTTAAACCATTAAATTTAAGACTTGTGCTTCTAAAGGTAATTCTCAGACCTTTGTCATAGCCAGCATTTGAATGCTTCCTCCCCTACTGCAGATAGGTGAACATCTGCATCGCAAAAATTATCATATCATCCCTCAGTTTCAAAGTCTTCTATGAGTTTTCAATCACTAACTGGATACACACAAAATAATTTTAAAAATCATAATCGAATGGTTAGGTCTTGACTCCTGGGACAGAGGTTCTGGTTTGATATTATATGTAGGCCATAGAAATTACCTTAAACTTGCAAGCAGTGAGGCACACTAGAAAGCAAGGTTTGAGGAAGATTCACCTAGCAATATTTTAGAGATTACAATGGAAGAGAGAAAGAACTTAAAGGTAAAGAGTTGGAGAGTTGGCAGGTGCCAAACACAGGCCTGTAGGTACAACTGAGAGAATCTCCATTACTCATTGCCAACATTGAAAAAAACTGGAGGCTTTCCAGTTTCTCATGGAAAAAATAAAATCTACATCTGATGGCAATAGTCTCCCCAAGTGGAGATTGCCTGCTACAGAGAGGGCACTCCCCATATCTGGTCTGACTGACTTACAGCAACTGCCGATATTGGAGGGCATGTCAATTTCTCAGTGCCAGTCCAAGTGACAAGACATGAGAAAGACTTAGATGAAAGAAGTGTTTGTAAGGTTGGATGAGAGACAGTAAAAGACACTCTGAAGGAGGATCTGCAGAGCTTGTTAAGAGCTTAGGTAGAAAGAGTGAGGTCTGATTTGAGTTCCTTGCCTTCTAAGTTTCTGGATTGACAGCTCATTATTTAATCTGTACTTGAGGTCAAGTTTTCACATTTAAAGAGGTGCTTGATGGTATTACATAGGGTCCAAGTTTTATGACAGATTCTGTGTCTCTAGATCTTGCTTTGTTTTAGAAGAAACTAGAAATTGATTCGATTATATATGTTGGCAACTAAGTGATGCTTAGGGACTCCGATGGATCTGTATATCTACACTCAGAAACTTTGAGCTCCAGGGCTTCTAACCTTTAGATTTTTTTAGGTCTTATTATTAGAACAACTTGATTTAGAAATTCTGATAAAGTTCCCAGTTTCTCTCATGTGGTTGCAAAAGATTACCATACCCAAATCTATGCTGTGAAATAGATTTCCTGCAGGGAAACTGTCAGCTCCCGCTGTGAGACCATTGAATTGTTCTCAATTAAGGAGTTTTAAGAGGAACTTTTTTTTTCCCCCTTAAAATAATATTTCAAATGGCAGTTCTATTTTTGACTCTGTAGATAAGAATATGCATTAAATATGCATATCTCAGGCAGATTTCTCATACATATGAGTGAATACCATCTCCTCATTTATAAAGATAAATTTTATATAAAGCAGACTTGAACTTTTCATTTAAACTGGGAAGAATAAATGATTTCTCAGAGAGAGAGAGAGAGAGAGAGAGAGAGAGAGAGAGAGAAAGTGAGAGAAAGAAAGGTGGGGGGAAGGGTATGTGATTTTCCTATATCAGAAGGTAGGTTTATTGCATTGCTATTTAAATGGTGGGGGTAAGAAAGAAAAGGGAGAGGACACTGAAGAGGGAGAGGAAGACTGAGAGGGAGGAAGAGGGACAGAATGGATACCACACTATTTGAAATGGGATGATTAAATTAATCAAGATTTCATTAAAAATTACTCAATGTGCTTAGGATGGTAAAGCTTTCTTTCCTTCCTGGGAATGGATCTGCCAAGCTACACATAGAATTTTCATTATGGGTTTGCTATATTCAACAATAACTGGAATTTAATCATGTTGGTACTGATCTGAAACCTTTAATACAATATTCTTCAGTGTATGAGAGCTTTTGCCTTTCTTCAAAGTGTAATATTAAATGGTAGCTTTCTTATTGTGCACTAACTCAAGAAGGTAATTAATGATGTCAAGGAGTTTTCTCTGACAGTTTCTCAGATCTTTACTTTCATAATAAATTGAGCTGTTTCTGCTCTTCAGTCTTTTCCTTTCAGCCTGCTGAATACCAGTTTATGATCAAAGTCTTCCAATAATTTTACCTATTATTTCAGTATAATGAAGTCTCTGACAGGGAGGGCTAGGAATCTTTTATATATATATATATTTTTAGTTGTTGATGGGCTTTTAATTTATTTGTTTATTAACTTAGTAATTAATTTACTTACATGTGGTGCTGAGAATTGAACCAAGAGCCTTATACATGCTAGGTAAGCACCCTACCACTGAGCTACAACTCCAGCCCAGGACTTGGAACCTAAAGACCAATCACTAAGAAGTAAAAACAAAGTTAAGACTCAGTTCAGTATTTCATGACATTGGAATATGACCTTTCCAAGAAGGTATTTCTTCTCTTCAAAAATGAGAAGAAAAAAACCCATTTCGATTACATATGTTAAAACAGTGGAATGACTTATAGAAAGGAGAAATGCAGCAGGGTAGAACAAATATCAAGTGGTCTTGGATGCTTTTTTTCCTAAGCAATTTCCTAAGCAGGCTTAGATCAATCTACCAATCATAGGGCAGACAAATATAAATTTACCTCCAGTTTTGAGGGACAAGACTTAAGTAGAAGTAGAGTGAAAATAATTTTAGGAGAACTATGTGACTTGGAATGACTGATCTAGAAAGAGGAATGAGAATAGATTACCATCTACATTTGTCAATATGTGCCAGAGACTCTGCAGCCAAACTCTCTAAATCTGTCATTTTGCCTGGAGGAAACTGAGCACTAAAGTTCCCATTGGCTGTGGATCATCCAACATATCTGCTTTCTTTCTTCACTTCCAGAATTCAATTAAGAGTTTGGCAAAACCAGGTACTTAGTATCTCCCATCCAGAGAATTAAATCTTCTGCTACTTGTAAATAAAGTGATTTAATAGTCCACACACTTCCAATGGCCTCCTGCCATGTGACAGTAATGACCAGAACTCAACAGGCAGCAGCCATCTCTGATGTTCACTGGAAAATCTAACTGGATGAGGAGCCAAGTGGTCATTGAAGATGTCGCCTTGATGACTAGGTTGGTGGAAAAACCATTGATTGACATGCACACAAAAGCCCCAACTTCAACTTATGGGAAAGTCAGCATATACTTTGGAACAGATGTTCCACGGTGCAGGAAGTGATGTTCCTAGCCTGTTTCCCAAAAAATTCATCTAGGAGTATTTAAGAGTTCTATGGTATTTAAGGATTCTTAAGTTATTTTTCCTACATTTTTTCTCACCTCTTCCTCTTCTCAGCTTTGACAGCTCGTCATACAGGGCACCAAAGTTGTGTTAAGACCTGTTCTTACCTTCAACCCCCTCTTTAACAAGAATCAAAATCCATAACATAAAGGGGTGGATATATGGATTAAAAAGCAGCTCTTTGTTTCTCAGATTTGGGAAGGCATTCTCTTGGAAGGACACTTTTAGAAAGACCTCAAAGTTAAAGGACAAGGTGAAAATAATGACCATTCAATTAAATATATATATTTAAATCATGGATGAATAATTCTCTTGCAATAACCATATAGACATGTATGCATATATATATGCATGTATCACCTCTCTAGAAATATCCACCTATCCATCAATCATCTATCTATATTATATATTTTGGATCATTTTTAAAATGTGTATCTACAAGGAAGAAAGGACATAGTCCAATCTTTTTTAACAGCCTCTAAAGCATTCTGTGGACCAGAAATTAAAGCCTATTGATTTGAATTTCTATGAAAAGAAAGCTCTGATGGAATGGCATGACAGAGAACCAAAAATCAACCCAGGCAACAGAGATTTATTCCAGAGCTGGTGTTCAGGGACAAGGGGAAGACCATGTAACAACACTGAAGGAACTTTTTATATCCATACTAAGAGTTTAATGATGGAAGAGTCCCAAAAATCCTTTTGAAGCATCCAAAAGGGAGTTAAATCTGTGGTTTATAAAACTGTTGTATAATTCAATGATGAGCTAGTTGATGAAATTGATTTTTCTCTGTTGGATTTTTGTTATTACCTTTTTTTACCCAGAACTGGCAAGGAAGTCAATTTAGACCTACAGATGTTTTGTCTTGGACCATCCCTAGTGTTGTGGGTTTTAAAAATTTACTTGCCAAACATTTCATGTACTAATTTCACACAGCAGAATTTGCAAGTTCTCTTTGGAAAATTGGAAAATGTGGCCCCACTGGGACTAGATGCCTGTACAAGATGCTCCTGCAAGGTCATGACCTTCTGCAGCTGATGGTGCCTCCCTTCTTTGGGAAAGGAATGGGTTCCACTAGTTTCTGTGCAGTCCCCATAGCCCCTTGTGGTTGTGCTTGTTCAATTTTACTTATTTTCTTCTAACTTACAGAACAGTCACTAGTAGCTCCTATTTTGGTCCATTTCTAAAAGGATCCTCAAGTCTGAGATACATAGTCATTTACATCCGCCTTCCCTAAGACCCAGAAAAACTTAACATCCACTAAGGTACACTAATCTTCACACTCCACCATCATTTCTATCATTCTGCATCACTAGTAAAAGCATTCATGCACCTGTCTTCCATATATCGACATCATTTAGTTAATATTAAAAATGGAAGCTAATATTTACTGAATGCTGTTTCAGATAGCAGTCTAAATATGTTGCATGATTCATTAATTCACTGAAAATTCATATCAATTCAAATTGTGTATTACAATCCCTCTCCTTTAACAGATGAAGCAACTAAAGGACCTGTTATGAAAGCAGTGACACAGACAAGCTGCATACCTGGACAGAATGGCCACAGAGCCTACACTCCACTCTGCTATGCTGCATGCACTCTCAGCTCTGCTGCATCAAAATCAGGTAACAGGGGCCTTCGTTCAGGAATGAACAGCTCCTGCCACATTTACTAACACAGAACACACATTTAGAGGGAAAGCACTGGGGGTATCAAATATTTCAAACCAACAAACCAACACATTTGCTACTTTCTAGGTTGATGCATATATTTATATATATATATATTTTTTTTCTTCTTGGAAATTCCTAACCACATGTAAATATGAGTTATATAAAGGTATCCCTTGGGCATCCAAAAGCAATGACTATGGTTAAGTAATCTAAAAAAAAATACCCAAGGAACATTCCTTTCTCATTTCACATGAGAGAGAAATCAATCACAGACACAAAAGTTCTGCCTTTCTGGGCTAAATGTCCCCACAGATTCCCACAGATTTTGTGAATTACAGAAGCATTTCAAACAGATAATGCATTTCAAGGGAATCAACCTCAGTGTGCTCATAAAATTAAGAAAAAGTTTTCATCACTTCTTGAATTCAGCTCCTTTGGGGCTCACATCCAAGGAGAACCTTATTTGAAAAATGTCTCTCTCCCCAACTAGTGCGTACATTGATGAAAACACATTTTATCAGTCACCATGTATGAAGCCTTTCTACTTTTGGGCTACGGTCTCTGTTGTCTCTGTTGTGGCTTAGATATGAGGTGTCCCCCCAAAAGCTCATGTGAGATAATACAAAAATTTTCAGCAGTGAAATTATTGGATTATGAGAAGCATAACCTAACTTCTGCATTAATCCAGTGGGGTTGGGCAGTAACTGTAGGCAGGGGAGGTGCGGCTGGAGTAGGTCATGGGGGTGTGGTTTGGGGGTTTAAATTTTTCCCTGGTGAGCAGAGAACTCCCACCACCTCTCCTCCCCCCCCTCCTCCCCACCCCCTCCTCTCTTTCCTGCCTGGCATGTTCTAACCTGCTTTCCTCCACCATGCCCTTCCACCATGATGTTCTGCCTCATCTTGGCATTGTAGTGCACAAATGGAATTTATATGAATTTTCAACAAATTAATGAATCATGCAACATGCTTAGACCAGTGTCTAAAATAGAGTCAGTGTTCAACAAATATTAGCTTCTGTTATCTATGGAGTTCACCAACCTTGGACCAAACCTCTGAAACTATCAGCCAAAATAAACTTTTCCTCTAAGTATTCTTGTCAGGTCTTTTGATCATAACAATGAACAAGCTGACAAAAACAGCCCCCCCCCCCCCCCGCTTCTCTCTCTCTCTCTCTGATAGATCATGTTGTGGAATAGATTCTTACATGTCAGAAGTATTCAGAGCTATCCTGGGCAAAGGAGATGCGACATGCAAGTTGATTCTTTCCCAGCTATTTGCTCCCACCGATATCCTCTGCATGCCACTTTCTCCCTCAAACAGCATTTACTTTAAAACTTCTTCTTCTCTATGGCCAATCTCTTCACTAAGCACTTTCCAGCTTTTTTAGCTCACAAGAATGCCTTCATTCTTCAAACTATGGTACTTTAAGTCCGTGCCAATCACTTGAGTTCTGTCTTTCATCCCTCTTTTATGTTGCATCTCTAGTCCAGTCCTCTCTCCTGAGTTCTATTCTTCTCTATTCAAGTGCTTTCTTGACAGCTCACCTAGATTCAAATGTCTAGAAGCACCTCAATGCTAACATGCTCAAAATGGTAATCCTTATTTCTATGATGAACTGGTTCCTCACATAAAGGTCTCCACTGCAGTAAAGACTCCATTTCTACCATTCTTGAGTCCTCATTTGTCTCAACATACTCATCAGCATACACTATTGGCATTTACCTCTAAGCATGCTGAATATCTAACTACTTCTCACAAACTCCTCCCCATGCAAGTTATCAAATCTGTATGTGACTAGCAAAAGACTTAAAAGTAGTTTGGCCTTTGCAAGTACTTTTTCTCTTCCTAGATATGGTCTTTCTTCCAATAAACACAAAACTCAATCCCTGACTTCCTTCAGGTCTCTGTTCAAATCTTACCATACTGGAATGGCCTTGTAGGATTACCACGTATAAATTACCAACATTTACCTTACTGCTCTATATTTCCCAACCTTGCATAACTGATCTTCATAGACATATGACCACCTCTCTCATTACATATTTATTGGATTTACACCCGCTTTCTCAATCAAATACAATATTATCCTCTCAAGGGCAAGAACTTTTTAAATTGCTCATGTCTAGCATTGAGAACAGTGATTGGCACGTGATAGAAATTCACTATAGGCTTGTTGAATAAATAAGTCAATAAATACTCCTGCTAGGCACAAAGTTATATTTCTTATGTTTAACAATTTCTTACAGTATCTAGTTCTGTGTGAGACACAAACAGAAGATTTAGAAACTGATTATTTGCTTTTCACCTCCTTCATTATTCAGGAAGCTGTTTAAACATTTAAGGTGAGTCCTTTCCAGCTTCAGACACTAGCATGAATCATAGTCCACAGTAAGTATTCAATGGCTATTTATCAAAAGAATGACTTCAAAACACCAAGCAGGAAGAGATCAAGTTTAAATCTTTATAATAGAGGTTATAAATATGTGGCCTGGAAACTAAATCTGAGAACAGACAAGCACTGCTTAAAAAAAATTTCGTATGAAAGTTTAGGCATCAGACACCTAGTAGCAGTGTCCTGGAGTCCTGGATGCCATCAGGAGGAGCTGGAAAATGGCTCCTTGATTTCTAAACAGCACATGATACCATTTTTGCATTTCCGGCTTCTCTCCTGAATGTTGCCCACCTGACTCCTATAGTGACTTGGCCTTTATGGTTCTCCCTTTGGACTAATAAAACTCCCCATCATTCCTAACCAAAGACGGCTTCTGAAAAATCAATATTATAGCAAGGTAAAGGAGGATTTTTAGAGCCAAACAGGATTGATTTCCAGTATTAGTCCCATTACTGACAAGATTAGAATGACTTTTACTTGATTTCTCTAAGCTTCAGGTTTTGTCTATATAAAAATAGGGCTAACAAAAGGACATCATAAGGTTTAAATGAGATAATGCCTTTAAATAGTCTGATACTTAAACATATTCAATGATTGTTGGCTATGGTGTCACTGGTGATGAGGAAGATGATGTTGATTATAATTACATGGATGATGATTCTTGAACCACCAGAAAAAAAAAAATTCTTACTTTGGCTTATCAGTAGCAAATAGTAGCAAATTCAATTATTGACTTAGGTTATATAATTGACAAAATAATTCAGATTCTACAGTTGACCTTAACTTCCTGCTGTTGTTTCTATTTAATTCACAGTCAAGATGACACATCTCCTTAAATCAAAGTATGCATTTTGAATGATATGTTTTTGCAATTTGAACAATATTTTTTTTGCTATTTCCTCCATCAAATCTACATGATTAGCCAGGCGCAGTGGCGCACACCTGTAATCCCAGCACTTGGGAGACTGAGGCAGGAGGATCGCGAGTTCAAAGCCAGTCTCAGCAACTTAGGCCCTAAGCAACTCAGTGAGACCCTGTCTCTAAATAAAATACAAAATAGGGCTGGGTATATGGCTCAGTGGTCGAGTGCCCCTGGGTTTAATCCCCAGTACCAAAAATAAATAAATAAATAAAAATCTACATGATTAGCCAGTTAGGCCAAAATTGATTAATTTTTTTTAAAAGTTAAAAAGCTTTGCATTGATGTTTAAAAATTTTGATAAAAACTAAAAATTTGAAATAATTCATTGAATATCACAAAGACAGCCTCAACCATCTTTGAAGCCGATAGAGAAACAAATGGGGAAAAGTGGAAGCCTCATTCAGATGCAGGTAATGGGTTGATGGACAGAGTATTAACTGACTTTAGTTTATGCTAATAACAGAGATAATGACATCAGAGCCAACTTTCCATCTATGAACATGCTTGACCTGGAATCATCCATGGTGTCAAGAGAATTCTAGGATGTAGGTGAATTTTAACTTTGTAAGAAATGACCTGATGCAGGACTAAAAAGGCCTAACAGAGGTTAATATCAGAAGTGAAACCCACATAAGGGAATTCTGATGAGGAAGAATGCCTCCTTCCCAAGTTGACCACAGATTAAACCAGAAAAAAATAAGATATTCAAGAAATATCTGGGGTAAGAGGTTGAAGACAATTTCAATTGCTGCTTGTATAAGGATATGTACAGTACCTCTGGATTGACAGAGTACTGGTGAATTTAACTGGTGGGTTAACTGTATACACATTTATAACACAATGCAAATTATCTACAGGAAAATACAATGCTTCCTGCTCTAATCCTTGCCAATATCAATGATACTTATCAATATCCTTGTTTTAGTCAGCTTTTTCCATTCTGTAACCAAAAGAACTGATAAGAACAATTTTAGAGGATGTAAAGTTTATTTGGGGGCTCATGGTTTCAGTGGTCTCAGTCCATAGACAACTGGTTCTATTCCTTGGGACTTGAGGGGAGGCAGAATAACATGGCGGAAGAGTGTGGCAGAGGGTGAAGCAGCTTAAGACATCACACCAGGAAGCAGAGAGAGATCATTGCTCCACAAGGACAAAATATAAACCCCAAAACACTCCCCAAATGATCCACCTCCTCCAGCCACACCCTATCTACTCACAGTTACTATCCAATTAATCCCAGTCAGAGGATTAACACATTGATTAGGTTAAGGATCTCATAACCCAATCTCATGGGTGAGATTTTCGGGAAGACACTACACATGTAAACAGTAAAAATCCTCAATGTTCTTAAAAAATGATACTGTTACATACTTTACTTTCTATAATACTTTCCATAATACACTTTAATTACTGCTGTAATTAAGGTCAATTCCACCACAGATTCAAGTCAAATTTGTTTTGTAATAAAAGAGGTGGATACACTTGGGGAAATAAATATATACTGAGCATTTTAAAAATATTTTAAGAGACAACTTTGATATATATCACAAAAAGACTATATATGAACATTGTAAAGGAAGAGGAAGGGAAAGAAAGTAAACCCAGAGGGAGGGGAATAAAAAGTACCTGTAGAACTTAGAGCAGAGAAGACTGATTATTTAAATATATCTGTCCATGTAATAACATTCAAAACGTTATCTAATTTAAGATAAAGCTACTTGTGCTCTGCATCTCAAATAGAGCTTTTAAAAAAAATTGGCACATGTTAAGGTTTGGGTGCAGGATCTTTTTAAAATATAGTTGAGAGTGAGCATCACCTGATGAGTTATGAGTGTCAAATGGTCATTGTGCTTGTTGGTGGAGACTTGTAGCCCAAGAGCACCTTATATACTCCAATGGAAAAAACAGATCCTCACAGGGAATCCCCATTGTGCCTCTTCAGGAACTAGTCACCAGTCCCCAAAGAAAGCTCTTCACATCTGCAGAAGTGTTTAGTAAAGGAGAAACACAAAACAAGGTGCCACTGCTGACTGATTTAATTCTTATCTCTAAGAAATGAGTTTTCTCAGCTAAAAAAAAAAAATGCAACTGAAATCATTATACCTGACCATAATTGTTTTATTCTTAAACTATTAGTAGTCTTATTTAAAAAAAAAAAAAAAAGAGTGGTCAAAGTCTGCAGAAGAAAAATGAATAAGAATTGTTCTAGATTGCAAGTTCTTTGATGTCAGGGGGCCACTTTCATCTGGAAAGCAATTTACACAACACTCCAGTGTAAGTATGTGATGCCTTATTGAATTACTTGTTTGGGGGTAAGTTATGTTTAGTGTAGGAGTTTAAAGAGCTCTATTTTTCTCCTTACAAATAGCCCTTATTATATTTATAAATCAGTTACTTGGTTTGTGAAACTTAACTTTCCTATATAAATAAATACAGATTATGTTTGCAAATCAACTCACAAAATATAATTCATAATTTCTCTGAACATTTCATGAAGTTTACTACTGTATATTTAACCAAATTGCATAATGCTGTTCAGGTTGAAAATTCAGTGAGAATTTCTTTGGATTTGGTTTTAATTTTTATTACACCCTGTTTGTTTTGGAGCGAGAATTCTGGGAAGTATGATACTAAATATGTAAGACAACATGCTTACTAGCTTTATCCTTGCAAAATTTACCTAACCTTTTGGAGACCATTTCATTATTGTAAATTAGACAGATGATAATAGCTAATAAGAAATGGTTGCATTGCTTAAATAATCTTAATTATATAGCTGGCAGTGCTTAGTAAATGTTGTTAATACTAATAAGGAGAATAAAAATGTTGTCTCACAAATGTCAAAATGTAAACTACCTGAGGGAAGAAGTTATTATTTCTACATCAATCTTAATTTCCTAAAATACCTACAATTAAATACTTGCAAAGAACTTACTCCAGTCTATAAAATAAGGTAGGCAGTTGGACTGAGGTCATGTAATTATTATTATGTTATTTTTATGTTCAGTTCTGGAGGCAAAATTTGTTTCCCCTAACAGGTCATTTCTGGCTTTGAAGAAATGGCTATCATGGAGATATACAAGTGGAAAAACTGTTAAAAGAATTCCTTTTTTTTTTTTTTTGAACCAGGGATTGAACTCAGGGACACGCGGCCACTGAGCCACATCCCCAGCCCTATTTTTGTATTTTATTTAGAGACATGGTCTCACTGAGTTGCTTAGGGTCTCGCTAAGTTGCTGAGGCTGGCTTCGAACTCGCAATCCTCCTGACTCAGCCTCCCGAGTCACTTGGATTACAGGTGTGCGCCACCATGCCCAGCATGTTATAAGTATTTCTGAGAATAAATAAACACCATTCCCCAAATCTAGTCTAATACTTCATTGAAGTAGATTAAAAATAATCTGACTTGAAAGATAAATCTATTAATATAAAGTGCCACAAAAATGTCTCAATAATGTAACAAAGAGGACAATTTGAAAAGCATATCTTGAAATTTTAAAGCAAAAATTATAGTATAAAAATGGAATCAGTTATATTTAACTTAAGTTGGAGAACTTCCTGGAATTCTGGATCTGTGGTGCAAGGAATATGTATGCAGGAGTCACAGGAGAGCTGGTCCAAGCAACTCATTTTAAGGCAATCCAGAGAAGAGGATTTCTAAAGGATTTCAACTAGATTAGCAACAATGCCCTCATTCTCACCAGTCCTCACCATCCACCCTCTTTTGCTTTCTTGTTTAAAGCACCTTAGAAGAGCACTAGTTTTCACTTTGAATGAAACAAAACATCCTTGACTTCCATGAAGCATCTAACTGGCCTTCTCTACACACCCACACAAAGTGAGGTACTGGGCAGGGAGTCAGTGACTAGAACCAAAGCCAACACCCTCAGGAGCTGGTGCTCAGTGGAGAAGAGAGCTGTTTGAAACATAAACCCATATTGTCTAAACAATACAAGACACATTTGCTAACCACCAGTAAAAACCAAAGCAAAAACAAAATGATAGATAACACAAGACTTGATACTCTCTTCACACTATGGAGTTTATAATAAGCTGCACACATACCTCCTTAATATTCAAAAAATAATAATATCACTACTACAAAGTGTGTGTGTGTCTGTGTGTGTGCACTTGCCTTTCCGGAGCTTTAGGAGTCTTCCACTTCAGAAGTGTTTGTATTTGTAAACACTTCAAATATTTAAGTATTTTTTTAAAAAGTCACACAGCAATCACAGAACAATACCCCTACAACTTGATCTCTATTAAGACATTAAAAACAATACATTTCCCCCAATTTCATCCCATTGATTTTTACCTCTTCCAGGTGTTCAAGTATTCTGGATGATGAACCAACACTTTCTTTTTTTTTTTAATTTAATTTTTTGATTCATTGAACACAAATGGAGTACAGCTATTGTTTCTCTGGTTGTACACAAAGTAGAGTCACACCATCTGTGCGTTCATGCATGTACACAGGGCAATGATGTCTGTCACACATACTGTTATTATTACCCCCACACCTTGACCCCACCCCTCCCTTCCCTCTATGCTCTCTATCTGGCCATGGGGAAGAGTTTCATATGTTAATTCGAGTCGCTATTTAATTATGATTTCACTGTCTTCCATGTCCATTGATCTTCTCTTTCTGACTCAATTCAGATTTCACTAACAGAGCTTCACTAGCTTCATTCTTTTGGTTGAAAAGAAGCTAAGGGCTGAATATGTGTTGAACTGTGAATACAGTTTCTAGAAGGGGAAACACTTGGAACCACTGTTTTGTCAGTATGAAAGAAATGACTACATTCTTTATAGAGAGCAAATGTGACAAAATATGGGGGGAGACCCTGCAGGGGGAAAGGAGCAAGGTGCTGAAAGAGAGACAAAGTACACAATTCACTAGAGTAAGGGACAAGTGATCAATACCTGCAAACACTACAGAGTTCATCCCTTACAATCCCTTCCTAAGTCACTTACCTATCCTTCCTTAAACTTCTTCCTTGGGGCCTTTCTTCTATAGAGTTAGATTCAATAAGCCTGAAGTATGGTCTAGAAGTCTACACTTTAAGCAGATGTCGGGAAGCATTTTGATAACAGTGGTCCAAAGGATGCACATTAGTAAAAAAGTTTGAAATAGAATTCATGACTATTAGAATCAAATTTGCCTTATTCTGCAATTTCCTTCCACAAAAGTACCTTTTCTTGGAAACTTCAGCAACTGGTTATTTTGCAGTGGTTTGAGGATTGTGAAAATGTTAGGTGAAACATGCCATATGTGTGTCAGGAATTCTTGAACCTGTCCCCTTCCTTTCCTTCTCTTGTACAACAGAGCAATTCGCATTGAAAGTGTGAATTGTCACCTGACCCAGGAAAGCAACTTGATTACTTTGTGGAAACCAGGTCACCTTCACTGTAGGTTACCAAAATTCTGGACTTTATGAATCTCTGTCTTTTTTCATGACATTTGGGTAAGTATTTGTTTGGAAGTCAACTGCACCAATTTGGACCCAGCTGCAGGTAGTAATAACTAGACCTTAGGATTGGGATCTGAGCTGCATTGTGACTGTCAGGAGGAATTATCTTCCTGTGTAAAGTCTCAGGAGCAATACTGAGTCTATGAACTTTCTGTTCAGGACATGCAATTCTGTGAAAAGGGAATCTATTTTAAATTAGAAAGTAAAGATGGGCTGAGGGTATATAGCTTAGTGTAAAGTGCTTGCTCTGCAATGTACAAGACACTGGGTTCAATCTCCAGCAAAGAGTTTCGAGAGGTGAGTTCAACCAAGTTTTTAGCAATGCAGAGACGTGACAACACAAATGCTGCAAGCACGGGGGTGAGCTGTTACTGACATTGCATGGGATCCGAATGAGAGTTCAGTGAAGCGGGAGTAAAACAGTTGTGTATAGGCACAACACACATTGGGACCAGAGATCGATTCTTCTCAAGAATTTAAAAGGAGATAAAGAAATGGGCTTTACTGAATGTGGAGGTGAATGGAAAGGGCTCAAGGGAATGATAGAGAACTCTCATTATAAAATAAACACATCTTTACTTGACTACACAGGGCCCATCACCAAGAACAAGGAAAGATGAGGAAAAACAGGTGTTTATGTCCAAATGGCAGTTGTCAAGGGACCTTGGGTCTTTCTACACAAACATTTACTTCCCTTTTAATCTTTGCAGAGGAGGAAACATGAGCTTTGAAACCATGCAGTACTGAGTTCAAATTCAGCCTTTGTATTTTCCAGGCTGAAAGATTTGGGAAAATCACTTAAATATCCTGAGTGTAGCCTTTGTTTCTGCACTTATAAAATGGATTTCATAATATTGAGACTATGCAAATCTATGAAAGCACTGAGTGCAAGCCCTTGGAAACATGAGAAATTCATTAGATGGACTCCATCACCACCACAGGCCCTCCTATCCCTGCAATAGCATTATCATCCTAAGGATTTAGGATAAAGAAAAGGATATGATGCTAACTGAGCCTTCCTCTGCTAAGGCACGAGTGGATCAATGGTAGGGGATTAAAGGTGGAAGGAGAGGCTACAGGTGAGCTGCAAGGATATATTCTGGCATGGTTGACTCCTTGAAGCCCTTAGGTTGAGGCCACATTCCTAGAAAAGTGGCTAAAGTTTATTCTAAACTGTGTGAGTGGATGTTCAGGATATTCTTTACAAAAAGAAAAATGTCATCTGCCCCTTGGAGGTAGGTAGAAGCCAGGTTGGGTGATATTATATATGGTTTTCCAAGCTGAAGATGAAATAATAAAGAATACTGAAGAAGTTTCGAGCATGAGCTTTGGAGTAAGAAAATTCAGGTTCAGATCTGGTCTCTTGTTAGCTATGCAATTTGAATCAAAAGATTAATCTCTCTGAACTCATTTTTTCATCTATTAAAGGAGTATATCTACTTTATAAGTGTGGCACACAGATCAACAAATAATATTTATATACACAGTATGGAATTGGATGTGCAATGTATTCTCAATGCACATTAATCCGTTAATATTTCTAATAACTAATATTATCTGGTTGCATCTTAGACTTTCTGTTCACTTCCATTTTGATATGGTCACACCTTTAGTGAAGCATTCCTGAGATAGTCAATCTAATCTTAGTCTTGCTGTGTGCATAAAGAAAATATTCTTTTTGTCCACACTTGGTCCAAGATGTTGAAAGGAAAAAGGAGAGGCAAAAAAAGGAAAGGGGAAAGAACAGGGAGTTGAACCTGCATGTGGCAAACAAGGACAGATGTCAGGCTATGAGGTAACTCCTTCCAGTCCCAGGTAGAGCTCTAGTCTCTGCAGTGAGCCTGAAGTCCAGAAAGCAGAATATTTCCTCATTATGGAATAAGGAAACAGACATTGCCAAAGTTATTTAGATACCTATCAGACTGAGAGGCAACACACTTGAAGCTCCTTGCCTACTAGGATAGGACAAATCTATTTTCGTCATTGCTTCTGCCAATCAGTTTGAACTCTTACAATCCTTTATTTCAGTCACTGTCTTTAATCAGGCAAGGAAATGATGCTGTATTCATAGTATTTCCATAATGAATAATCCTGCTTTTTCCAAGCCATTCTTTTTCTTTGCTGGGTAAGTGAGCATCTGGATGTCACTCTTATTCTGTGTGTCCTCTTTCCCAGACACATTCACTGTCACATGACTTGCCTCCCAAGGACCTGGATTCTACTAGTTGCTATAGAATCTTCTGGATTATGTGATGTGTTTAGTTTCTGTCACATAATGAGAGTGGAAGCCACATGGCTCAGTGCCATACAGTGTTCCACGCTCACCCTGTAATATGGTCAGACAGGCCTACTCTTCATGTCGACAAACCAGGCTTCCATTTCTCTCTTAAGGAAGCCTGTGACTTCCCAGAGCCTTTCAGTCTGGACATGCACTCCCTTGTGCTAGTCTTTTGGCAATTTCTGAGGAGAGACTGCCAAGAATCCAGAGCCTCTACTCATCCTACAAAATGAACCCTGGATGGACATCAAAAGAATAGAGCTTTAAAGACTTCATTTTTCTCCTTTTGCTGTGTATTCAGTGTATTTTTCTCAATATCCATTTGAAAATATTTAACTGACAAAAATTGCATGTATTCAAGGTCTATAATGTGAAGACTGATACACACATGCATTATGTAATGATCACAAATTAATTAGCACATCCACTGCCATCCATGCTGTACTTGAGATTCCTGAAACTTGATCCTCTCACACCTGAAAGTTTGTACCCTTTTATCAGTATTTCCCCAGTTTCTTCTTCACACAGCAATTGACAAGTACCATTCTATTCTGTTTAGAGTTCAGCATTTTTCGGTTCCATTAATGAGATCACATGATATTTTTCTTTCAGTTTATTTTCAACTTCCTTAAATTTTTATTATGGACTCTTCCAACATTTAACTGGGAAAACATACATAATATATAAGTGACAATATATATTATATTAATATATGACAATACCATCATCTACCATCATCTACCTCTAAGTATCATCACTTCAAGGCCAACAATGCTTTCCTGTTCTTGTGTTGTCTAAATATAGTTGCCCCTTGTCACTTGTCAATTAAAATTAACCAATAAAAATGAATTAGAACTATAACTAAACAACATAAAAAATTCAGTTACTCAGTTGTACTGGCCACATTTCAAGAGCTTGAGAGTTATACATGGTGAGTAACTCCCACATTATGAAGCTCTACAAACCAGTTGAACACGTCCATCATGGCAGAACACCGCACTGAACAGTACTGAACTGTATCCGACCCTCCCACACAAATCACAGACTATGTCAAAGCAGACCTCAGGCAAAATATCATTGCACCTAAACAAAACACCAAGAAATTCACAATAATTCTTAGTGCCAAATAAGCAGTTGATGTTGAAATTTTCTCATTATAATCAAGTTTCTTAACCTGGAGGGACCTTCAAGTTTTCAGTAAAGTTCTGAAACGATATGAAAAATTGTGTTAATGTGTGAATGTACATATACATATGTATGTCTGTGTGTATATATATGTATGTGTGTGTGTGTGTGTGTGTATACAAATATATATATATATTTCCCCTGGGGAGCTTATTTATGTGGTCAACCAGATAATTAAAAAGATGAAGCATTTTAATTGAGATGGCCTCCATAAAACCATATAGAATAGTGAATTTATTCCTTAAGACAGATTTCTGCAAACATCATATTTTCTTTAATTCATTAGAACATAGATGAAGGTCTGGATTCTTCATCTGTTACATGACAGTGTGTAATCATATGGGTATGGAGTAGAGTGGGACATATTTTTTAGTTTCTCTTTGATGCAATTAGAACAAGAGTTCCTCAGAACAGTGGAGGTTAAGCCAGACGTCTTTAACAGTAACTATTAAGTGTGGGACTTCCTCCATTTATCCTGTCACTCACCTACCCCATACTCACTAAAAGAACTGGCCATGTGTTGGGACTATAGGTTCTTGGTTTTGATTTAAATATGAGATGATCTCTTAATGATCCCTTCCCTGGGATTCAAATTTAATTCTTGGGACAGGTAGTGCTACTGAGAATAATTTTGCCAAAGCCCAGGTACAAGCTGAGAAAAGGGGAGTGTTCTCAGTTCAACAACAAATATTTATCCAGTCCTTATTATAAAGCAGGCCCTGTGCTAGGTGAACCAGGGGGACGCAGTCATTTTCTCACACAGACGCCATCTCCCAATCTATCTTGCTTAACAACCCCATTTTCTGATAACTGTGGGGAGAACTGCCTCTTGATGTGTAGTGTTGGGGTGATAGGAATGAGAAGAGGAGATCATGTAGCTTTACATTTCCTGTGTGTTCTCCTCTTCCCAAATCACACTTTACCTGTTCCCTTTTTATATACACTTTCCCAGGAGCAAACTCCAGACATTCATGAAATTGACTATAGAATAATCAATCCCCATCTGCAGCCCCCACTTCCTGGTAAATATCCAGAAAACACATGTTCTCTGCTCCTCTCCAGTCTTCTTTAAGCTAAAAGCCCCCATTCCAAGAGTTAGGATGGGCACTTCCTTCCATTACAAGTGCAAATCTCTGTCCAGTTTATCTGCATCTCTGCCTACTCTGCTCATACTCCTGACTGAATTCTTGTACACCAATCATCTTTGAAGTGTTTACTGCAAAAATCTTTCATGAACATTTCTCTGCAAACACCTTTCTGGCAAACTTTTCTTTCCTGGCTTCTTCCTTGTTTGTAATGTGCAGAGTCCTTCTCTTCTGGAAAAGTCTTTATGCAACAAACATCAACCACCTTGGCTACTGATGCTTGTAATTGTTACTTTACCTTTTTTTCTTTTCTTAGTATTTCAAGATTGTTCTTTTTTTTTTTTTTTCTTATGGGGGACAAAAGGTTCTGGGTGGCAAAATGGGAGATAGGGGGATTGATTGCAGCTTTTTCATACTCAGTGGGGCACACCTGTAACCCCAGCAGTGTGAGAACATGTGTGCACACATGCCTGTGTTCATGCAAGTGATGTGCAATGCAATACATGGACCTACATATTCAGAAGGTGACAGGATCCAGAGGGATCTCTGGATTTCACTAGGTATTTCTTAAGCATTCCCAACTCAAATTACTTCTTTTCTGTGGCTCTCTCTTCCTGTCCAAATTATTTTGCTAATGTGATCACTAGTCATGCCCATGAGTTTGTGGTTTGACACAGTGCACCAAGCATCATTTCATCAATAGAAGTGTTATAGTCTGCCTAGGCAGTCCTCAGAGATTTATCTTCGCCAGTGAACTCTGCCAACATCTGCACTAGTGACATGGTTTCCCCCATAAAATTTCTCAGCCCCAAGGACCCTTACTATGATTTAATGCCACAGAAATCACTTAAATAATTTTCAGTATCATTCAATTCTCTCCACAGCAAAGCCAGTATAGAAGATGAAAGAAGAACTAAGCCTGGCACCCGGATCCTCTACACTTATGCTAAATTTACACTTCCAACCCCTTACAATCCTTTGGTTAAGAGCAAGCAGGCCTTATTCCTCATACATTCCAGCAAGTTGCCTGGCACACAGAATCCTGTCGAAGTCCAGGAGCTCCACTTGTTACGGAAGCATGGGTTATAGCAATACATTGGTATATATAAAAATACATAAGAAAATATTTTTATTATCTTGGGGTAGTGAAATATCATAAGAAAAGCACAAAGCTTAAAAGTCAGAAAGCACAAAGACTAGCAGATGAGTTTACATTAAAAATACTACTTTCCTAGTATGAAATTCATCATAAACCAGGTGAAAAGACAACTGGGAAGAACTGAAAGAAATTCTTTCTAAATGAAGTACAAAGGATTGGGCCTGGTGGTGCACACCTGTCATCCTAGCTACTCAGGAGGCTGAGGCAGGAGGATGGCAAGCTTCAGGACAGTCATAACAACTTAATGAGACTCTTATCTCAAAAATTCAAAATAAAAAGGTGAAGAGATGTTTCTCAGTGATAAAGCACCCCTGGGTTCCATCCCTAGTATTACAGAGAAAGAATGAATATTAATATTCTCCAAATCAAACACAAAGAATGAAAAATTGAAGGAGATAAAAGGATGAGCATAACATAGGCAAAAAAATGATAGAAGCAAAATATAAATATCTAATAAACACTTGAAGAAGTGTTCAAATCCACTTGTAATTAGGGAAAAACACAGGTTAAATGGAGAAAACTCTACTAATCAGACCGGCAAAATTTTTTTTATAATATTGTTAAAATCAATGTAAATTTTCAGTTTATGGAATTTGTTAGAAATTTGATAGTATCCATAAAAGTTTTCAAAACAAATGTTGCATTCCACCAGTAATTCCAGTTCTCAACTGAATATCCTACAAAAAACAAGGGAGTGCAAAAACAGGGATACCATGTTCTTTCTTGGTCCACTGTCTTTGAGAGGGAAAACTTAGAGAAAACCTAAAATGTAACGAACAGAAGAGTGACTAAAGAATTCAGGGCACAGTCTTCTGATGAACAACTGTGAACGTGTTGAGAACAATGAGTGCCAGCTACCAGGACTGCCTGTAAAGAAACCTCATGATACAGAAGAGCACGCATAGAATCTAGCTCTAAAGGTCACACAATCTTAGACTGTTATCTCTGGACATGAGAGGGAGGATGAAAAAGTTCATATTTTTGTGTTTGTATCTCATGGTGAAATATAAATGTAATATTTTATCATTAAAATAAATTGTCTCTTTTCTAGTCATGTGGCATAAGCTGACTTGGCCTGCTGTCCTGGTATTCTCCATGCTGCCAATCTGGAGACTGCTCATTCTAATAAGGTATGTTAATCAACCTGGGGTTGTTGGTATACAAGGTTTGTTCATTCCCACATGGGACTTCCTGTGTCTGAGCAAGTTGTCAGCTGAGTACCAAAACCACCAAATCTCCCTTGGGGAAGTGAAAGGCTGTAATCATTGAAGCCTTCCCCAGTCTCATACATCCTGGTTTGCTCAGATCAATTGAACAATTTGTCTGTCAGATATATTCAGCTGAATACTTTGACAAAAGGATAAACTATTCAATTGCTCTACATTGACAATATGAGGTTGCATTATATCTTATAATAAATATCTGTTTGGAGAGATGACATAGGAATTTTCTAAAACAAAACCACTGAAAAATGAAATTTGAATTTGATTCACAAATGAAAAATAAACTGAGGAATTTGACTCACAGGAACTAATTATTTAAGTGATCTGTTTGCACTATTGAGAATGTACCCTTTGAGATTACAGAAGTAATATGAAGCTTTTCTAAGGTTTATGATTCAATTTGTAATTTTTTTTCTCAAAGCTAATACTCAGGATTTCAAAAAACATATGCATGAATTCATTGGGCAAATATAGAGTGCAAAGTGTCTACACCACACAGAATCCATGCACAACTAATGTAACACTGCTCAGATTTTTCTGTTTTTATGCTGAAGTACGTAACAAACTCCATGTAATTGATCTAAGAAAGTTCATTCTTCATGACAACCTATTTTCATTAGGAAAGGACCATGAGGGTAAACTTAACACTAGAAACTCTAAAATCAAGTGCAACATAACATAATAAACTGTTGGTTTAAATAGTTAAGCTATTCAAAACAGAGGCACTTAGAAATATTTTTAAATGTCATGCTTTTTAATAATAATCCTGAAACTATTAAGTCCTGGGATATATAAATACACAAAGTCTAATAGCCTTATGGATTTAATTTCAACTATACCCTATAAAACTGACTCACAAAGACAATAACAGGTTTTGAAAGAAAGCATACAAAACATGGGTTGGTCCCAAAATAGACAATAAAGCTACAATGTGGGGTCACAAACTAAGCACATATATCTTTAAATTCAAAGATGCTTTTTGTTCCCTTGAAGTAAATAACTAAGAATCAATTCGTAGGAAGATTTGAGATAATAGAAAATTCCGTTGAATACATATTCTTCTAAAGGCATTTTTCTGGTGTATAAAGCAATGGATATTGCATAAATGAACTGCCAGCCTCTTGCTCTAACTTGCAAAAGCATTTCTGAAATATTCAGCAGAAAAGACATGCAAAACTGCATTCATCAAAACTGTCAGTAGAAGAAGCTTTAAAAATTGGTTGATGTGTTGAAAATAATAATTTAAAGACATACCATTTCATAAACTTATTATTTATAAATAAATAATAAATGATTCACCTTTTTTCAAACACAGAAGTATAATTTGCTTAGGATGCTGGCTTTTTATTATATAAACCACTTTTGTTGGCACAAAAATTCTCCTAAGGAAACACATAACATTCTTGATAAATTCTAACTCTAGAAGAGGTATAATGGGAGATGCATTGGCTCCTATGCATCTAGTAATTCTCATGTCACATAAAAATCACCCTAAATACCAGATCATGTCCTAGGAGTTTTTAAAAATATTTCTTCTGCTGATAAAAGAGCATAACGTTACAGCATTGCCAAATCTTCAGCCACCCTCATGCTCTAGTTTGCCTGCTCTAGATCAGGCAGCTGGTTGATCAATATTCATGCTATTAATCCTGGAGATAATAATTTCACCTTATCTTTGGTAGTAGTGCAAAGAATGTCACGTACAATATTCATGTGATGCATATGTCAAAAATAAACGTAATTGAAGGTTTTATTTTAATGAATATTTTTTTCAAAATCATGGGCCATCAAGGAGAAAATGACTTATAACACAGATGTTTTAGCCCTGATTCTGTCATTAACCAGATCAATGACCTGGAAAATATTGATTACTTATCTGTAAAATTGGATTGTTGAACTAGAGAATATATAACTCTCAATTCAGTGCACTTTCTTATAACACCAGACAAAGGGAGCAGTTCCAGAATTTGATGCATCCAAGTTGAGGCTGAAACCATTAAAAGTTAAAGTTTTAAATGTTTGTAATTATCCACATGGTCCAGTTTAGCAGGTGCCTCAGAATTGATCCTAACTTGTTCACCATGTCAAACTGTAGATAACTAAACTTTTAAAATACACTTCCCAAATTCTTTACTTTGCTGAATAATGTTACAAGTGTGAAAAAAAAAATGAACTTACACTAAATATCATCTTGGTACTGAAGCATAAGAAATTGCAACAATCAATGAGATTTGTTTCATAAGCATAATCCTTCACAGATCTCATATTCAATATCACCTCTGCAGATAGACAGACAGACAAGATGTGCCTGTGAATGTGTATGGGGAGAGGGAGAAGGAGAAAGAAACAGGAAAGGAAAAGAGACAGACAGAGAAGATGGAGGAATTAAGGAATTGTTTGGGAGTATGTTTTGACCAATATTAATTCATGAAATCTTTTTCCAAAGAATTCACCAACATATCAATATCTAGAACAACTCAAAACTCCCTAGAATACATCTTAATTCTAATATTTATCATGGTCTCCTCTTAACTAAGAATAAGTTACAAGAATTAAATTTTTATTGCTTAATAAGTAAATAGTTTGGGCTTTGGAATTGGAAAGATTTAGGCTAACTGATGCTTTCCAGAGACATTAAGAGTCATGCAACTAGAACTTCAGTAAAATTTTCCTGAGCTAAAATTTTTTCAATCCCAAGATAATGATAATAATAGTAATTCCTACTTCAGAGGATTGTTTGACAATAAAATTTAGCAATGTATATAAAGCATTGTATCTGGCATTTTTTACTTGGTGCTATTTTCCTTTAAAGAAAGTCTGAAATAAACTGGCATATATGATACACTTACAGCCCATGCATAAATGAGTAGACACTACAGGGGCTTAACTAAATTGGACTTTATGTGATCAAATATGAATATATCAGTGGAGGCATGCTATCTGCTGTACTTAATTAAGCTCTGCTTGATTTTGTGTACTTCCTTAAAAAGGACTAACCTACCCATGAAAAAATAACAGACAAACTGAAATTGAGGGACATTCTCAAAAATACTAGACCAACAGTATTCTTCTAAAGTATCAGGGTCATGGAACAAAAAGAGAAGTTGAGAGACATATTAAGGGAGACTAAAAAGGTGATAGAACTCAATGCAAGATTCTGGACTAGATTCTCAAACAGGAAATGGATGATAATGGAAAAAACATGGTGAAATCTGAATAAAGACTTCTTAACAGGATTTTACCAACATTGAATTTTTTCAGTTTTATATATTTATGTGAAATGTTGAGGGAAAGCTGCGTGAGGAGTGTGAGGGAACTCTCTCTACCCTCTTTGCAACATCTTGTAAAACTGAGGCTGTTTCAAAATGTAAAAGTTAGCAAAGCTTAGTTGGAGCCGGACAGCCCACCCTTCTTACAATGACCAGCCCTTGGCAATTTGTATCATCCCCTTCTTCTCAGGCCTGGAAGTCCAGGCTGCTCATACTAGAGGGGCTTCAGCACTCTTATACTCACCAAGTTCTTACACCCACACCCGTGTGCCAAGGAAAATGGTCCAAAATATTATACTACACTTAACCATGTGCATCTGCTTAGGCTTTAAATAAGAAGCAGAAATAGAAAATTTATGTTTCAGGGGCTGTCAGTGTTGTTGGACAGAACGCATTCCTGCTCAGTTCTGAGGAATACCCTCTTTCATTATCCTAATGAATTAACCAGCAATGGCAGTTCTATGGCAATTAGGTTATGTAAATGTCTTGCCATAAAGACACATCATTAGGTTATATTTTTAAACTTCCATATGTCAACCTAACTTAGCAGAGAGAAACATGCAATGCGGTCTTCATGACAGATTTTCTTAAATTCAGCAGTTTTCCCATTTCTCCTGACATTTTGTTGCAATTTTAATACTCTGCACACTGGCATTTGACAATTTTGCTTCAACTAACTTTGTCAAGCAGGAGCATATGTTTTAAAATGGCAAGCCCTGCCCCCCACTTTTCTTCTGAAAGTGGTAGGTCAATTTAATAAGACAGATGTTTTAAAAATCTGTAATATTAGATCAGGGTTAATGGGCTATCTACTTCAGAAAAAAAACCTTCCATTTAATTTCTTAAATCACTGAGATACTCTCCTGGGGTGGGGTAGTAAGAAGAAGTTGAATGTAAAATTGTTTCACAGGGTGGAATCAGGCCTTGTTCTATTTGGAATACAAATTCTGAATTCTCATGTGGGTTAGAAAACACAGTATCATGGCCAACAAAGAATTCATAATGCTAGCCTTAGGAATCATGCCCAGAGAGCAAATGAGGACAACACATTAAGAAATGTCTCTTTCTCTAGCTGTAAGTAAATATGTTTCATTATTTGTCCACTTAGAGAAATAACAGGTACTGACCCACAGACATCAACAAGATGTAATGGAAAAATTCTCTTCCAGAGTATCAAAAGCAAGGGACAAAAGAAAACGCACCACCAAATCAATATAGCATCTATTGACGCTCCATTGCTCTAACAGGGGACTGAATAGATTGTGTCCCCATCCTAGAGCAACCTCTAGCCCTAACTCCCCTGGCAAACCTTGGACTATCTGTACAGCATCTCGAGACCATTCCAGAAGGACTGGGAATAGGATTAGTGCCACAAATTGTGGGTTGCAAAACTAAAATGTGGGATCCCTTGCTCAGAAATCATTTAGGAATTTCAGAGTAGTGACAGAAGGGCATTATATCAACATAAAACTCCTCTAATCATGAGGTTCTGTGCACCTGCCCAATTCCAATGCCATGAAGCCAGCTCTGGGGCAAGAGAGAGCTGTATTCAAAGCTCATTTCTGTCACTTAGATGCAAAAATATTTATCTTGGACCTTGATTAAAGGTCTATGTGATAGTATTTATGATTCTCCTCTTCTTCAAATGGAAATAATCAGATATTTAGTAAGCATGAATAATGATAAAATTTTGACCTAAAAGTACACCTAGTGACTACCTGGTCTACCTCTTCCATTCTGTGTCCCTAGTCAGTGTCTGACTTAGGTCTCCTGTTCCAAAATACAGTGCTCTCTCAGTAATGTCCTGGTCCAAGAGCAGTTGCTAAAATTTCAGGCACTGGAATCCAACAGACTGGGCCTAAATTCTGACTCTAAAACTCTGTGCAACTTAGATGAAGTTGCATACCTTCTCTACAATTCATGTTTCTCATCTGAAAATGGGAACATTAATAGTAATTTCCACAATTAGATTGACTATTGCATAGAAATCAATTAAAATGTTAATTGGTATATAGAGCTTTTAAGAAATATCAGTTATTAATATTTCATGTTTCACCTCCAGAAACATCTTCTTTTGAAAGTCAGTAGATAATCATATTGATTAGTAGCTGAAAGTGAAAGGTTCATGTGGATCTATAGACAGTTGAATAACTTTATAAAACAAATATTTTATTAATGAGTTGATGTGTATGTGGCAGGGTTGTTCTTATATGCCATGCAAATGTTTTATTAAGAATTCAGATTAAATATGTGCGTTGTCATTATAAAATGTATTAATGGCATAATTTTGTAAGAGATTTTTGTTTTGTTTTTGCTTTAGAATGGGAATGCAGAAATGACTGACATAAGGAATGACTAAAGTAAAAAAGATGAAATTACATAATGAGGCTTGATGGTTTTATGAAAAACATATGAAAGCTATTTTATTGAAAAGTCGAATGAAAACTCTGTATAAAATCACAAGACTGTGATTTGTCAGAACATAAGTACAACTTAAGAGTATCCAGTGAAGGAAATGGTGAAAAGCTATGAAATTTTAGTGTCATTTTATAGCAAGATCACGTCTAAAGTTTCCCATTAATTTTTGTGACTCTTTAAAGATGTAATAATTACTTTGAGCATGTGGACTATACAAAAGGGACATGGCTGGATTTGGCCCATGGGTCACAGTTTGCCAAGATTGGTCAAATTTAAAAGCAGAGATTGTCAAAGTTCATACTATTACATGAAGCCTATAAGAAACCACTTTATATATAAAGATGTACATAAACTGAAAATAAATTGGTAGAAAAAGATTGATCATGGTTAAAAGCAACCATAATCATAGTGCCAGAATGGTTCTTTTAACATTAAATAAAATATATTTGAGCCTAAAACAGTTGCCAGAGATGAAAAGAGAAATTTCATAATGATAAAAGGGAAAACTCATCAGTAAGACATAACGATAATCAATGTGAATGTCACAAATAATAGCTTAGAGACATGAAGCAAATATTCACAGAATTAAAAATAACTACACAGAGGTAGTTGGAATATTTTAACCTTCTTTTCCAAAATTGGATAGAACTAGAAAAAAATTAATGAAAATATTGAAGATAGAGAAAACAACCAGAGCCAAAAGATGATTCTTGGAAAATACTAACACAATTGACAAACATGTAGCAAAACTTATCAGAGAGAGAGAGAGAGAAAGAGAGAATCAATCTCCAAGATCAAGAAGGAAAAGAGACTATCACTACAGACACTTTGGGCATGAAAAGGATAATAAAAGAATACTATGAACAACTTCATGCAAATTTCTATATCTTAGAAGAAAAAGAAAAAACATCTTGAGCAACTTACCAAGAACAACATGAGAAGAAATAGAAAATTCTATCTGTAAATGTACCATATCTATTGAAGTTTAATTTTATCCAAAACTTTCTCAAAAAAGCTCCAGACCCAGATGACTTTACTTGTGAATTTTATAACACATTCAAGAAAGAAAAAAGCACCAAGCAGATATTTTCATGCAAACAATTTCATGGAAACATTTTCAGAAAACAGGAAAGGCAACATCTTGAATTATTTTTTGAGGTCAGCATAACTCCAAGACCAATTTGTGACAAATACATTATCCAAAAAGAAAATACTAAAATCTAATCCTAGCCGGGTGCGGTGGCGCATGCCTGTAATCCCAGCACTTGGGAGGCTGAGGCAGGAGGATCATGAGTTCAAAGCCAGCCTCAGCAATTTAGCAAGACCCTAAGCAACTCAGTGAGACCCTGTCTAAATAAAATACAAAATGGGGCTGGGGATGTGGCTCGGTGGTGGAGTGCCCCTGGGTTCAATCCACAGTACCAAAAAAGAAAAAAAAAAATCTAATCCTCCTTGCGATGCAAAAATCTTTAACAAAATTAGAATACCACATTTGTCAATATGTAAAAATGACAATGAATCATGAGCAACTAAGATGATTCCAGGAGTGCCACTTTGGTTTATCATTCTAATTCCAGTTGAGTAACTCCCACACAGAAAGAAAGGACATGTGATCACTTACTGCAGGTGTTATTTACTCTCCACCTTTGGTGACAAATTAGAAGGAAGAGAGGGCAGGTTATACCTGCTACCCAAGAGTTTTTTTGTTTGTTTGTTTTTGTTTTTGTTTTTTTTTAGAGCTTAATAGTTTACATAGTAGTTGGGTTCATTCTGACAAAATACATGCACAGAAATCGATTATGACTATGCCATAAATCGATTTATGTATGTGCATACAGAAATCAATTTATGACATTTTACATTTGGAGTTTCTAACTCCACGAAATGCATTAGTCCCATTTTTCCTTGCTCTTATTTGTTTTTGAGGAAGGAGTGATGGCTTAAGTTTGAGGTTAAAGCAGAACAGAGCCCCAGGAATGAAGCAAATAATAAACAACCATGGTGTGGACTGGCTTTTCCTTATACAACTAATCAGCCATCCATCTATCCATTATGCATTATTCAACACGTTTCTAAGTTGTCAAAGCGCTTTGTATTCATGTCTCTGAACATAGTGAGAACGAAAATCCATCAACACCTGAGTAGATAAACAAAATGTGATATACACACGCTGGAGGCTTACTTAGCCATGAAGAAGAACAAAATTTTGTCATTTGCAGGAAAATGGATGGAACTAGAGAATATAATGTTAAGTGAAATATGACAGACTCATAAAGTCAAGGATTCTATGTTTTCTCTCATATGTGGAAGCTACAGAGTAAAAAGGTAAATAAAAAAAATCTCACAAAAATAAAAGGGACACCAGTGGAGAATATGCACTGGGGGTAAAGGGAAAGGAAAGTAATGAAATTGACCAGATTATATCATATGCATGTACAAATATCACAATAAATCACACTTTTGTATAATTATAATGCACCAATTTTAAAAAAAGAACATGTACTAATCACAATAAATCACATTTTTGTGTAATCATAATGCACCAACTTAGAAAAAGAGCATATACTTACCTCATGGTGCTTATATTCAAAAGAGAAAGGAGGACCTTGGTTATAAAACAGCACAAATAAATACTACAATTGTGAAAAGTTCTATGAAGAAGGTTGTTGAGAAAGAAATTAAGGAAGGCTTTGCTAAGAAATAAATTCCAGTTTTAGATTTGAAGGTGAATAGGAGCTAGCTAAACAAAAATACAGAATAAAATATATTATAGGCAAAGAGAACAGCAAGCAAAATGTCCCTGAGGCTATTCAAGAAAAATATTCCCCTAGAACAGAGAATTCGCTCTCTGGATCTTAGCTAAAAATGGTTAGGCTGAAGAGCCAAGACTGCCCATGCCGCCCCCCTCACCACCTACCTTCAGTCATCAAGAGCTAATTCTCTACAAATCCATGCAAGTTGCAAGAATATAATTGTTAGTATATCCATTTTGGGGTACTTGTGATTTAAGAATGTAAGTGGAAGATCCAGGAAAACGTGTCAAAGAGAAGTTTCTTTTCTTTGATCATCTTTCTGTGCTCTATAGCCAAAGCCAGAAACTTACTTTAGGTGGGGATTTTAGAGCATCATTTTCTATGTAGTATACTGTGATTCAGAAATTGTCCTCAGATATTTTTGGTTCTATTGTTGAGTTATAGATGCACATAGCAGTTAATCAACAAGCTCAAAATATCAGTAATTGGACCTAGAAAAGTAACAATTTAAATTAACCCTGTATGAAAACTGAAGAACATCCTAATCCAACGCATTTCAAACTTTCCTCCTGGATAGTAGTTGGATCACAAGATCGGCAACTTCTAAATGTGAGGACAGAGTCATCAGAGGAACTATGACTTCTCAATGCTCCAGGGCTGCCACTATCATTTACTTGGCAATGGAGAGTGGGCAGATTATTCTGGGAAAAAATGATAATATTCTCATTGCCTCAGATTGAGAGACATGGTTAAAATGAGCATTCCAAACTCTCTCCCACCTGTTTTTTTGTTGGTGATAAATACCCTCCTACACTCTTGACTTTTTGACATATTTATATTTCTCCTTATTCTTCCTATGATTTCCCAAGAATGGTAAGGCATCAGTAGGTATGTACTAAATTGAATAATCAGCTTAATTTTAAGCCTACCTTGTTTCTATTAACTAAGTGAATGAATACCATAACACGGCTAAATTACCGCCTTCTTAGTCTATGTAGGTTACTGCACAATAAGATTGAGTATCCTGTTGCACACAATGGAGATATTCAATGTTATTTGTGAATTAAACCTGAATAAGCTGGGGAAAATTTTTAAAAATGACTAGACTTTCAGTATTAATTTAATTCCAATCTCAAAGCTTCCTGTTGTTTTTTAAAATTTTTAATGTTTGAATATCAATCTATTGCTTCCATTTGCAGTTGTATAAATTACATTCACTTAGGCAAATAGGAAATATATATCCCTTACTTTTAAACATGCACAGAAGAAAATTAAACTAGAAAGATGGGGTTATTGTTTAATGAGCACAGAGTTTCAGTTTTGCAAGATCAAAAAGTTCTAGAGATGGATGGTAGATGGTGATACACAACATGAACGTACTTAGGTGACAATGGTGAATTTTGTGTTACATTTTACTTAAGCACAAAAATGGTAGAATTAGTAAAGGGGAGGGAAAATGGTAAAAAGGAAAATGTCTCAGTTCATAATTGTTTTTTAAATTCTTAAATCCCCCTTTTCCCCACTTATAAACTGAGTATGATTTTATACCTGCCCAAGAAGCTACTGTGCAGATTAAATGAAATGGTCAACGGAAAGAGACTAGCCAAAATGCACAACTCAAGATGGCATTTCAAGTAGTAGTTATTGGAAGCACTATGTTATAACTTAAATTTTTTTAAATGTGAAATTTTGAAGAGGGTGTGGTGGCCCATGCCTATGATCCCAGTAGCTTGAGAGGCTGAGGCAGAAAGATCATGAGATCAAAGCCAGGTTCTGCAATTCAGCCAGGCCCTGGCAACTTATGAAGACCTTGTCTCTAAATAAAATGTAAAAAAGGGCTGGGGATGTAGATCAATGGTTAAGCACCCCTGGGTTCAATCCCCAGTACAAAAAAAAAAAAAGCTTTGAAGAATATTCTATTAATGCATCTTCACAACTGAAAATTGTATTCAGCTAGCATGACCTTTACAAAAGAACTAAAAAGAGAAGAGTGAAATTGGAAAGACACAGTCAAATAACAACTTTGCTGCATATATAAGCAATTTATAATACCCTGTCTGTTGTTTACTTATTAAGTGATTCTGATATAATTATAATTCAAAGCAGCCACTATGATTCAACTTAAGGCCGGTTTATTCTTAATGTATTTTTCCTGTTTCTGTCCATCAACCTTTACCATTTGGCAGCAAATTTGATTAAATGTACACTCAAGTAGTACTTCATGTCAGAATTTTAAGTATAAACAAAATGTCTCAGAATTTATAACCAGAATACATATTTATCTCTGTAGGTGGTGGAAGAGGGCATTTGAAATGGATTAAACTAAGAGTGACTTTATTTTGGTGAGAAGTAGATCTTTTAAAATTTCCTACTTATGGGGGGAACACCTTAAAACAAAGGGACTAGCAAAGATTTAAGAGATTCCTTGCCCGTTATGGACACAAGGATCCCAAGATACCCATACCGACAAAGTGTAAGCATTTTCCTTAATAATGGAAAAAAAGACCAGAGTCACTTCCCACCTTAAAATGGTTTTACAAGTCAATGCCCAGTTCCACAGTTAGTGTGCACAGGACTTAGGGTCATCTTTCCTGGGAGGCTTTTAATGCAGACACAGCTTAGTGGAGATGATCCAGAGCATGATCCATGGGGAGAGACCGTCTGGGACCGAATTCTAACTCCACACCTCATTAGCTGTGTGCCCTTTAACTTAATCTCTTTGTGTCTAATCTTATTCTCATCAGGCTGATATATTAAATGAGACAGTGAATGTCATGTACTTAGTACACAGTAAGTGTCCAACAAATTATCAATAGATACATAGATACAGATGTAAGAATGTGGCCATAGGACAATTCACACAAAGTATCTAATATTTTCATTTAAACAGACTGAAGTCACTTGCCAAAGATATTGTGAGGAAGAAGGTTGATAAATCCCAATAGAGGTTCATATACATTAGGGAAGTCCTAATTCCAGTATTTTGCATGTTTTAAAGAATGTGTCTAGAATGAAGCTTAGTGAAATAAAGATAGTGAACTGATGAATTATGGACTGTCTGTCATATACAAAGCACCAAAGGAGATAAAAGATAAGATAGGACATTAACCTTCTAGTACAAAGACCAGTCATCAAGGTTCTTAGCTGCAAACAATAGAAACTGGCTTGGGTTAAATCAAATAGAAAAGGTATTTATTAAGCTGATAAAAAGCAACTTCTAGGAGGCAAAGGGGCCAGTGGTGGAAGCTATACATTCAGGAACAATTTCCAAATTTACAGAGCACAGCTGGTCTGGTAAACTCATCAGGGCCAGCTCCATGGGGCTGGGTTATTGCAGTTCTTTGCAGATGCCATCGACATGTGCCACCAAGCACTGCCACCCACTCACTGCCATGGCCGATTCCCTTTTTAGGCTGGACTTTTCTTTCATTACTAGTTCCAAGCCACAGATTTCCAATTCAACGTTATATGATTGGTGGTGCCTTGGTCTTGGCACCCCACGGAAGCTGAAAGTGAGTGTCTGGATTTTTAGGCTTCCATTGTGGGATGTGGAATCTCTAACGAAATGCAGGTTTCTTTAAATAAATGTTCTGACATAGGGTGGGAGAAGAAAATAACATGTATCCTCTAGAAAATTATAATTTATTAGATAGGATTTAATTAGGATAGAATTATTAGGGATAAATTCATTATAATCCCAAAAGAAATGTGTTAATTCAATATTAGGCTACAAACCAGGAAGCAATAAATACATTTAAAGATATAGACTCTAAAATCTGACCAACCTGTGTTCAAATCCCAGCTTAGAAACAAGATATTAACTCACTAAAAACTTTGATTCCCCAGCTTTGATTTTATCTACAGTTATAAGTGTGATCCAGAATCTGCCAATCAGACACAGTCCACCAATCAGAACTGGACTGAATGGAAAGACAGTGACCTTTACTTAATCTCTTTGTGCACACAGCATCCACAGTGTAGATCACTCAAGAATCAGCAGAGGTTGGTTCTAGCAGCCAGAGGAGAGGCCACTGCATTCAGCATTTGGTCACAGTATCCTAGGAGAATTGGTGTCTGCCTTGGCAAGAGAAGGCTGGGCTGTGATTTTGGGGAGTCACAGTCAAAAGCTCAGCCAATAGTCTTTTTTGTTAGTACTTCTAAGAATTCTGTAAGCCAAATAAACCCTCTTATGCTTAAATCAGCTACATCAGACTCTTCTCTTCAACTAAACCTTAACACATTTACTTGCTGACCTGAGCGGCATTACGGAAGTTACATAACTTCTCTAAGACCCATGTCCTCATCTTTGAAGAGGAAATGATATCAGTTGCTACCACATGAGAGCACAAGGTGAGATGAAGTATGTATACAGACAGCACAAAGCCAGGCAGAAAGTAGCCTGTAATAAATGGTAGTTCCTACCGATGATAGTGAGGATGGTGATCATACAAATAAAGAAATAATCATGGGGCTGGCTGTAACGGAGATCAGGCAGGGGTGGACAGTAGAGGCTATCATAAAGAAAGAAGTAAATGATTTGCAAAAACTAATGAACATTATTGACAGCCCATGGAAAGGTAAGTATCTTCAAGCAGTAATACAGGGAACCAAGTTCAGAATCTGAGAAAAGACTGTCTGAGTTCACTAGTCTGCAACTATCTAAGGAAAACAACAGGAGTCCTTTGGAAGTGCTCCAGGGAAGGTCTGCAGGTGTATTTATGCCTCTGGCTTATAACATTCGCATCAGGCTTTACAAAGTGCTTTCCAGCCGTCACTAAAAATGCTAAGGAACCCACAAACGTGACATTTTCACCTAATTAGAATCATGTACAAAATGAAGCCCAGTCAGGAAGAGACAGGTTGCAGGATGACAGCACTTTTGGCATCTTTCCTGAGCCTAAAGGAAAACTAAATAAACAAGTTTGTGCTTCCACACCTTCTCTCTATGAAATTTGCCAGGGAGACATTTGTAATATGCAGTGAGGAACTATATACTGCATTTTTTTGATCAAATGGGTAATTTCAAAGTAAGATAACATTCACGGTGGAAACTTAAAAGAGGGTGGCTGTCACCTTCAGCAAGGTGAATATATACCAGGTGGGTTTCTCAGCAGAGTCTCATCAAACACACAGTGTCGTGAGAGGTTTAGGAATTCACTTAGCTCTTAAGAAAATGCTTCAGTTTCAAGAGCCCGTGATGGGAATCCGTATCTTAGTAATTGCTCCATGCTGTTTTATAGGCTGAAAGCTGAACTCTGTGCCAACACATTCCTAAGCTTTACAACTGTGCTTACCACGTGGTCAAAGGGCTGAGTTTCCTTCAACTCTGGGCTTACCTGGTTACCAAATGGACTGTTTTAGTTCATTTTTCAACAATACCAATAATTTTTGATAGTACCAAGTTATTGCTATTCACTTATTTCAGTGTGCAAAATAATTCTAATGCTCCCGAATGATTAAATTATTTCTACTTACACCCATTCATTTTACATTAGAAAAAAAAAATGTCCATGTAACCTGTAAGTCTCATCAAACGTTATCATGAATGTAAACTAAATGTGAAGAAGTAATACCATAAAACCTTCATCCTGGAAATTTAAGTAGGTACTTTCCAGTAAAATATAATCCAAATTTATATATGAAATTATAAATTTCATACTTTCTATTATGTGGCAATTTGACAACTGTGACTCCATCTTACACATTAGTGTTATTTAACACACTCTTCTGAGTTGATGAAAATGCTATCCACATCTGCACCCTCTAACAAGGACCACGCCTGGAGCACGCACTCCCCACGTCAGCTGCTCACTGTAATCACCTGCGGGGCTTCTAACTCACTGATTCAATAGGTCTATGGTGGGGGCCCATCATTTGGAATTTCACAATATTTCCAGCGATCTAACATGCATCAAGGCTGAAAATCTGTGTCCTAGAGAACTGACAAATTCAGACTTTGAGCTTGTACACAAAACCATCTCCCTGTCATGTAAGCAACTGTGGTGATCACACACTGGATGACGCTGAGAAAACACCCTTGACCAAGCGAAGCCATGTGGAGTCCTCATTTAGGTTAGTTATCCTACTGAAGACAGAAACAGATGGGGGGCCCAAAGAGCCTTGGGCATCTCTTCAAATGGGGAAACACAAATTCCAGAGGTCCTCCTAATAGTGAAAGGAAGAAATAATCCATAGTGCCCAAACCCCAGATCAAAGTCTTTGGGGTTGAGAGGCCCCAGCCTGCTCTATGGAAGAGAGAACCTGATAAGTGTGCCCAGTCCCCTTCCTTTAGGCCAACTGTGGAAACCACCATGCACAAGTGTGGAGAAAACCCAGATGGGTTCAGAAAACCCCTATCAGCTACTTGTTCTGATCAAACTAGATTGCTATCATAAACATGAATTGATACCAAGATCAGGAGACATGTAAGAAAAATCAACAGCATGAGAAATAAGGAACAAGGTAACAAACATACTCCATCACAAAAGGGAACAGAAAGGGAAGGGGACAAAAGTGAACTTGAAAATAAATAGGCATTTGTTAAAATAAAAATGGCATTCCGTAGGACAAGTGACTTGTGGAATACAGGTCATTGAAAATAAATACGGGTTCTCAGAAATGGAAAACGTGGTTGCCAAACAAAATATTTACTAATGAAATTTTTAAAAATAGAAGTAAATATTAGTATGATTTACCAAAATGTATAAATGCATTCTACTGTCATGTACAACTAATTAGAACAAATAAATACTAGCAATCTGAAATATAAAATTCTATGCGTTTTAGTTCAAATCCATAGTCGACTGAGACAGAGGACTCAAGGTCTAATAAGAACCTCAGAAAGACAAAATAGAAATTAGAAAAAGAAGAAATGAAAAACGTGAATAAAAAAATAACATTTTTATGTACTGGGGAAAAACACACACTTCAGATTGAAAGGGTTTGTTCTCAATATGAAGACATTCCCTTTATATGCAGGTCAATACTTTCAAATGATGGAAGAGCTGAAAGGACAGAGTTTTGAAGTCCAGATAGACACTGGGGTCAGAGATAACACCTGATGAGGTACCAACAGACCTAAGTACCCATCCAGGCACTCATCCATGGTCACCAGGGCCTGATAACTGTTAACCAAGACCACTTTCCAGCAAAGTGTCTCCACAGTAAGGATTCCCAGGAAGATAAACCCCTCAATTCCACAATACTAAATTCAATTCCAGATTTTATAACAACAGTGATGCAAATTAAATTTGTACGCAGTGACTCTGTGGAGCATTTTTAATGCTCTTTGCTATTTCCTTGATGAATAATTATGACTAAGCCTTGCTGAAGTTTCACAGAAATATTTTTCTAACTCAAAATAATTCCAAGGTCAGCTAAAATTCTTGGGAGTTTTATTAACACCCTCCACTCCATCTCTCCTCCTCTACACATGGATGTGCACAGACACAGGTACAACACCTTATCTTCTGATGAGACTTAAGTAGATCAAAATACTCAAGAGGGATCAGATTATCTAGAAAGGCATAAAAAAAATTAGGGCCTTAACCTTATTCCACACAGATACAGCTGTAAAACGTAATCCCATGAAGAAAATCTGAGGAAAGAAAGATCACTAGCTGAATAACAATAGACCATCAGCAACACATGCACCGTCCCACTTGAAATCTTAGCAGGGAGGTGATTTTCATCTTTTCCTGAGCAGCATGCTCCCAGAAGCATATATGTATATATATGGGATCTGCACCCTTGCATAAACCATTGCTTGCCTGATTGTCCTCTAATTAAAATCCTTTCATTTCTGCTGGTGCCAAGCAACCCTCAATGCACAGCCAGTTAGAAATTATCGAACCACATCACTGGTCCAATGAAAGAACTTCTTCGTCCCCAGGAAATGGTTTGGTTTTTCACTAGCTACAATTGCTTTGAAATTTTCTGTTTTTAACTCTTCAACCCCAAATTGTCCTTTGGCATCTTTCAAGGTTGTTCAGATGTTGCCCTTAGGGTAGACATAGTGTGCTCTCTTAAGAGGAAATTCTGTACTTATTTGAAAACAGCCATCCTCTTCGAACATGGCACCGGCCACTAGCCTAAATTCCCCTTCCTTGGGGTAAATGTGCCTTCCAAACTCCGATTCCAGTTTCTTCTACTGGGTCCTTCAAATGCCCTGATTTACGTACATACACATTTTGTTTTTTCAGATTGTTAAATATTCTTAAAGTGTTGTGACTCTGAGCACTACATTCCAGGTGTAATTTGATAATGATTATGATGATGTTATAATGAGAAGAGCCACAACATATGAAAATGTCAGTGTCAAGCATTGCACAAAAATCTGTCTTGTTTATCTCATTATTTATAAGGATCACAACTTTGTACAGATGATGAAACCGCTTGAAGAAGCTAAGTTATCTATTTAGTTAACTTAAGGAAGCCATACTAACCAGGTCTCTCTCTCTTCCCCCGCCCTCTATATATATATATACTTTTTTTTTAACTTCCTGCTGATTACTGTACCCCCTAGTACAGAGCCCTATCCACTCACTATTTTCTCTGTTACTGTTTTACTCACCGACTCCAAAATAACATGATTTTTTCTTTGGCGTGCAAGAATCCAAGGCACTCTTCTTGCTTCTGTTTTCCAATATATTACAGTCATATTGACTAAAGAATTAGCTAGTCTATAGCATATCTGGCTTCAAGATTGAAAGTTAAGCCTTTGCTGTAGTATATTTGCACCAAATACCTCAAATGCTTAAGTTTATAAATCTATATTGATCTCTTTAAAAAGGATGATTTAAAATGAAATTGTTAAATAAAGAAAATATAGCTTTCATTCCATCAATAACCAATCAGCATTTTGTTTTAAGATATCCAAACTGGGATTCCTTAAGACAGAAACAGGCATATTCCTACCCTCTGCTTTCCTACAGCATGGTGGATATCTCTTAGGATGAGGGGTTGGTGCCAGTTCATTCTTGATCACAGGGACCTTTTCCTTCAGCAGCCATGGAAGCTTTACCTGATCAGCAGGTGGTGGGTGACCTTCTTTGCCCAGTTTAAATATTAATAGAGCTATGAATGATAATATTTGCAAATGGACTGACATCCCAGTTCAGATGTCAAAGCAGTTTTAAATGTACATCTTTGGCTATTGAAGCTAGTTATTAATTCTACTTCCTGAGGCAGAAGTAAAAGAAGTTAATTTGCATTTTATACTGTAGATGCACGTGGATGAATCATTCTAAGAGGAGGTAAATAGCAGTACAGGTGATAAACCTGGAATGTCACTAAAAGGACCAGAATAAACTCCACAAAAGTTGAGAAAGGCAAAGTTGTGCTAAGCATCCATCTTTAGCTGGATTTGCCAGTTCTCAAAATTATGCAAATCTGTGGCAGAATGGGACTTTTTTTGAGGAGGTAATAGGAATTGAACCCAGGGGCACTCAACCTCTGAGCTATGTCCTCAGTTCCCACTTTTTCAAATTTTTTCATTTTGAGACAGTTTCCCTAAGGTGCTGAGGGCCTCGTGAAGTTGCTGAGGCTGGCCTCAAACTTCTGATCCTCCTGCCTCAGACTCCTGTGATTACAGGTGTGTGCACCCCCATGCCTGACTATAATGGAACTTTTTAATATGATAAAACTTCTATTATTACGGTGCTTATTATTAATTGCTGACATTGCTATTTATGAGATGGCTACCACATCCACAGTAATGTGCAAGATTCTTCATCTATAGTATTACATTTATTCCTCATAAAGCCTTATGGGATAGATATAATTTTCCCCATTTTGTCCATAAGGGAATTAAGGACTGGTTAAGTAGGGTGACCTCCCCAATATCACTCAGATAATCCGTGACTTGTAGAGGCCAGAAAGAACTAGTGTCTGGTGCTGTCAGAAAGGTTAGTGTGTAGGATATATTTTTTAAGATCTTAAAAGTTGATGTTTGGCTGTCCATCTCAACCCACACTTGGAAGAGCCTGTGAAGCTACCTAGGAAAGAGCAAAGTTCTGCACCTTATGATTCACTGTGGATCCCACACAGGTTGAAACTGACTGGAAAACCAACAGAGTTGAGAGAGTACCAAACTCACCCTCTAAGACGTTGTGTCTTCATTATCTACTCACCCTGAGATAGGATGAGATACCAAAAGAGGAGAAAAAAAGGACCCTTCACATTTTTAATTACTTGAGCTAGTTATCAAAGCATGCAGTTGAGAGAATTCCATATTCTCTTCCAGACAAGGAGTTCACATGTCCCCATTGGAGAACCTGGAACTGGGGCTGGAGACAGAATAAGGCTTCACTCCTCTTCTGAGGGACAGAGCAGGTCATGATGAGGCCACGTAGCTGATATTGGCATTAGAAAGCTTAGCTGGTGCAGAATTAACAGTCACCTGGTACTATTCCCATTTTGAAGATATGTGATTTTCTCCCCACCCCATTTTTCACAATTTTTCATTTCTGGATGGAACATACTAAGGAAGCAGAGCTCTTTTGAACATTCTTGCTACTCAGTAATACATTCTAGTACAGAAATAATAAATGGTCCCAAATTTACCAATACTTTGGAAATCCATTGATGCCAAATAAAATTTTAGACTGATAGTATAAGTCAAAGATTTCTGTCTTTTAAAAAATATATGAAGTTCTAATCACACTATCAAGCATAACATTATACTGTGAGTTTCCTTAGTATGTTCCATAAAAAAATGAAAAAAATTGTGAAAGTGGGGTATGGAGAGAATCACATGTCTTCAAAATTACAATAGTCAGGAGGGGTGGGCTCTGTTAATTCTGCAACAGCTCAGCTTTCTTATATCAATATCAGCTGCCTGGCCTCATCATGACCTGCTCTGTCCCTTGGAAGAAGTCTTTGACTTGTACTAACAGTCTTAATTTTATCTGGCGGCAATGGATTTCCAAAGCATTGGAAAACTTGGGACCATTCATTATATTTGTACTGGAATTTATTAGTAAGTAGCAAAAACATCCAAACAACTGTGTTTACACAGGCGAGGTGTTATCTGCTACTTTAGTGTAACACACCCATAGAAAAATAGGAAAGTATTACAGTTCCTTTCCCAACCTGTCCTGAAAGGTTCAGAGCAAGAGCCAGACAAGATAGGTCCATAAATGTGTAAATGCCATGCTGCATAGACAAACATTGATGAGTAGCCTCTGATCATAGAGATGATAAGAACATGTAGATGAAAGACAGCTTTAGAGAAGAAAATGGAAGCACCTCTCAGTGAATTCTCCTTTCTGTTTTGGGAGTTTGGCTCATGGCCTGTGTAGTGATAAGTAGCATCAGGGCCCATTAAATTCTTCAGATCCCACTGATTCTACAGGACATCTCTGCCATTTTAAATTTAAGAACATTAATGAAGGAAACATAGTACATTCTGACCACCTAGAATCCTCAGCACTTTATTTCAAGTCTTCTCTCTAAATTGTCTTTAAGACCTTATAAAACTAAATACCTGGATAGCACCTTTGACTAATGCAATTTTATATTCATATATGTATTTATTATATCCATCTTCCTCACAATAGAAGGCAAAAAAGTGTCTATTGTTCTTTCCATTATAATAAAGCTTATTAGAATTCCTGGCAAATAATTAATGCTCAATAAATAACAAATGAGTAAGTTCCTAAATAAATGAATGAATGAATGAGCAAGGAACTCATTCCTAATGTTCCTTCACTCCAACCCATCGGGAATCAAGAATCATGTTATCTTCTCTGAAACTGAACCAATAAACTCACTTTGAATATGCTGACAAGGTGTTAATGGTTTAGCAATGCTACTATTAGGGTTGATTTCACTTGAGAAAGGGAGGGAGAAAAGAAGAGAAGGCGAGAAAAAGGGAAGGAAGCAAAAGGAGGAAGATGAGGGAGGGAGGAAAGGAGAGGATAAATAAGTGGATAAGTAAGGTGGAATGCTAGTCATCAAGTGGAAGCTAGTTGTTGAAGGGGTAGGAAGGTGAGCTGCACTCTGCTCAGGTAGGAGACTATTTATAATAACAAAGTCTGGGTATCTGTATATCGTGAATGCAATATGATATTTCATTCTCTATAGCAATCATCTGCTGTCTACACATTATTAAGTACCAATTTCCTTTAGGGAAAAATCTCCTGATTTTCAGAATAGGGGGGGATAAGAATGGAGATTTTTTTAATCTGGTCCCTCAAAATCAGTGTCTTTTTCCTAAAGTAAATCAGGTATTAACCATATCAGCACAGGTCTACTCTGCCATTAAGGGGATGAGTGATCTTGGACAAATAATTTTAATTTTTGAGTCTGTTTTCCTAGTTATAAAGACAGGAATATCAATATCTACTTCATTTCACAGTGTACAAATTTTAAATGAAATACATAAATCTTAATGACTCACCATGTCAATTTTTAAGCATTTCTGTCAAAACTTAATAACATCATAAAATATTTGGGTCCTTATGTATCAGTTCTTTAAAACAAAATGGCTGAGGTGCTGTGGAATGAGATTGATCATATTATATGATGTGCATGCATGAATATGGCATGGTGAATTTCACTACTATGTATATTTATAAACTACTACTAACAATTATTTAAAAACCCAAAAGGCCTAATTTACTTACCGGAGAGGGATATAAAAGACTCAAAAGAAGTAGGAGCTCTGAAAATAGCTGTGATTATTTAAAATCTCAATGAGATTCTACCTCAAAAAAATGCTCTTAACACAAAAAAATCACAAGTGGTGCACAACATGCTTTTTAAAGAAATAATCTTATATCAACGATGGGAAACTGTCAAAGAGTTTGGATTTTGAGCAATATTTTACCATAAATTGAAGCACGAGTTAAAAAAATGCAGCATGCAATGATGCCATCCTAAAGATATTTATATATAATCAATCAGTGAATTCCTATAGATCAATTTCTTAAGATAGTTTTGTAAGGCAAAGATTCTAATTGGAAAACAATGATTATCTGGAATATTAGTAAGCAATCAGTTTTTACAAAATGTTTGTGAATTTAATTATCCTCAGAACCTATCTTTTGAATTGTTCGAGATACCCACAATGTGTCATAAATATGGTATTTCTGCTTAGAGCAGGGATCTGGAATCACATGATCTGTCACAGCTAAAATTCCTCACAAAGGGTAAGAGTAACCTCACAGCAATCCAGCTACTCAGTACCTAGAAAACTGGATGTAAAATTGTCAGTTCCCAACTATTTAGTGGAAGAAGGAATGCAAGCGTTCCAAAGAATTGACAGGGGAAAAAGAGATTCAGAATGTTCTTCCACTTCAGACAACCCCCTTTGTGACTTCTGAAATGAAGACAGGTGACCAAATCAACATTTTAGCCCAACCAACAGGGCAGGTGACTGAATCAACATGGAAGTTAACCACACAAACACACACACACACACACACACACACACACACACCTTGCTCATCGTATGGCTGTCAGCAAGAATATAAACTTTTTAGACACCAAAATCAGTTTTGGTGATTAGAACAAAACTGAACAAATAAAATTTTAGACTGATAGTATAAGTCAAAGATTTCTGTCTTTTAAAAAATATATGAAGTTCTAATCACACTATCTGTTCTAGAAACTTTCTAGAAACTTTCTGTTCTAGAAACTAGAACAAAACATTCCCTTAATCCATAATCTATGGCTGTTTTAACTCATCTGGAAGGCCATGTTCACTTAACAATCACAAAAAAGACAAAGAGAGGCCAGACCATTGGGAAATTTTATGACACTGCCACCTGCACCTATTTTCTCAAGCCTATTGTGACTGTGTACACCGGTTCCATACTTTAAATGCCTGGAATAGCCTTTGGTCTCCTTCCAGGATTCTATCATCTCCCTTTTATTCCCAGATTATTTCTTCCATAAACATCTCTTCAAAGGAATTAGAGAGGGGAATAAAAGGGTGGCAGCATTATGGAGGGAAGATGCTGTTTGTCACTGCCTCCCTCCACTAAATTCCCTGTGCTAGCAGAACTTCTGCAGGACTTTGGTCAGCAGAGGCACCAGTGGAGGAGCCCTCGCCTTCAGAGAACCTTAAAGCAGAACCTTAAAGCACTCTAGCTGGATTCTCCGAGAGACTTACAGCTTTCAATTTCCAAGGTGCAGTTCTGTTCATCCAGTGGGTACCGCCGCAGGTCCATCATGCAGGCAGCTGTGGTTGTGATTCTAGAAGAGAAAGAGCAATATGTGTTGTTAGCAGGGCCATGACCTGAGCTGTATAGTTAAACCCAGGTGTCCGAGAGGATAAAACTTGACTCTCAGGGTGACTGTGATTTAGCCTGAGCTCTAAGGAAAAGAAGTGATGCAACTTTTGATAAACATTTTCCTTTGCAAGTCTCATGATGATTCACAAAGTAAAGAGACTGAACTAGATTGGTATTTAACCAAGAGTGGACCATTAACTACTTGCACCAAAATCACCTGACCACGTTTGACAGAGAGGCAGTTCCTGTGTCCAGGTGAAGTGGAATGAGCTGTCCCCAGACTGTTTTATAAACCTCTCAGGTGAATGGGAACCACGCCAAGCAATCTCCCTCTTCCTCTCAGGTTTCCTCCTTTCTTTCTAGAGACCCTTAAATCTAATCTTCCAACAACCTTACCTTCAAGCTACCATTTTTCACCTTGCTCTATAGAGTACAGTATTTTGCAAGTGCTTTAACATTTTAAATATTTACATCTGCTGACCGAACTAAAACTACAAATTAGTGTTGAATTTGACTAATTTATGCTTATTCTGAGGAGCACTATACTCTGTGCTGGGAATAGAGAAGTACAATGTAGCTCTGGCTTGGAAGAAAGAGTCCATAGTTAGAACTTCTCTTTTGCAATTAAAAATATGTAATATACAGCTTAACCTGTAATCCAGATAGAATGAGTGCACAGAATTCCTTAAAACAGCATGGGATTCTCAACTAGCAATGGGAAATATCTGATTAACTTAATATAAAGAACTCTTGCCTCTTTGGTTTGATTCCTTTTCTATAAAGGATTGTTTTGTTAATTTTGTTTTGCTTTTTTATAAATCTGATGCTTACTCCAATTCCTTCCTTTTCTTCACACATTCTGTTGGCTGCTCTATTTCAGTTCCTTACTGTTTCCACTGCCTCCCTCTGAGTGGGTGTCCCCCTGCCTCAGGTCTGAGTCCCTGCAGTAACTTCACCTCCCAGCCTCTCTCTCCATTTGCCTCCCTACTATGCATTATCCACACAGGAGAATAAATTAGATTTTATTACTCCTCTGCTTAAAATTTTCAGTGGTTCTTCCAAGAAAATCCAAAGTCTTTGCTGTGGTCTATTATGTCTTGAATGCTCTGTTCCTGTCTTTCTTCACCGTCACATCTCACACTATGTCCTTTCTCAGTATCTTTCACCTGTTCCCTCTGCCTAGAACAGGAGTCTTTCAGGTCTGCACAGAGCCCTCTCCTCTGACCTTTCAGCTCCGAATCACCTCCCCAAGAAGCCCTTCCCCAGCAGGCTACCCAAAGTGGCTGCCATGACTATGGTCCATCTCAGCTTTGTGTTTGTTCCCTTCAAGCAATTACCACAATCTGAAATTTTCTTGCTTATCCATTTTTCTTAGAACTATTTTTTCCAATAAAGTTTAAAATGTTTAAGGACACAGATTCCAATCTATTCACTGCAAGGCACTCCATATATTATCTGTTGAATGGATAAATATATGGATTTATAATGAGATAAGCAGATAGTTTTTCTCACTTTGTATTTGGGGGAATATTTTATGGCATCATTTATATTCTTTTTAAAGTTTATAATGTGTCTTAGGTTATAAACATTCTTTTTATATTTTTAACAACAGATATAATTTAACCCATTTACGCAACCCTACATAAATAGTACTAGAGTTTAGCTTATTATCAATTTGATTACTTTTGCTTTCACTGGGATTTACTGGATTTCTATATACCATAAATTTTATTAAAATTAACATTCACATCTTACTCTTTTCTCATGGTTAAAACATTACAATTTATTTTAACTAAGTGATACTTAAATTCATTTCTCACCAGTCCACTGATTTTTTTGTTCATTTGTGTTTTTATATGTAGATACAATCTGAAATGCCATTAAAACATAGAGACATGAATATATAGAACAGAAGTTTTCAAGGGAAAATAGATTAGATATATGATAGGTATACCGAACACCAGTACTACATATGTAAAATAGCAGAATTAATTCCTCCCTGCAGTAATAGAGAAAATTTAACTCCTTAAATAAAATGAATACAAAAGACACGAATGGTGCAAGGTGTACACATAATCAAGAAGGAGGCAAGTAGAGAAGGACAAGCTGTAAGTGAGGTGAAGTTCAACGTTGCTATAGGCTGTGCTCATTCTTGTGATAAGGCACATTCATGACAATCACCATCTCTAAACTAGGGCTTCGGACACCAGGAAAAATAAAATAGTGAATGCTCTCACAGGAGCAAGGAGTCTTCTTCATATCTTAAAAATAAGTAGAAGAAAGTGTTTTCTCACAACATTCATATTAATGTTAGTGTTTTACTGTTTTTAAATGGCACAATATACATTATAAAGCTAACAGACATCCAAATGTTTTCTATTCACTATTTACAAAGCATTGGTAACTGTCTCCTATTGGACAAAAGTATAAACTTCAGAGCCAAAATCAACCATATGGAATCCTGATCATACAAAGAAGAAAGACCTTGGACAAGCCATTTGTAGTTTCTGACACTAGGTTGCCCTGTTTTGCAAATAAAAACTGACCATCCTAATTTCTTGTAGGATGGCAAAAATAGGAAGGGATTTGTAACTAATAAAATTTTCTGCAACTTTTGCTGTAGTTACTACTACCAGTTAATGAGTAGATAGCATGATAACACATATTACCACAGGTTATTAGATGATATAGGCACCTCCTTGTATAAATGAAGAGATGCTGAATACAGAATCTTATGAAAAAGCATATACATACATATATATGTGTGAATGTATGCAGATGAATGTAAATAACTTCCCAGCACATAAATATGCAAAATGAATCACCACCTTAAATGTGTATTTGGAACTCTGTGAGACAGACTATATAGACGCATAACAAAGTCGCATCATTTCCCAGTGCTTTCTGAATCAGGAACCACAAACCATTTTGTCATGTTTGCATTTTAAGTACATATGCCTGGCACATTGTCACCAATTTAAGATGATGATGATGATGATTATAATAATAATAACAATAATAAAAAATAAGATAGAAAACATCTATGATTTTAAGCATTCTCAAACTAAGGATTTTGAGGCACTTCTCATGAAGTGCCTAATTCATGTAAAAATTTGCAAGTAAATTTGAGAGTCAAGTCATTGTTACTGAAGAAGCTACCCTGGAATGAATCTGATTCAGAAAAGCCTAGCAATAAGCATCTGAATCTGTTCTTTGGGACTTTTTCATTTAAACCAGGACAGAGACTCTACAGGAATAAGTCAATACAGTAAACAGAGTTAATGGGCTTTTCGTGAACGTGCCTCTCTGGATCCTGATAAACTTCCGTAATGGCTTTAAATATCTCACACCTCTACAATACCAGGAGACTGCAAAGTGAGGCTAGAGGCCTTTTATGCAGTTATCCTGATTAAGTTTTAAGACTCTATGTATGGAGATAGCTCTGTCTTCAACCAAAGGAAACAGTGCACAATGCCTCTGGACTGTGCCTCATTTACCTGTGGCCAATCGTCTATAGTTAAAGAGGGAAATGCCTTTTGTGGGGATGACCTCTATCTACCACATGACAAAGCTCTGTCTCGGAAATGCCAATATTCTGCTTGGGCTAAGAGATCTTTGAATAAACTTTTTATTACTTAGCTATTGGCTACCATCACCCCAAAATGACATTGTCATAAAACACTAATGCACAACAAGAAAACTAAACCCACAACATAGACTAAGGAGTCACTAAAGGCATGTATAAAACCAAAAAATACAACAGCTTTTGTACCAAAGCCCTAACAGACATTTTATAGTGTTATGACCTAAGATTTAACAATGCTACCATATCATTCCAAGTTTGGATATGACCAAAGGCAATTGTTAAGTAATAACTGATTGTTTTGTCACTCAGCCAATATGAAAAGTCACAGAATTATAATCAGTGTGACATTCCTTAGGTCATTCTGCAGACCCTTTAGGATTCAGAGTCAAAATATGTACTCGAGCATGTGAAAACCTATTTAGAATTTCAACCAGAGCTTCCTTATCCATTCATCTATTGAAGGGCATCTAGGTTGGTTCCACAATCTAGCTGTTGTGAATTGAGCTGCTATAAACATTGATGTGGCTGTATCACTATAGTATGCTGATTTTAAGTCCTTTGGGTATAGACCAAGGAGTGGGATACAAATAATGGAATATATTACTCAGCCATAAGGAGTAATAAAATTATGGCATTTGCAGGTAAATGTTTGGAGATGGAGAATATTATACTAAGTCAGATAAGCCAATCCCCAAAAAGCAATGGTCAGATGTTTTCTCTGATAAGTGGATGCTTATACATAATGAGGGGAGGGTAAGGGAAAAACGGAAGAACTTTGGATTGTGTAGAGGGAAATGAGGAGGGGGAGAACGCAGGGGAAAAGAAAGATGGCGGAATGAGACCGACATCATTACCCAATGTACGTGTATGATTACATGAATGGCGTGACTCTACATTGTGTACAACCAGAGAAATGAAAAGTTGTACTCCCTTTGTGTGCAATGAATCAAAATGCATTCTGTTGTCATGTGTAACTAAATAGAACAAGCAATTAAAAACAATTTTTAAAGAATTTCAACCAGAGATTATAAGGAAGTGAATAAAGTGACTTTGAACTTGTGCTTTGTTTGATTTCTTTATATAGATGACAATCCAATTCGATAAAAAATTGTTTTTTGAACATCATGTTGAAAGAAAATCAGATGACTTATTCACAAGTTTATTCGAAACATACTGTTCTGAAACATAGCATGCTTTTACTTTGCTAAAATATGCATTTACTTAAAAGCATAGCATATTGGAATTATGAAGGATAAAAGGATCTTCTGGCACTAGTGTGCATCATTACCAGAGAAAAAGCAACATGTTAAAAGGTCAGTTATCAAAAATATATCAATATGCATTTTTGCAAGCTTTAAAGCAAAACAAACAAAAAAAAACCTAAGTTCATAATTTCTGTTAAGGCAAATAAAAGATCCAAATACTGAATTTAAACATTAATGCATGAACTCAAATTTTGAAAAGTTCTCATCTAATCCTCTTCCCTCAAAGGTCCTTTAAAAACTTTTGCTGTGCTGTTCTAAACAAAGACGACATTATTCTGTGTCTTGTAACCATTTTGATTTGGGAGACTTCTCTCTCCTCCATAACTCTCACTACTTTCGCTCTTTATGGAGTAAACAGGTAGAACACTGTTACGGGAGGTAGGTGATTTTGGCTTTGGCTGTCTCACTGGGGACAAACATACCTAATATTAACTGATCACTCACTAATAAGTTCAAGACACCATTCCTTATTACTGAAATGTATCTTCTCAATTAAGTCTAATTGCGATTCTCATTTTATAGTAGGAAAAATTGAGACAACAGAAAAGTGATTTCTCCCAAGAATCATACAGTGAATGGAAAAGCCAAGATGTGAATTTAGGATGCCTGACTCCAGAGTCCACGTATTTCATAATACGCTGTAACTAACTAAATAGATGACCTTGATAAAGTAATTCAGCCTCTCTGGAAGATTGGTCAACTTCTTATATCCCAAACAAGCTTAGAAATTCTATAATCCTCTGAAAACACATCATGTTCTGTGACCTTGTATATTTTGTAATTTTGTTTTACCCACACATCCAAATGCAGTATTTCACAGCTGTTCATTCTGTTTCAGTCAATTATGTAGATTAGCCCACCCCAGCCGAGCCTATATAGGCCTCCGCCCAAGGAGTTCCATTTAATATTCTCTCGATTGAAGGTCTCCCTCAGCATTTTTTTTTCTTTTTTGCCATTCTGCCCTCTTCATTTACCTCCACAGAGGCCTTGAGCTTAAATTAAACTCTCCAAGACTCATGCATAATTGTTTCTAAAAGCTCTTTATAAGTCCTCACACAGAGTCACATGCACTACTATGCTCAACTTTGTAATCACCAAAAAAAGTAAGATTGCTAGCAATCATGTTCCCATTTGATAAATCATGCATTTCAGATTAGAGCTATTTGTACTCTTCCACAGCTGTCTGGCCTTCTGTGACTCTTTGATTTTCTGGAATCTTATCCTCTGCAAAGATGCTGTGACCAAGAAGGGGCTGCACAGGTTTCTGGTTTCTGTCACAAATGCAGGCACTGTTATGAAAGAAACTTCCTTAAATAGCATGCCAGTGCAATCCAAACAAGAAACTCTGATTGAAAGCTCATTCTGTGAACATACAAATCCTACTTAATAAAAAATACTAGTAGACAAATGCATAACAACCTAAGTATTATCCTTCCCTTGTCAATCTTTTGTTTACCCCTCTCCCATACTGCATTACTGGTTGTCTCATCTACAAATTGCATGCTTACATCAGAAGTGGGACTATCCCCCCTTCTTCCTAAACCATGCCTGAAAGGAAGGGTAAGTCTCTGAGAAAAAGCAATTGTTCTATTTTTTGACTTATAATCGAACAACCGAAATCTGACTTTTGTAAAGAAATTTAACTGAGGAGTGTGATAACTGGGTCAAAAGGTGGGTCCATTCCAAGTTTTCTGAGGCATCTCCATACTGCTTTCCAGAGTGACTGCACCAATTTGCAACTCCACCAGCAATGTATGAGTGTACCTTTTTCCCCACATCCATATCAACACCTATTATTGTTTGTGTTCTTGATAACAGTCATTCTAATTGGAGTAAGATGAAATCTTAGGGTGGTTTTAATTTGAATTTCTCTAATTACTAGAGATGTTGAACACTTTTTCATAAATCTGTTAATTGCCTGTATATCTTCTTCTGTAGAGTCCAGTTTCTTAGCCCATTTACTGATTGGGTTCAAAGGACTTAAAATCAGCATACTGCAGTAACACAGCCACACTGCTGTTTATAGAAGCTCAATTCACAATAGCTAGATTGTGGAACCAACCTAGATGCCTTTTAACAGATGAATTGACAAAGAAACTTGTGGTATATATACACAATGGAATATTATTCAACCATAAAGAAGAATAAAATTATGGGATTGGCAGGTGAATGCAAGGAATTGGAGAATATCGTGCTAAATTAAATAAGCCAATCCCCAAAAACCAAAGGCTGAATGTTTTTCCTAATAAGTGGATGATGATACATAATGGGTGGGGGGTAAGAGAAGAATGGAAGAACTTTGGATTATGTAGAGGGAAATGAGAGAGGGGAAGGGCAGGGATATAAAAGATGGTGGAATGAGACAGATATTATTACCCCATGTACATGTATGATTGCACGAATGGTGTGAGTCTACATCATGTACAACCATAGAAACGAAAAATTTCACCCCATTTGTGTACAATGAATCAAAATGCAGTCTGTAAAAAATTTAAAAAATTAAAAAAAATAAAGTGGGTTTCCTGTAGGAAAAAAGAAAAAGAAATTTAACTGAATGAGAAACACCTTACAGACTAAGAATACAATAAAAGATGGGACTGTGATTATTTCAAGTGATTTTTTTTTCACAATTTAGAACAATGTTTCAAATATGCTGGATTCATTTTTAATTGCATTCAATAAAATGTAACTATTATATTTTGTTTTGATATATGACACATTAGAGATATAACATTTCAGAACAAATACCTTAATTTGAAATTAGTATTTTTTTGGTTTTTGGTTTTTTTTTAAAAGTGGCCCAAAGATGTCAATTCACAGCTAGTTAGTGACTGAGTAAGCTACAGCCTCAACTGGGTCTCCTTTCTCTTCTTCCAAATGTCATTTTAAAATGTAAACAGTGCATGCTGGATTAGTTCCTTTACCCCACCAGCCCCACTCTCTGCCCCTAGCCACCAGTTCTGTGCCCCTAAACACTGGATTGCTTGGATTTCCAAACCTGGTTCCCTGGCTCTCTGGCTTCAGGGTTGATTTGGCCAATGGGGAACAGAGCAGGAGTTTGAGGAAAATGAAATCAAGGGAACTGCTCCACAGGCAGGCTCCCTGCCTGTGGAACCTGTCCGGGTTTCCTTGTCCATTTCTGGTCCTGTCTTTCAAGACCAGAAGACCAGAGAGCTGAGGGCAACCTGTCCAGAGGGGGCGGGTGCTGTTTGTCTATTTGCAAATGACCCTTTTATTGCACTCCTCAAATTATCCCATTTTCAGTGTGTCATCTGTTTCCTGTTGGATTCCTGGCTGGTAGAATACATTATAGAAATGTACTTAAAATCTGAGGTTCTTACCAGTTTGGCTGTCAAAAAAATTAGGGTCCTCTACCTTGGAAAATGGGGAGAAGGAAATGAATGCTTCCTCTATCTTAAATGAACCACCTCCTTCCTAGCTTTCTGCTCTCAGTTCATCCTGGCCCACCCAATAGTCTCCTCCCTTGCTCCACCCAATAGTCTCCTCCTTTGCTCAAGCTAAAGCAGACCTTCCTGCCCTCCACTGATCACTTCCTCATCCGTCTTATTTCCTTCAGAATATCTATCATTATCTAAAATGATCCTGTGCATGTATTTGTTAGTTGTTATTTTCTGTTTCCCTAGTAGACTCAGGTTTCTCCAAAGCAGAGTTCCCCACAGCAGAACCTAAAGGATGTTGATTAAGGTTCACCACCTGGGAAAAGAAGGGGAATGAGGGGCTGGTCCTCACCCATCCCAGCACAGAAGTGCTGGCCACAGAACTGCCATTGCAGTGGGAGCCCTAGGATTGCAGTGGTCCTTCAACCACCTCCCTTCCCCTACCACATGCAGTCTTCCAGGTGACAAGGGAACATATGCCTGACTCAGTCCTCTGTGGCTTTCTGTCTCTGTCTCTCTCTGACCATCTCTGTAGAACACCTCCTGAATTCAGTGGGTGACATATTCTCTGGCTGATCCAAGCTCTGACATGCCCTCACAGCTTCCCTGCAGTACAAGGTTGCGACGATTATAACCTTAACCACTGAAACAAAACAGATTTTACTGTTGTCACTGCTGCTGTTATTTTTTAAACATGAAAAATAAATTACTCAGAGCAGTCTGCTGTCACATACCCACAGCTTGGGATACATTTTTGACTTCAACAAAATTCATAACACCATACTCTCAAGCCTTTCTGCCACTCTGATGTCCAAATGTAAAAAATTTCCATTTAATGGTATTTATTTTTATTATTTAGAAGTGAGATAGTTTACATAAAATAGGTAGTAAAAAATGAGAAAATGCTTAAGAGTATTAGAAACCACTAATTTGTATTTGAAAATACAAATTAAACCCTGCCAATTGGTGTTTATATAATGAGCACAAAATTAAAAAAAGCATAGTATCAGGAGCTATATATTCTGCACATAAATTGGTCCTCTTGCGTATGGTGCTGGGGGGAGTGTAAATTGGTACAAACATTGTGGAGGGTAATTTGACAACATTAAGCAAAACCCACTGAATGTACAAACCTTTGATAATGAAATTCCACTTTAAGAAATCAGTGTGAAAAGAAAATAATACAAATCTATATGCAAGGACTGCTTTCGGTCAGCTTTCCATAGCTGTGACAAAATGCATGACGTACAGTTAGATTACTAAAACCATACTAAAAGAATCAATTAAAAAATAGGGTTGAATTCTGTTTTCTAAATTGTTTCTGTTGTTTCACTGTTTCTGCAATGAATGTGTATTGTTTGTCTCTGAAGAATGTTATAAAGAACATTTTCCCCGTCTGCTTCAGTTTCTACCAAGGCTACTCATTGCTGCTAACTTCTTCTATTTGCATAGCATTTATCCTCTGTAAGGGCTGGAAATGTTGGTCAGCATAACTGAGTCAAAGGGAGCCACTTCAATAAATTGCCTGAGTCATTACAATACGGGTAGACATATCATCACTTAATTATGGGTTCTCAAAGTAGAAGAGATGATTAAACGATATCTATCCAAGTATCTTTCTGAAGACTGAATTCCTTCCATAAGATCTCTATAATTATTGTTCTAATGAATCTAACCAGTGACTTGGAACTCACTCTCTCTGAAAGGAACCTATTCCATCTTTGGAAAGCTATGATTATCAGATAATTTTTTCTATATTTAACAGCAGTTTTGATTTCTTTAATTGTAAATTATTTATTCATGTACTCTGTAGGATTTTTTCCCCCTTTGTCCAGAGAATGTTTTGTTTCTCTTTGTCTTAGGAACCCATTAGAGTTTTTGACATTTTGTTCCCATCAAATCATTGACATTTTTGTTCCTATTCTGCTTTTACCTCTGGAAAATCCTCGGTCTTAAAGGATTTCAGTTTGTTTTATGATTTCATATTTTATACCTAATTCTTCAGCCCATCAGGAATTGAGGTTGCAATTTTCATGGAACCAGAAGGATACCATCTTTCTCTTGACAAGCTGTCAATTTTTTAATAATGTAGTAAGTAGGGAGTTTGATAAATTCTCATAATTAATAATAAGACTACAAATTGGTCCAACTTCTATACAGGGTCATTTGGATCTCAGGAACCTTTTGCATCATGACCTTGTAGGTTTACACCTGGTCATTTTTAAAGGGAATTTCATTAAAAGGGAAATGATCGGAGAAGAGGACTGAGAAGTGTCCTGTGTGAGTGTTCTCTTCTGCAGGACTATGACAGCTGGTGGGCATGTGTCTGGTGTGCTGACAGGACCACCCCACACACAGGCACAAAGGTCAAGACCTCTTGAAAGAAGCCTCAGAGCCCAGAGCTCTGGTCTTGACTTCCTCTCTTGCTGTGGGACTTTGAAGCAGCATATGAAGGGGAGGAGCTAACATGAAAAGTTCCCAGGGAACGCTGGATAATCACTTACCCAGAATTCTCGAGAAGCATGGCCACAAGAATTGGACCAAAGAGCAATGAGAACATTTTTCTTCTGATTTCGGGGAATCATTTCATTTCCCCAGAAGCTTGTACTCACTCAGATGTTGGGGGAGTGGTGTCTCAAAGGGGGATAAGGGTGTGGAGGGCAGGTGCATCTGGGCAATTGAAATAAAGAGAGGTCCTGAAACTCAGGAAGACTAAAACAGATAAACAAAAAGTTAGTTGTCAGAAAAAAAAAAAAAACAGCAGAATTTACTGATAATCCTTCAAAACCACATCTGCATCTATAATGCAGGGTTGTTTAAAAACACAAAGGAAAAAATAAGAAAATTGCCTTGTATTCAAATGATGGCACTCTCAGTAGGAAGTTAAGCTGACTAAATAATGAATTAAAGCAGAATGAAATGAATCATAATACAAAGAAACTCAGGCTCACCGCAAAGAAGGATTTCAAAGAAACAGAAAAGACTTAGAAAAAAATAATAAAAATATGTTGAAGGAGATACACAATTTATAATAAACGTCACAAAAATATTATTATAGAACATGAGCAAAAAGAGAGGAGTGATCCAATCATACCTGATCCCTGGAAGAAAAATAAAATTGGTAATAGATGACTTCAGAAGAGAAAAGGCATATGACACTGTTTTCACATAGACAATCTCCTTTCATCCAGGCTGGGAGATGGGAAGAGGCTTGGAAAAATGAGAGGGTGGGCAATGATTTTAAAGAACAGCTACATTGTGGATCTTCCCATCAATCCTCCATCCTACTGTCTGTCTTTTCTCTGTCTCTGTTTCTTTTTCAAAAGAAATGAAAAAAAAAAACATGGCAAAAGGACTCCATGATGCAGTAAAATGCTACTGGGTATTAAAATCCAACTATTCATTGTTTCAGGCATGACTGGAAGAGCTCTGTTTTTCCAAGTAGAAAAGCAATTGAAGACATTTAAGTGTACTAACAACCTCCATTTATCATGGGGGGCCCAGGGGAGTAAAGATCAGTTATTCCCATTTTCAGCTACGGACCAAACAGGAAACTATGGTCATAAGTCTAACATGAAGGACGTGGGGATTTGGGTTAAATAGAAAGATGACTTAGCTGAGAGTGACAGTTGTAAAATAATGAAATGGCTCTCCAGAATAGAGGGTAGAGCTCCCTTTCTGGAGCTGATGTGTCAAGAACAGGCTCCTCTGTCAAGGTGATGTAGCGGGGCCACTCCTGCTAATGAAGGTGGTTTTGGAGATGGCTTGCACTCTCTGGTTCACTAACATAGGAGCAAATACAAAAATCTTCCGCAGCTTCAGCATACCTTTGCTAATTTGACTTCTAAAGGATTTGAACTTAACAAAGCAGACAATAACTTCTGAATGCAAATGTAACTACACATCTAAAGAGCTGCAATACAGCCTATGAGCATTAAAATATTTCCACACGTGCTGAGTGACTACAAGGGCAAGGTAGAGACATGTCTCTGTCAGGTAATTAACAACAACATGGCTTAGAGTCCTCTCAAAGCACTGGACACAACATTACCTGTTGGGTATAATTTTCATGCTCAAGTGTCCCATTAGTTAAGGCATCTGTGGTGGTGTAACTCCACAATGTTGCTAATGAGCAATTATTTCCAGAGTAATCATTTTTAAGTGATTAAGATGCATTGTACCACTGTGACACAACTGATTCTGCATTTTTTTCCTCAATAGCTTCCTTGTCTTCCCTACACAACCCAATCCAAAGCACATCAGACTCTTTACCTGAGAGGAAAAAATGATAGTCTTAACAACAAGCAAATATTTGTCATTCTTCAGGCAAATAACAAGGCAACAAGCTAAAGACTACTAATTCTTTTTTATTTTTTTACATTTCATTGTGGGTGTGTGCATATATACATATATATGCATATATATGTATATATTTAGAACATGATGTAAATGGAACACAGAGAAGCAAACCAACACACTATCATCTCACAGTTCCTCTGTGCTTGTAGGACAATAGCAGTCAAACTCCTCTAATCGACAGGGATCCCTGGTGGAATACAGTTGCATACCACAGTCATCAAGTTGTACCTTAACCATCTGAACTTGTTCATCCTACACACCCCAGACTTTGTGCCCTTTGATCTAGAGCTCCCCATTTCCTGTCCCACCCCCACTCTGGTAGGCACTGTTTTATTCTCTGTTGTGAGGGAATTAAAAATGAGAATAAGTATTCAATGAGTGTATAAATTTACAATCTAAAATTTCCAAGTGTCCAAGTTTTTCATTTTTCATAAATTGGATAATGAAATTTAGAAAAGTATTAAGTTCCAGAACTGTATTGTAGCTGAATGACAATAAGTGGACTGACCAATGTGATTCTATTTTAGAGAGCCTTCATTCTGCAGGACACTTGCTAGGCAGCCCTGTGGAAGGCATTTTATAAAGTTATCAAGATGCAGGGTTTGGGCAAAACCCAGGCACGAGATAAAATGATCAGGAAGATAGTAGCTGCTCTAATCTGTTTCTTGAAAGTACATTGAAGGCCCATGTATTGAAGGCTTGAGCAGCAACCCATGACCCTATGGGAGGTGTGGAATCTTTAGGAAGGAAGTTAGATCATTGCAGATATGCCTTTGAAGGAGACATTAGAACCTTTGGTCTCTCCTCCTCTCTTTCTCTCTTTTTTGCTTCCTGGTCACCATGAGATGAATGGGACTCCTTTGCTTCACGCTCCTTCCATAATGTACTAGGCTGCCACAAGCTTAAATCATCAGGGCCAAATGACCATGGACCAACACCTCTGAAAACAAGAGCCAAAACAAACCTTTCTTCTCTATATATTGTTTATCTCAGATATTTTGTCACAGTGACAGAAAGCTGACTACAATAGCATTATAATCCTGTACATATTATTTAACCTCTTTGAGCCTCAAGAATAACAGCACAGGAACAATAACAGCACATACCCCTCAGTATGCATGAAGGACTGAAACAATATGATTCTTTGTCAAGGAATAAGCATTCCTACAATGTTTAGCCATGAATGAAACTAATCATGCTCATGTTTATTTATATTTATTACTATTAGGCATCACATGTTAAGTACCAATAATTTGTATATAAGATTTCCAATCAGGAGGGTGATTATTGAAACAGTCATTGCAGAGAAAGTGAACTATAAACTACATGATACAGGGTGGACAAGAGATTGCTAGATAGAGTGTGTAGCTGGAAGTGTTATTCAGCCAGCATAAAGCACTTGACCACAGCCAGGACAAATTGGTAAAATGAAAGGAGTAACTTGAGTGGTAACCAAATTTGGCAAAATTTAAACTGGCAAAAGGTAGATTATGGCAAATAAGGGTTGACTGTAGATTCCAGACTAGCTAGTTTATGCACTGAAATTTGCACAGCATCATCATAATAATACAGAACAGAGAATAATAATACAGAACAGAGAATGCTAAAATTGTAATCTAATCCAAAAGCCAGAAAGTCAAACACCTACAGGATCAAATGTATGAGAATCTCTATAGTATGAGAATTAGCTTTAACATAAGGCAACAGGGAATGGTGGGGACTGTGGTGAACTAGAGAAAACATATTCTATTTAAACAAGAGCTATTTGTGTGTATCTTCCAAAGGCTCATATGTTGAAATTTAATCCCCATTGGTAGGCATTAAGAGCCTGGAAACTTAATCTAACTCATGGTGTTTGGAGATGGGTATTTTCAGTTGATTAAAATTAGATGAAGTCGTTAGAATGGAGCCCCCATGATGGAATCCTGGTGGCTTTTAAAAAACAGAATGAAACAAAAAGACAAGAACATCAACCTTGTACCAGAGCCAATGAGCCCAAATTAACCTCTTCTATTTCTTACCCAGTCTGTGGCATCATGTTATTGGCAAGAGAAAACAGATCAATGTAATACATCTCAGCATCAGCTTATTGTCATGGGGGAAATAAGTATTCCTAACATTTAAATTTTGGGGGGATAACTAAGAAATATAAACTTAAAAGTGAGATACGCTAATTTTCAAAAGTCCTATGTCAAATACTTCAGTAATTAGATCTGTTCTGAGGGTGGAATTTAAGCAGCACTTGATATGATCTGTAATTTCATAATTGATTGAAATCAGCCTCTGAGAAACTAAGTGGTTCACCTTAATTGACACAGAGTTAGCAGTGACCAAAGATGAGTGTGCTGGGACCTACCTGAAGTTCACTGGGGGAGAAGGGTTTATCTAAGTCAGTAAGCAATCATGAGCAGGTGCCCAAAGCCGCATCTGAGAGCTTCCGGTGCAGATATCATTTTAATAATGCATGTCCTTGAATTTTAGTTTATTTTTATTATAGCCTCAAAGTAAGCAGTGTAGCAGATGAAAGGAGAAAAAAATATTTTATGAATCAAGTGTGTTAGTCCTCTTTTACTGGTATTTAGTTCAGTGTGGAGGAAAGAATATGTCTTCAAATCATTTGGCTACTTAAGACTTGGGCACAAACACCAGTGTTCACTGTTTCACAGCTGTGCAGCTTGAGGGGTCATGAGCTTGTCTTCAGAAAGGCAATAATGACGCCTAGCATACACAGTCACTGTGAGGATAACATGGGATTGGACAGCTTGATGACATGCTGTCACTACCACTTAAGTGACAAGGTCACAACATTTGGTTTAAAAACACTAAGAAAGTCAGGAAAGAAAAAAATGGATTCAAGGATCAGGAAAGGATATTCCGATATACACATTTAGGGTCAAGGTCCCTGGAAAGTGTAATGTAAAAGTCCACCAAGATAATAGCCAGTTAAATTACTAAGAATCTACTTTCCCATTCACCTAATACAGGTTGGTGGATGATTTAGAGCATGCCAGAGCAGAAATAAGTATGGATGGGTTACCTATGGTATTGTTAGTAAACTATTTATAATGCATATGAGAGAAGAGTTGTGAGTTAAAATCAATATGCACAGTAAAGGAAATGAGAGGAATTACTAGAAAATTTTCAGAAAATTGATGAGTTGGAGAAATAAGCAAGATCTGAAATAGAACAGGAAGGTTTTTGTGGATTCACAAATGTGTATCCAAAACACAGGACTGGCATTTTAGAAACGGGGTGGGGTGACATTTGGAAACAGTCTTGAATTTCAGTCTGGACCTGACGTTTCCAAATCTTGGATTCAGGGTATACCATTAATTCTTCTAACTTTCAGTTTCCTTTTCTGTAAAATGTGAATAAAAATGTTTATTCTATATTGCTGCTTGTGAGAATTCAAACAAGACAACCTCAGGAGAAACTTAGAACAATCACTTTCAAATCCTGTCCTCACTGTTGTAATCAGTCCAAAAACTCTGAGAGAGGTCAAGGGAAAAATGGTGAAATAGTCTTTCAATGAAAGGAAGAATGGAGCGATAACAAACACAATTGCAAAAATCATTGCTGTAAATGTTCTGGACACATACTTGCATGCATAGTATGAGGACCTTTATATTGAAAGTATTATGACTTTTAACAGATCTAAAATGGCAAATCCACAGTTATGCCTTCCTTTTACATAACTGGCTGGAATGCTCTGTCAAACAGGCGATAGCAAGAGGGAACACAGGAAGTACACTCTGGGCTTTTGTCATAACAATTGTTCAAGAATCCTACCACAACTACAAAGGTAGCACACTTACAGACAATGAGCAATTTCTACAGATCCCACCGCACAGGATTTTTACTACCTTCTCTATTAATGTGTTGTTTTTAAAGAAGAGCTGCAAAGCACAATGGAAGAGACAGCACTTCCACCATCAGATTCATTTGAAAATAACTGAAGATTAGTAATTCGATTTTCTTAATTTTGGAAAACAATTTTATACTTAAAGTATAATCACTGCCACATTTTATTTAAGTAGGTACTGAACTGCCACTACTTATAATACAAGAATGGAGCGTTAATCATGAAATGAAATGAAAATGTTATTTTATCTATCTGTCTGAAAAACTATGTGAGGTGCTTCGCAATAAGTCACATGCAGAGTAATACTTTATAGGAGTCACAGGCTGAATTTAACCAACTCCTTCAAACAGTCAGCATATTGTTTTAAACTGTGAGACCAAATTCCTTTCAGAACGAGATGGGTTCTCCAGTTGCTCTAAGTCCCCACTTTTTACATTAAACTGGTTCCACTCAATAATGAAACAAGCCCTAGTGTGCGTCTGGGCTTGTGACCATGACTCACAGATGCTTGACTGCCCCAGAACAGATATTAACCACTCAGGAGCAACATCAAATCAAGGTTCAAATACAATGACCCAATTGGTGTCCTTTTTCATAGGAACATAAGTATGTTGGAATAAGTCTATTCCACTTTGGAATAGAGTAAAGTAACTCCTTTGCAAGTCAAATGGATACCTCTATTAGTTAACTGTGCACTGAACAATCAATTAATGTAAATAAGAGTGCCCTCACATGATCTCAAAGAGATGACATGCAGGTGCTTGCATCCTGAGAACTGTACACATGCGTTCTGGAGGCCAGATTGGGGATGTGCCACCAAATCTATACAAGGGTTCATGCTTTTAATCTCCTTATTAACAAATGACCTTTTAAAATTTTTTATTGAAACAACCTGAATAACAGCACCCACAAGAAGATGGAAGATGTGATGAGCATTATTATAGAATAACGCTTTATAAGGACCAAACTTTTGGACCACAGCACACCAGATGCTCACCCCGTTTCCCTTCCACCAGTACCCTTCCCCAAAGGGCACCACTCTCCTAACTTCTGCTCTCACAGATTAGTTTTGTCTGTTTTGTAATTCATATAAAAGCAATACTAGAGTATGCTTTCTTTGTGTCTGGCTTTTGTTGCTCAATGATGCCTTTGAGATACTCGCTTATTTTTTATGGGGACGGAGATATCACAAACACACAGACCAAGACCATCTGACAACATGTGCAAAATGCTCCAATAAGATGTGCTTAAAGGGACTCGTTCTACACTCTTTTGTATGGGGGGGGGGGCGAGAATTTGGAGGAATTATGCACAGAAGAAATGAAAACATAGGAGAATTCATAAATATAACCCAAAACAATATTAATGATGTGTCTTTATGAAGGCCCTTTTCTCTTTCAACATTTAACACTTTAAAATGCTTTACTGTCCAGATCTCCAATGATAATCATACATTATTTAGATATCCAGAAAACAAATTATTGCAACCATTAGAAGAAGGGGCTAGGTGAAAAAGAGAAAAAGGGGAAGAAGGAGGGGAAAAATTTCTAAATAAATTCTTAGAGGATAGTGAATAGAGATGTCAGTAATTTTTCAGACATCCACTGTCTATTTTGAAAAAATAATTATACAGTCATGCCAACAATTATGCTGTGAGTCTAATTAGTCCATAAAACCTATAGGTACACAGACATGGAATGATATACTAAGCTGCATGAATATGTGAGCAACATTTCTTGCCTACAAAAGATGACTTGAATTTAAGCTTAGATTGATTTTTTTCTGTAACATAGGAGCTATAGCTCAGGAAAAAAATCACTGATGTATTATGAATCTTCAAACCGAAAGAGTGACACTTTGTCAATTTTAATGTCATGTCATCATAGAAAATTAAGGCAGAAGAGACAATATAAAGCAATCATATGTTTTTAGGAGTCCAATAGACCTGGATCCAATATTCTCGACCATTGACAGCTGGGTGACTGTAGGCACAGGACTTAACACTTCTGAGGTTTGTTTTCCTCTATGTAAAAACTACCCACCTCTTTAGAGTGGAAAGCATGTGAAGCATGTGTTATGGTATCTGGCACAGAATACTCAGTCAATGGGAGTTAAAATGAAAGATTGAGCAAATAAATAAATGGAAAATAAGCACATGATAAATATCGTGAGCAAAAGTGTATGCTCTGTGTTTATTTGGGAAAGTACTTGTAAGGATACTTCCACTCTAGTGCAGCATCTCTACCACTAGGACACTGAGGCATCCCTTTTGCTGGCCAGTGGCCATGTGGAAAGCTCAATGGAAACTAAGCCATGCTATCCTCCATGGGAGTTGTAAATAACAGCACCAGGGATCTCCTCTTGTCAGCACAGAGAACGTGGGTACATGCCCATTCCTAGTGCTGAGCAATCTGCCGGCACTGTTGCATTCAGGGCCTCACTGTCCTGGGGACCCTTGAATTCCAGGATGGCAGCCACTTAGTGACCACTACCTGGGTCAGAATGCACAGATTTCCCAGGCACTGACGCTCTGTCTGCTCTCCCCTGCCACTGTATTCCCTTTTAATTTCTCTCCTCTTCTGTGATCCCAGAGTCCCCTCTAGCCCTGAGACATCTTTCCCCATCTGTTCACGCAGATGGTGCTATCCAGCGAAGTCAAAAGCCCAGTGTCCCCAAATCGCTCTTGATTCAGTTGGTTCTCTTTACCTCAGAGCAAAATAAAAAAGAAAACAGAAGTCACATTTTGAAGCATGGAGATGTCATGGCCCATATAAGGAATACACTCAAGTTCAGTAGCTGACTTCAGGTAAACGCTGTCTGTACAGAAAATTCCTTGCCCTGACCTTTCCTCAACACCAAACTGGCTGTAATAGTTGACAGCACCATGGATACAGAAGCATACCTTCCCCAGCCTCAGCTCTCTGCAGTGAAAAACCAGAGTAATGATCCATATCAACTTGGCTATGTATATTTTTCACTACTCAATCCAAGAGTACAGAAATTGAAAATTTGCAAAGATGAAATAACTCTTTGTAATTAAAGAAGGTTGTCACTTCAACCATTCCATTTATAATGGGGAAAAAAAGAACAAAGACACACAGAAGCCTGAGTATCAAATTGAAACCACAAAACCTCCAGAAAGGAAAAGTCACTCAGGGCTATCTTTCTTTTCTAAGATGTCTGTCATTTTGCCAATAAAATATCCATTAAAACTAAAACCTGTTCAGGGACCCAGACTTAATTCAGCCTCTCTGGTGATTTTGGAACTTGAAGCTCCCCAAATCAGAATGTCTGTTGGTTCACATTATTTGGAACCTGGCCTCTCAGAGTAATGCATCCGTTTTCCTTCTGCTTAGAAGCTCACTTTCACACCAGGACCGATTTCTTTCCTCTGTTCTTTTAGGGGATACCTCCATCCAGCTCCATCCAGCAATGCAGTGGATGCAATTCTCCTTCTCCAAGATTACTCAAATGAAGACCAGGCTGTGGATCACATCACCCTGCCTCAGGGGTGATGCTTCACCACTGAGATACTCAGGAACTTTTCAAGATTCCTTGAACTAACCCTGAGCCAATCACATCAGTATTGTCATGAAAAATGCAATCCATTCACACACTAATTAGTTAAGGAAGAGACAGCTGGGGTGGGGAGCAGCACAGTGTTTCTCATTATCGTATCATAAGCATCTTTTACACCCCTATGAGACTGACCCTTGTGTTCCTTATATCTAATTCCCCAAAGAGAAAAATCAGACCCTGAATCCAGCCAATTGAGTTCAAATACTTAGGACTTAGGAGTAATACTATTTGGGGAAAATGTGATTCCTTTGCTCACATGATAGTCCCTCTTCTCTCTTGCCACTGTTTGCCCTGCCTCCTACCACAGGGAATACGTGTGTGCACCTGGGCTCGCGCGTGCACACACACATACACACACACACTGTAGAGCAGCACAGTTCAAATAGCATGGTTGCACATCCACACAAGGCAAAACACAGGACATCTCCACTTTGCAATCAGTGAAAAAACTCAGTAAGAAGCTACATATTTTTAGTTACATAATATTTGATTACCATGAATAAAAGAGAAAAACCCCTTAAACTTGGCCATGATGAATTTCTGAGATATGCATTTGAAAAGACTGAACTCTTATTAGGAAGTGTTTTCTCACTGACTCCTCTTTGGTAGGAGGCCTACATAGATCACCTGGGTACAACTCTCTACTTTGACTTCTCTGCATATTGTTTAAAATATTGCACTGACTGCAAATGTTAGGTAGTATAAGAAAATACCATGTTAATGGAAATTTCTGCACAATCAACTCATATTTTCATTGAAGTTCCAGAGCAGGAAGTTGAATTCATGACAATTTCTAATCCTGCCCTTGTTTTCAAAATGCCTTATTATCACCTATTGAAATTGACATTACCTCAAGCACAATCTCACTGCTAATGTAGTGCTCTTCATCAATAAAGAGAAACACCATGCACTGTCTACTAGATAGGACAATGAGATTTTTTTCACCTCATTTAAACATAATTTTTGATAATTAGGTTCCACATGATATCAGTTTGATTTCATGCTTCTCTATGTATTCCTATTAACTTATCCTGGTATGCAAATCTGCTATTAGGTGTTATTTTGCAGGAGTTGCCTGCATTGAAAGTTGGATGACAAGTGAATTTGAGATCAATCCTGCAGAGACCACAGACCCCTTTCAACTGACAGTCAAGTACTTAGAGTGATGACAGTATGTTCTATTTGTTTTTTCCTTTAACATTTTTTTTTTAAATTGACTCTTGTGGACAGGCACTGTTCAAGATGTTGGGATACAAGCAGTGGGAACAAAACAGAAGTTCATGCTCTCATGAAGCTGACAATCAATAGAGAGGAGAACCCAACAAGTATAATATACAATGCAGTTAGTGGTAAAGAAGATAGAATGAAATGATGTCAAAGAATTCTTCTTGAGAGCAGACATGTTCTGCTCTTAAGACCATTGTGATTTTGTTCTTTCTAACTACAACACTCATCCTCAGATATCTGCTTGCCTGGTTTTCAGTAATAACATCTCAAATCAAATGTCTCTTCCTAAAGTAGAAGTCTCTCTGTCTTACAGTAATTTTTTAAAATTTAGATTATTGTGTTCAATTTTCTTCAATAAATTCATCATAATGTGTATGCTTTATATTTATACTTATATATACCTTTTGCTGGTGGTTTACACCTCTTCTCTAAGTACAAGCTTCCAAAGGTAGGCACTATATGTGACTTAGTCACTCCTGCCTCTCCTACCCTCCCCCGACAGTAATGAGAGATGCTGACATAGGAATTGATGCATGAATGAATTAAAGTTCAATGATTCACTGAAATACAATAAGTCCATTTCATTAAATGTAAGTTAGAATTTCTAATACAGTGCCTAGCTTCCTTTCAGAACACCACCTTAGACATTCCTAGGAAGTCAGAATGAATAGATACATTCACCTATTAGTCTTACAAAAATTCTGAGTATGTCTTAGTCTGCTTTACCCCTCCCAGGCCATGCAGTAGGTTATGTCTCTGAATTAAAAGGTATTAAAACACCATGAAGGATTCAGGATTTGGAGTCAGTCTTGGAATCTATTCCTTGATTTAATATGTAGAGTTGTACTACTTGGAACAAGTTACTAAATTTGTATAAGCCTCAATATTCCTTTCTTTTAAAATAAAATGATTTATTATTTATGTTTAATCACATTCCTACAAGTTAAATAGGAAGTTAAAGCTATTTATGTTTAATCACATTCCTATAAATTAAAGTACTATTTGCAATACAGAGATGGTAGTTGACTTTTGAAAAGACTCAAAGACAGCAAATTTCAACCCCCATATTCTTGATTCCACTCATTTGGTTATCTTATCCTACTTCTTTTCATTACTCTATCATATATAGAATTCCCCCACTAAACTTCTGATTAAGAGACTGGATGTCTCATTGATCTTTGTAGATCCTCAATACCCAAAGAGGTAATGGAAGTCATACAGATCTGCTAGCATCATTCTCTCTTGCCAAAAATCATCTCCTATGTTGTGGTTTGAATATGAAGTGTTGCTCAAAAGGTCCTGGATTAATCAAGGAAATTCAGAGGTAAAATGATTAGATTATGAGAGCTGTAACCGAATCGGTCCATCAGTGTTTAGACTGACTGTGTGACTGGCTACTAACTGTAGACTGATGAGGCAAGGCTGGCAGAGGTGGGTCATGGGGCTGCGAACCTCCCTCTCTCCTGTTTCCTGGTCACCATGAGAGGAGCAGCACTTCTCTGCCACTCCCTTCTGCCATGAGGTTCCACCTCATCTTGGGCCCAGAGCAACAGAGTTATTCAACCATGGACTGAACCTCTGAAACCATATTTCAAAATAAACTTTTCCTCATCTGAGTTGTTCTTGTCAGGTATTTTAGTCACAGTGATGAAAATCTGAATAGCACATCTCACTTATCATAATGGGCAAGCCAAACTGGTCAAGGTTAGGCTTATGCAGCAATGTTAGTAATGGCAACTAGTCTTAACAAACAATATGTGTCAAGCACTTAATACCACTACAGATTAGGCACTGTGTAAGTCCTTTTTAACCGATAAGGGAGCTGAAGCTCAGAAAGTTGGAGTGCAGCTAAGTTGTGATAGAGAGAGACCTTGAAACAAGGAAGTCAGATCCCAACTCCAAGTTCTTTCAACTCTGCGATCTTGCTACTCCAATGGCTTTGTGTTCTTTGGCCTCATTATGCAATGATGTAAAATACACAGATGCTTTCCAGTGTGTTGATGCCAGAAGGATCTTTGTTCTTTATTCTGATCATTTCAGTAGTTTCCCTTAGTTGTCAGCCTATTACAGCTGCTAAAATATAAAGTCCTAATTATTTTCTCCATTATGTCTAGAGAGAACAATCCAACATGGAATTAGCTTCTTCCTCCAAGGATATATAGCCATTTAGCATTGTGTTGCCTTTTATTCTGTCCATAGAGTGCAGATAATGAGCAACTTCTGAGAAGTAAGAGAGCTTGAGCATTTCATAAAACAGTGAATATGACTGGAGTCTTTAACCTATTACACTAGTTTGGTTACCAAAGAGAAGGCTTGCTAATTTGTGACCTCCAAAATAAAGAGGTAGAGATAAGTGAGAAATCTTCTCTTCAATCCATTTAGCAAAATAAGTAACTCAAACTTTTACCAAAAATCTTTTAACTAAATAATAATAATAATAATAATAATAATAATAATAATAATTTGGGGTAGGAGGTCATTTACATAGCTTGGATTATTGTTCATCTCCTTTTTTGCCCCTCTACATGAGGAATAAAGGTGACACAGCTATCATCCAGAAAATAAGTACAGGTTTTCTTCAGGGTACTTTGTGATCTTCCTCAACAGTCTGGAGACAAAGGCACCTTTCCAGTTGCCTGACAGTTGGAGCCACAGCTAATGGCTCCCCATTCTCCCACTCCAGAATGGGTACTGATGCTAAAGTAAGCATCCAGAGTCTCAAAGGGAGAATGATGTTTGCACACACTTGAAATGAAAGTTTACAGGTTATCTCAGTAAGTTTTTCCTGGATTACATGAATTGCAATTCCTCAAACCAGCAGGAAATCTGTGGGCAGAGTAACTTGCTGTGGCATTGGAGTCTCTGCGAGCTTTAGAGGCCATTCTAAGAAACTGCTCACTCCGTGTAGTCTCCTTACAGCCAGTGAAAAAAGTTGCTGCTGTTTCTAATTAAATTGGAGATTGACTTAATCTTATAGTGGTCACATCTCTCTAGTCTGGTGCTCTCTTTGAACTCTACAGTATGGCTGTGTGATTCTGAAATAAAACAGAATTCAAAAATCCTTAAGCCCCAAATTACAAATAATAGTGCATGCAGTATTTTTACTTGAACTTGGGAGTTCAAAGTGATGACCTTTCATTTTTAAGGATTTTTAAGTAGTTGCATAAGATAAACTCCTTCTAAGAAAAAACATGAAGGAAGTGATTATATTATGTTACACCTGATGAAAAAACTTCATGTCCTATGGGAACAGCTATAGGTTAACTGGAAATAACACAGATCCCTACTGTGGAGTCTTGGATAAAACTGAGAAATTCATACTCATCAACTTCTGCATGATAACTATGATTTCTCTTTAGATTCCAGATGAATGACTATTCAAAGCTCCTTTCAGGGGCCTTGGAAATTTAGGTTGTCCAACTCTCCATTCTTTTCCTTACATTTTCAGTACCTGCTTTTGAATTCATCTACCTGGCCAGAGTCTGCATTCTCTCATACTTCAGAGAGGTAACTGAGAAAATGGGTTTTGAGGTCAACTCAGAGCCCTGAAACTCATTAATAAATTACTTACTCCCCCAAACCTCAGTTTTCTCAATTATACAATAGAAGTAATAGTAGCCTGCTTCCTGAGGTTATTTGATGTAATGAGATAAATCACAGCTTGCACCATAGAATGTACTCAATGATTATTACTACCACTACCTCCACTGTCTCACTTAAATGTTCCTTTGCATTTTATTTACATAGGTCTTTATCTAATTAAAACTTTGTCATAAGTAAACTTCCAAAAATTTTCCAAGCAAGTTGCTAGGACAAGCTGCCAATAAAATTCACTGATTTTATGAAATCAGAATGGTACAAAAATCTCTTTAACTGTGATCAGAGAAATCTCATTAAAGTAATGCTGTGAATTATCCACACTGCTTCAAGGTTTTATTTATGGAAGTCCCTTCTGCGGTTTATGAGTTTTAATATAAGACAAATAGAAGAAAACATGTTTATACACACATGTACACCCACGTGAACACAAACACAGATACATGCACATTTACACATAGATCACACATATATACATACATATGTGTGTGTGTGTATATATATGTATATATATTTATTTATAAAAGGGCATATACACAAATGCATATGCATGCACATATTCATAATAGCAACAATATTAAATATCCACTAGGAAATACTTTGCTTGTAATAAAATAAAGAAAAATAAAATGAAGACCTAGGTTCTTTTCATGTTTGAAGAATTCTCGTGACTCAGAGGTTCCACATATAATGATATCAGGAATATGCAAGTTTGACCCTGAATCTGATGTGTGTAACAAGGCTTATACATACACAGACATTTTTATAGCTTATGAGCAACATATCCTCAATGCTTCTCTTCTTTGCCAATTCAGTGACACTACAATATACATTCTTCAGCCTGCAATAGGAGATCTGTGTCTTTCTCAGGAAATCAGCTGGCTTCCAGCCTGCTTGAAAATTCCTGGGGTCTCTGAGTATTCCTTTGTCCTTCAGAGGTACCTTTTACACCCTGGCCTCGGTGCCAGTGTTCCACACTGCGATGCTAGGTAGCTGGTCAGCCATGAACAAGTGGGTGAGGGAAGAACAGTAAAGGGTGGTAACCACAGGGAGGACGTCAGATACATACAGCAAAGAGAGTCCATAGGGCACAGGAAACTTCATCAAAGCAAACGAGCATCTGGAAAATGGGAAGTAGTGTTTCAAACCTCCCCCAGTCATAGTTAATTATGACTCCTTAAGGGAACTAGCATCTCAAGAGCATATCACACCCATTCCTCTTGACCAGGTAGTCTCCCCTTTTGACGAGGTCATCACAACCCTCCCAAAAAAGTTGCTGAGTACTAAACTAAGGGGGTAGTAACCCCTGGGGGGAATGAGCAACATAGGTAAGAACAAGGGACCCAAAATTCTTAAAAACCCTGACTCTATAAGAACCACGTCATGCTCCCCAGAAGGTGGCCCACACAGAGTCTGTCCTCCATATCTCCACTCTCATTCTTTCTAATAAACTCCTGCTTGTTATTCTGTGAGGTTTATTTACCATTCATCCTGCAAAATCACAGGAACTGGTGCCTATGGATCCCCAGGGCCACTTCAGCTGTGCAACTCTGTGACAAAAACACAGCCCAAGTCAACTTTCTCCTGAAGTCAAAGGACACAGGACAAGGACGGCCCATCTAGGTGACAGTAAAGGATATTCACTGATGACTGGAACATGGTGAGTCAGCAATATTTAGGAAGACGGAAGGAGGCCAGACTTACTTTTCCTCCTTCAAGGTTTTTACACAAATATCCAGCAAAATGTTGAACAAAAAAGCCCTACATTATTTCCTAGAATCACTAAATATACACTGTCTCAGTTTCCAAGGTCTGAGGGATGGTGTGCTTCTGACCCTAGTATTGTCGATTTGGATTTGAACTATTTGCTACAAATGTCAGCCAGACAATGACAACTCTAAGTCACAGAGTAACACCACAGGCAGCAGCTGCTGAAGGAACAACAAAACCCAGACATTCCCTGGTTTGGAAGTTACAAGTTTGAGATTCAGCTCTGCTTTACCAGTATTGCTATGATATAGGGACAACTGCTATCATCTCCAAATCTCCCTTTAAGCCAGAAGATGAACCTGAAGATGCTTGAAAGACCTCCAAATATATTTATTTTTAATTTAAATAATTCTGTCTTATGGAAAAAATATGGGAAAAAAAGTCTTTTATCAAAGTGCATTCTACAGTCATGTATAACTAATTAAAACAAATTCAAAAATTCAAAAAAATTAACATCTTTTCAAGAAAAGGATGTATTCTATACCATTCCATTTTATGAGTCTTTTTTCACATAGGTGCAGGCAGAGAGGTTTGGTTTGGTTTGGTTTGGTTTGGTTTGGTTTGGTTTGGTTTGGTTTTTCTTCTACTTGAAAGGTGAGAAAATTTAGGGAATAGGTTGTCAGACTCTGGCCAGGACAGATATTGTTAATAAAATCTCTTTTGTTCTAACAAAATAGATGCACTGGCTTGCTCTATGAAAATGAATTAAGCCAATTAGGAAATCCGTGTTAAAAATTGATATATTAATGTTTAATAGACTATATTCCAGCATGGGGTGGTTACTCAGTTATCCCTGTGGTAAAACTTTTGGAGAAAAGAAAGGATGAAATTAATAAAGGCCTGCCTGTCTAAGTCCATTACAGGCTGACATTATCCTTTGCCATTTTCCCAATGACAGAACAGACATAGCAGGAGGTGGCTGAATTGCCTTCTGCTTCCTGCTGGATCTTCTTTAAGAATGTGAAACTTTAATTAGAAGTGACAAGTTTCTGATCCAATGTTATATACGTGAAGTCAAGGCCTCCCTCCTCGCATAAAAACAAACTGCTATTTTTAGAGGGGTCGGCTATGATGGAAAGCAAGAAAGCTGTTCCTTCCAGAACTGTCCTAGTGAAGTCCGCAGCAGTGCAACTCCAGAGCCTTTTCTTTTAACAAATTACAACCACACGACTGTGAGATGAAAAACTGCCACAAATAGATTTGCCTGTCTCTCTTTACAATATTAAGTAAATGTTATGTAACAGCCCTACATTTTACAGCAATGACCACAAGCACATTTTCACCATAGGTGAGAACCATAAACCACATGCTATACTGGATGAACAAATATAACCTAAATATGTCCCATAATGTTTAACAAATGAAATCGAGGAGGGCTTTGATGACATGGCAACCATACACATCATGCCTCGTTTAGAAAAGCAGAACACAAAAAGGTAGGAATAGTATTAGTTTTTATTTTAAAAATTACATACATACTCTTTTAGAGGAAAACTATATATAAGCCAGGTGTGGTGGTGCACGCCTGTAATCCCAGCACCTGGGAGGCTGAGGCAGGAGGATTGCGAGTTCAAAGCCAGCCCCAGCAACTTAGCGAGGCCCTAAGCAACTCAGTGAGACCCTGTCTCTAAATAAAGACAAAATAGGGCTGGGGATGTGGCTCAGTGGTCGAGTGCCCCTGGTTCAATCCCCAGTATCAAAAAAAAAAAAAAAAAAAAAACTATATGAAAGTCTATAGAATAAGGAATATGTAACAGTTACCAGGATCAGGGCAAATTTTTCCATAATTTATTCATATTTTCTAAATATTCAAGGAGAAATGGATATCATTCATAATCAAATGAGTGTTTCCTTTGTATTATATTTTTGAAGTTTTTAATGTGACAAATGTTTATGATAAAAAGCTAATTGTCATAAATAACTATGTCCAATTTCAAGTTTAGATTCTATTTTTATAAAAATATCCACTATTTTGTTTGCAAAAACAATGTCATCTATTGATAATTCAGGTTAACTGTACTTTTATATAAAAAAGTAATGATGATATTTTCATATTTTTAATGAACCCAAGAATTTTTCAAGGAGATAAATGCCATTGCCAGAGCACAGAAAAATATTAAATAGTGCTGCGTGCATAATTAAATGGAAGTCCTAAAATGATATTTGCCTTGTATTAGCAAAATCACGGTTATAGGTTTTAGGAACTAGAATAAGCATTTAGAAATCATTTAAGTAAATAATTAGATGAATCACTATTTTTTAGACTAGAATACTGGTCTCTAATTCCCTGAATAGCATAATTATTCATTAGTTGTGAAATGTTATGCATGGTATATTTACTTTTACCATATGTACATTATACATAAATAACAATGAATTATGTATATGCAATATTCTGTTTGATGGTCAACACTAAACTCATTTCTACCTGCTATACTTTAGTTGGTTTTATGGATAGAAATTCTATACTTTTATGTAATTTCTTATCTGATAGGGTCAGTGTTATTTGGGAATAGAGCACACTTCAATCTATTTGAAATATCTGTTACCCAATTTGCTACAAATTCTTCCATACAGTCAACTGAAAAATCTTTCATTGACACTTCTATAGCTTGGTTACTGGCCACAAAAACATTCTTCCTCCACCTGGCCATATCTCTTGATTGAAATCTCTAAAGAATATAGTAAAATATGAGAAGTACTTGATTTTATTATCAAAATGGAGTAATTGGGCTTCAGCAGCAGCTAGGAGGGTGAGAGCTATAGTCTGAATATTTGTTTTCTTCAGATTCATGAGCTGGCCCTAATCAGCAATGTGAGGGGATGAGGAGGTGAGGCCTCTGGAAGTGGTGAGATCCTGAGGGCACAGTTATCATGAATTCGATCAGTGCCCTTACAAACCTGTCTCCACCAGGTGAGGACACAGTTGCCTTCCTCTCTGTAGGTGAGGACACAGGAGAAGGTGTCTTCCATGAGCCAGGAACAGCACCTTATGAAACACAACCTCAGAAGCTACTGTGATTTCATTTTGTACTTCCAGTCTCCTTTTTACCTTTCCATAGTTAAAAGCCACCCTACTTATGGCATTTTGTTACAACACCCAGAAAGGAATAAGACAGTGAGACTATATTCAAAGATTTCACTATTCTTCAGCCACAAACTACAGTTTTCTGTTAGAAAAAAAAAGTATTCATAACTTTTTACCATAACTCTTTAAATGAAGTTGAGAAAATGGATGAGTGATAAGACATGAAAAGAAGAAAAGGAAAGGTTTGATTTAAGAAGAATCATGCAATGCTTAATTAAATGAAAGTTATTGAGCATATACTTCAAATAGGCCACAGGGTTTGGGCCACAAGGCAGCTTTTAAAAACTGTCACAGTCACCTGGGTCTTAAGCCAGGCACCTGCCTCCTTACTCCTGAGCTCAAGCAGTCATGGTGCAAAAGCTGGAGATAACTGGTTCCAGCACACATCTGGGTCCTCAGCACATCTGACAGTCCTCTAAGTTTTCTTCAGTAGTTCTTTCTCATTCCAGTTAGACTGGCAGAGACTGTCTGTTTCTCTTCAGTGCACTTGTTCACTGCCATTCTCCTGCTTCTAGACAAAGGACCTCCTGTTGTCTTTCACAAAATAATGAAAAAATAATGGGTGAAACTAAAATTTTCTACCCATCTATGCATTCACTTATTTAGTAATTTTGAGTAACATTAAACACTTGCTCTCCACCCATCAGTGTGCTATTACAAATAAAGAATTTCATTTCTAGTCTGATATTTGTGCATTCTTTTCTATCCATGGATCATTGATACAAAAATGATGACGTCATAACAAAATTTCTATCACCAAATTCACCCCTGGAGAATGAAATCAAAGTTCAGCAAGAAGTAAGAGACCTAAGACCAAATTACACTGCTCTTGGTTAAAAAACTGGTTGATATGCACATTTATGTCCATTTATCCACCCCCTCCAAGCTCCCTGAGTCTAAAATTATTAACAAGCTGAAGAATGATGGAAAAACTGACAGGAAGCTACACACCTAAGGTTTTGGAGAAAGGGAAACAGAGATCCATTCAGGATCAGAAATTAGCCTATCACAGTAGGATCTAAACTACTTCCATATTTCTCAATCTCAGTCATCGTTGTTAGAATTTTCAAAGGCCATGGTACCTTGATGCAGGTTTGTTGCAGAGAAGTTGGTGTACCATGCTCAAAACTCCTACTAACCAAACACAATGCATCACCATGAGTAGACTTAGCGCTCTTGCTATTTGCAGTCAGAAGCATGGGTATGCTCTTGCAGGAGAATTTCACAAGGACGTTAGCCAGGTATTAGCTGAAGAGCTTTGGCCACATTCTTCAGATGGTGACTTAGACTGACCACCTGTTGTCAATAATGCTACCCACTGAGCAACACACCCTCTGAAATGAGATGGCCCTTCTGTAAATACAGTTCCTCAAAGCAGAGGGGTGCTTAGATGATTCTCCACCTCCAAAATGTCAGAAGCTCATTACTTGGCTACAGATCTCTTAACTTATGAGTCATGCTTCCTAGATAACAGAACTAAAGGACCATTTACTTTTGAAACATAACTATCTCCTTTTTCCCATTTTATTATGAATATTTTCAAGCATACAGATAAGTAGAAAGAATGACACAATGAATACCTATGTACCCACTGAATTCAACAAACATTAAGACTTTGCCATATGGCTTTCTCTCATTTACTGTGTTTTAATGCCTGAACATTTTACCAAAGAAAACCCTTGAAAGAAGCTTGCTCAGATCCTGTAAATGACTCTCTCTCCCTCCTCCTTCACTGCTGGCTTTTGCAGGTCTCAAGGGGCAGGGAGTTTATGCCCTTAGCTGATGCCTTGAACTCACATGGCGTTCAGCTCAGAGGTCTTGTTCTACCCAATTCCTTGGTCACTGGTTTGGTATTTAAATTTCCACCTGCCTCAGCCTTCTATATCCAGGTCTGAATGGCTGCTTTCAGTTTGCTTTATTCAGGCTGATGAACTTACCAACACCAAGTTCTTCACAATGATGTTACCTATGCCCTAGGAATCTACACAACACAGATCATCTTTCAGTAAACTGGAACTGGAGTGAGCCTCAACACCTAAAGACACACTTGTTATTTTGGACCTAATTTGATCAATCAAGAATAAAATCTGTATCTATAGATCTAATGAAAGCTTTTTCCATCAAGCTTAGGAATGGTACCCATTTGGTCTTCATAATAAAAATGAGTACAAATGAGTAAATGAAGAGTCATTTCTTGTTTTGGGTATGACTATTCACAATGTAAAGAAGTCAGTTCATCATCTATATTGGTATTCCTTGTCTCTCTCAGTTCCAAGGACATTCTGATTGCTGATTTGCCTGTTCACTCAACTTTGTATACAGGCTTTTACAAATTCATTCCCCATGTTCATTGAGTTGCTATTTACAGTTTAGGTGCTTTGTCAGTACTGGATTTATTATTATTACTATTACTATTAAGATGATTATTATGATTATTATTATTATTATTATTATCATTATTATTTTGGTACTGGGAATTGAATCAAGAGTGATTAACCATTGAGTCACATTGCCCATCCTTTTTATTGGGGGGGGGATACTGGGGATTGAACCCAGGGTCACTCCACCACTGAGTCACATCCCCAGCCCTATTTTGTAGTTTATTTATAGACAAGGTCTCACTGAGTTGCTTAGGGCCTCGCTATGTTGCTGAGGCTGCCTTTGAATTCACAATCCTCCTGCCTCAGCCTCCCAAGCTGCTGGGATTATAGGCGTGTGCCACCATACCCAGTGTCAGTACTGGATTTAAAAAAGAGAAGAGGACATGATCTCTGTCCTAAAGATGAGTTCTAGTGAAACAGTAAGAGCCTGGGATGACTTCCATGTGAATTCTTTGAAGACAAGATGATTTGATGGGAAAAGTACGTCCATCACAGGGCGTGCTGTTTGGACACTGCTTGCCATTTGCCAGTCCCTCCCACTATTCCCTGCTGAATGGCCAACTTATTATTTCTGTATCTCCCTCTACCTTCTTCCAGATTCCTACCTCTCTCTATGCTTACCTTGAACAAGTGTGAGCTACAACCTTTCTAAAGTACCCTGTTCTCCACTGCCCACATGGCTACTCATTCTTCAAGGTCTTTGTGATTGCCTGTGTTGTGTGGTTGCCTTCAAGTTATAAGTTTAGCAAAATGGATCTGCTGAACACAATTATTTCCATTAGCACTTTCAAAGTCACTGCTGTGGTAGGATCTTTTCATACATTACTGAGTGTATTTTCTGTCTGCTTCCTTCCTTCTTAAGGCATGTATGTGAGCAGTGTGGGTGTTTAATTGTTGCTTTGCATCCAGGGCTCCCTCTCTGTCCTTCCTTGGGTTTCTCTCCTCCCTTGATAGCCAGATGCCACTCTCTCTACAACCATGAAACACAGAATCTGAATCTCAGTGTGTAAAAAATACATGAGTCAGCTGGGCATGGTGGTGCACGCCTGTAATTCCAGCGGCTTTCGAGGCTGAGGCAGGAGGATTGCAGGTTCAAAGCCAGCCTCAGCAGGGCAAGGTGCTAAGCAACACAGTGAGACCCTGTTTCTAAATAAAACACAAAATAGGGCTGGGATGGGGATGTGGCTCAGTGGTCATGTGCCCATGAGATCAATCCCCGGTTCCAAAAAAAAAAAAACCATGAGTCAAGCAGAAAATAAAAAATGAGATAGAACAGATAAGAAAAATATTTGAGAAAAATATTCAAGTAGAGGAATTCCTGTGTAGCATTTGGATCTGGTTTTGAAACTGGAACAGAGTTCAAATTCCATCTCCAATGATTGTGTGTGTGTGTGTGTGTGTGTGTGTGTGTGATCTTGCGTTAGGTTCTTCATCTTGTTTGTTCATTTCAATGTGAAGTCGTAACAGTTTCTAATATGTGGGAATACTATAAGGAATAACTTCAGTACTCCCCCTTATGCTTGGGAGAGATGCTTTCCAAGATCTCCAGTGGATGCCTGAGCCATGGGGGATACCAACCCTACGTATACTTCGCTTTTTCCTATGCATATAAATATATGGTACAGTTTTATTTATAAAGTAAAGCACAGTAAAAGATTAACTACGGTAATAATAAAATACAACCGCTCTAACAACGCAGTAATTGAGGTTATGTGAATGTGCTCTCTCTCAAATGCTCTTATGGCACTCACCTTCTGATGTGATGCTGTGAGGTGATGCAAAGAATGTGTGATGAGATGCAGGGAGGTGATGGACACAGGCATCGTGATGCAGCATTAAGCTACCACTAACCTTCTGACACAGTGTCAGGAGGAGGATCATCTGCTGCAGCTGATCTGGGATCATGGAGCCATGACAACATGAATGGGTGGATGTCAGGATGAGGTGATGTGATCTTTGGTAGCTGACCACAGAAAACTTTTGGAAGAACATCATAACCAGAAGCTGCTGCTGTTCCTTTTGAACTCATCCACATACTGCTGTGGAGCTTATAATCCTTCAGTTACCACATGGGTGACTTTAATGCTGTGTTCCATCTGAGGATCACATTCCATAGTCTTGCCCTTAATGTCTGAATAATTAGAAATCCTTCAGCAAATTTTAGTCATGCCCACACTGCTGGTTCTGCTTTAGGTTTTTCTTCCTCTTATTCCGTCTTTACTGGAGTCTCAATGAGTTCTTAAAATTCCTCATTTGTTAACACTTCTTGATGGCCTTCCATATGTTGTTCCACTTCTTCACCAAGTATGTTGGCAAATCCTTCTCCACCTACTTGCCTTGTCCTGGAAATGATTTTCTTAACTTCTCCATCAATCCCTGGGAAGACTTTACCATAATATATTAGCTCATTCCTTAAGTTACTCCAGAAGATGTTGACAATTTCTTGTTTCAGTTCATCATTTGAATCTCCAATGGATACTATTTCACCAGCGATAGTGAATTATTCCCATTGCTATATTATATCCAGAATAACGTTTATATCAATTGCTGATCTAATACAATCAAATGCCAGGTGAGTACATGTGGCCTTGAAAAACTGAACAATGCTCTGGCCAAGGAGCTGAAGAAATGAAACTGTACTTGGAGGTAAAAATACAATCTGAGCATTTTGATTTACACAGTCAGCAGATTCAAGATGGCCAGGGGCACTGTCTAATACTAATAGGACTTTAAATCCAATCTTTCCTCTTCCAAGTATTTTCTCACTTCTAAGATGAAGCACAAGTAGAACTTTTTCATAAACAGGATGGCTCTTGCCCACTCTTTCTGGTTATCTTGCCAGAACATGGACAGATAATTCATTTTATTCCGAGTGCATGTGGATTCTCTACTCTCCACCCTATGCCTGACTTTATTACATGCTTTGTTGTCACATAGTAGGAGAGTTAAAAACCTGTCCTTCCATATTTTATGCCCTAGTTTCCTTTGCACTTTTTTGAATGTGGGTTCTACTGCACATCTTAGTTCAAAAAGAGCTCAGTTTCACTGCTCTGAAGATATACTTTGGATGCTACTCTTTGTCCTTAATTAACTTCCTTAATCTGCCAGAAATGTGGCAGCAGCTTCTTCATCAGCAGATGCAGCCTCTCCAGTAAATTTTATATTTTTCAGTTAAACCTATTTCTGAATTGGTGTGACCATCCTTTTCTGGCAGCAAAAGGTTTATTGTTTCTGGGGATCCTGTGTCAAACGAAGCCTTCTTAGGTTCAGTTCTTTCTAGCAGAAGACACTGCTGTCAGTTGGAACATGCTTTCTTGACATATCTTCCACCCACAATTTTAATACTTTTTCCATTTTAACTAAGCACTTATCACATACTATGGCTATAACTCTTACAATTTGAGGTGTGAGAGCAAACTAGCATGAATTTCTTTTTCCTTCTTTAAAATTTGCAGTTAAAAGATTCATTCCTTACCACAGATCCTGGCAAATTAAATGTATGATGCCTTTTCTTTCCTTGTTAACTCAAACACATTCATCTTTTCACTTAAAGGAAGCACTTTACAACTTGTCTTTGGCATATGTGAACTGCCATTTTGACATGTGAACTGGCAATTTGGGGCCATATTAAGAAGAATAAGGGTTATTTGAATACAAGCACTGCGATACCTTGAGAGCTGATCTGATTACCAAGACAGCTACTAAGTGACTAATGGTTGGGCAGCATGGACAGCAGGAAAACATTGGACAAAAAGATGATTCACATCCCAGGTAGGAGAGGGCAAGATGGCAACTGAGATTTTAATCACATAACTCAGAATGGTGCACAATTTAAACATATAGTTTATTTCTGGAATTTTCCATATATTTTCCGACCACATAGTTGAAACTAAAGGAATTCAAATTGCAGATAAGGGAGAGACTACTGTATGATAATGCTTGGGAAGCACTTAGGCCAACATTTAACCCTAAAAAGTGTTCAATCCATGGATAATACTATTGATATTATCATAGCAATTCTATAAAATAGAATAGATAAGAGACAAATTAAAATGTCAAAATTTTGGATTTCTTTCTCTATAATGCATTTTTGATTAATGTTATTTCATCAGCTATAGTGAAATATTCCCATCACCGTACTATGTCCAGATTAAGGTCTGCATCAATTGTTAATCTAATGCAATCAAATATCAGGTGAGTAGAGTAGATGCAAACTATAATGAAAAAAAAATTCTCTACATTGTATTATTTTCAGAAATATATATATTTTTCCCTTCATTTTCCCCCAAGAGACCACATATGCCTATCAATATAAGTTAAAATTTAAAAGTAAAAACTGTCTAATTTAAAATTATCTTCATCCAAATAGCATAGCATCACAACTCTTTTCTGACATGGAGGTATGTTCAAGCATATAAATATACTGTCAATAAACATGAGACAACTACTTTGTTTATTTGCAGGTCAGAATGCTCCTTGGAGGGTGTGAGGGCACACTAAGCCTTCCTGTTATCAGAGGACCATGACCCAGTTCAGGCAGCTCAGGAGCAATTTATAAAACAGAGCATCTGCCACATTCAAACACAATCATTTGGCATCCATGATTTTTTTCCATTCTAAAGAAACTCTGCATCTCAGTTATCTTGATATTGTTTATCCCTATTCCTTAAAGAAAGCAGCTTTAGGATCAGCAGCTGATATTGGAAGATAATTCAGAAAGAAACTTCATCTCAGCCGGAGCTAAGTCTCTTTGTAAACATGCTATCTAAACTCTCAGATATTTACTGGATAGGATGGTTTAACTGTTTATCAGCAAAATTGCAGGCAGAGTAAGGAAAATAGCGCAGTATTCTTCTGTTATAAAAATCGATAATTATTTTGTTCAGGAAAAGTTAAATATTAAAATAAATACTACAGACCTGAGACCATAAAGGACCGTGCCATCTGGATGCAGGCGGATCATGCGGTTTTTGACAGTCACTCCATGCACAAATGACTTCTTATCGTTCAGGAAGTAGGTATCAGGCACCCAGAGCTGATCTGCCACTCTGTTGTCCAAAGTCAGGTTTAAAGGTATTACATTATAGGACAGCCTCTTATCTCTCCAGGCTTGCTGAAAGTACATTGTCAAGGTGTAATCCTGTAGATATAAGAAAAGTTTTCATTTGTTACCAAAACAGACTCATGGGATAGACAAGCACCTCATTGTTAATGAGAAAAAATATAGATGACCACACACTACAGTAATTAATTAGATACATTCTTCCTAAACAACTACTGTGTGCCATACCTGCACTTCAATAGGGGCTATGAATACAGGAGTGAAGAGAATACACTCACATGAATGACGTTTATCATATATTTCCCAGGAGGAATATTCTAATACATAAATACTTGATAATTAATTTGTGTTTCTGAAAGTATAGTCTACAGGATAACTGTGTGACCTAGCATAATTTTTAAAAAATAGCCATGTACTTGTTTTCTTGTGTTCTAAAAGAATTAATGAGCACATCAGACCTACAGATTCATATATTCATTCATTCAACAAATGTGTGATCCACACCTATGATGTGGCAGGAGTAAGAGTGGTTTAAAAAAAAGGTTAGATGTATGCTCTCAGGGAATTTTTAAATAAAGCATTGAAAAATGAACTAAACACTGTCAAATAATGCTCCGTTCTATGATGCAAATAAAGCAGAACATGGAATACTTGGCTGGGATTGTAAAGAAAAACCTCTTTAAGGAGTTAGCATAGTGTTGACAAGTAAGGTGCCCAAACCACTGGCTCTGAGCAGAACATCCCATGCACAGGAAAGTCTGCAAAGGACCTGAGGCAACATGGGCTTGGCATAAGGGAAGAAGAGAACAGAGACCTACTAATCAGAGCCCAGTCAAGAAAAACAGCCTCATGAAGTTCACACTTCAGCACAAAATGCAAATTTAAAATAATGCTTTAGAAATTAGTTAATTTATGATTGTAGCAACTGCAAGAGTTAAAACATGAGGATTCTAATCAGTCTAATCCAGGTGGGTTTCCCAGCAGAGATGACATTTGCACTGAGACTCAGATACCTTTCTAGCTAACTGAACAACATTAACTCAATCAATACAGCATGAGAATTTAAATCCACAGATTATGGATCAACATGCTGGGCTCCATGCTTTTTACAAGGGAGCACTGATCTTGGAGTCTCAACTCTGTTATTTCTCAACTCTTTCTAGGGTGCACATTTTTTTGCTTCTGTTAGAAAAACTATAAACAGAGCTTTAAATCCAAGCAAGATCTAATCAGGGAATTATGACGGGAATTAAATGTACAACTGAAGTGAAATTTATAAACTACAAAAGCTATACATTAAACATGAATCACCTGCATATTTATTGTAAGATTTTATCCACTAGAGGCCTATGGGTACAATGTAATTGCTCTCTCTCCCGTCATCTGAACAACTAAGCGAAGGACCAAATGTTCATTTGAAAAAGATAATTACAATTCTAGTTCAAAATCAATTCACTATGCCCTACTGAGGGTTTCAAGAAAAAGAAACTAGAATGATCTATTAATCATCTCTGCAACTCTAAGTGCAACACAATGCCTAGGGCACAAATAGTGAATGAAGGAGGGTCCCATAAGGCACACCTAATGTATTTCTGCCCATAACTGGTTAGTTCTGTGTATAAGACACACTTTGATCTCCATGAAGTTTTCACTTCCCACACTTGGTTGAGATTTATAATCCTAATTTAGTTACACTATCTGAAAACATAATTTATAAAATTGTATGCTCTAAACATGGAACAGTTTTAAAGAAAAATATCATTCCCTATAAAAATTCTAAAATGTTTTCCATGGTATCACAAACATACATATTTGTAACTCATTCACAAACCTCTGTGCAACCTTTTAAATTTATGACCTTTTAAATTTATGTTCTATTCTAACAAAAGATGTATGAATATTCTAAAGGCATATCAAATATGTCAAGGTGGGCTTCATTTCTGTAGCCTTCTGTTTTAATCCAGGGTCTCTAGAAAAGCATTTAATTTATAATAAAAAATAACCTTGAAGATTCACAAATTATATAACTAGAAAACAGGAAAAAGACCAGATACATTTTTTTCATGTGTGTGCATTACAAATAACCTAAAACTAGGACACAAATGGAAAATTCAATTAATACTCAGAGAGAATAAATTCAGTGATTTCCAATTCTTGCAGATAAAATGGAAAATTTAATTATTATTTGTACTGGAAAATAAAGCAATTTATACTTTCTTGATAATAAATCCCCTTGAGAGTTAGGAGACGACTTGGAAGGTGCTAGAGTTTACCAATCAGCTGATATGTGTTTGGACACATAAAATTATATTGTCTTTGGGGCTAAATAAAAGGTAACATTGTGAGATCCTGTGTTGCATACTAATTCCCATTATTTGTCAGCAAGTTACTGCCTGCTAACAAATGCTCCCAGACAGACCCTGGTGATTCTGCAAACTGTCACATCAATTTTCATTTCATTTATTTTTAAATTACACAACTTGATGCTATCAAAAAGGGAAGAAGTTCTTGCATCTGAATGTATGCTATTAGACATAAATTTGTTAAAAGTAGACCTGTGTTTTCCCCTCCCCTATACCTCTAAGGCACCTAAGCTAAATCCTTTGAACTTCCACATTGGAATAATCCCACCTTGTGAAGCTGTCTCACAGTTGGTTTATTCAAACTGAAAAGCCCCAAATAAACTCCTTCTGGGTGTTCCGCAATCCATGTTATCCCCAAACAGGAAGGGTTTTAGATGATTAAAACTAAAGCCAAAGGATTTTCAACATTAAACAAGATCGAGTAAGCCTGCGATATGCTCTTTCTCCAACTAATTACAAAGTATAAATCCTGATCCTGGAAGGAATAAGATAGCATGTAACTGTGAACTCTGCAGAGCAAATGGTAGCAGGCAGACTGGGGAGGTCCACAAAATGAGAAGAAAGACCAGCACAGATGGAGGTCCATATTTGCTTTATTTTTCTTCTACTTCTCTTATCTACTTAAAGTAAAACACACATGCACACACACACGCACACACACACACACACACACACACACAGAGTCAAAAGCACGCATGCCGAAATAAATGGAGATACATAGCATGTTCCTCGATTCAAAGAGTAAGATGCCAATTCTCCCTGAATTAACCTAGAGATGTAACTCAGTCACAATCAAGATCTTACCTAGCACATTTTTTGTACATATTGACAAAATGATTCTAAAGCTTATGTGGAAAACAAATGAAGACCAGCCTCTAAATGATGCTGAAAGGGAAGAACAAAGTTGGAGGATTGGCTTTGATTGTAAGAGTTACTCTTAAGCTGGACCAAGACAGTGCAGGAACATTGACTGAAGCAGTCTGATAAAACAGGAAGGTCTAAAAACAAACCCCCACACCAGTATGTTCACTCGATTTGTATCAAAGGTACAAAGGTTGCAAAATATCTAATGTTTTCAGCAAATGAACTAGATCAACGGGAACAACTCTAAGCAAATAGACACAGAAACTTGATGCAGAGTTCACACCATGCAAAAGACTCCAAATCCATCATGGATTTCAGTGAAACAAGTAAAATTGCAAAACCTTGAAATGGAACAGAAGAAATCTCTGTGAACTTGAATTAGGCAGAGACTTCTTTGATGCAAAACCAAAAGAACAACCAATAAAATAAGATATTGGTCAATTGAATCTCAATGAAATCTAAAATTTTGCTACATGCAAAGCAGTATGGAGGGAGTGAAAATACAAACCACAGACTGAGATAAACTAGTGACAATTCACACATGTGACAACATGAAGGTGTAAAGAATCCTCAAAACTCATCAAACAAGCCAATAAGAAATACACAAAAGATATGAGCAACACTTAGCTAAAGAAGACATACAAACGATAAACTCATGAAATCATGTTCAACATCATGAGTCATTATGGAAAAACAAATTAAAAACCAGAAAGAGAGCCTGGCATGGTGGTGCATGCCTGTAATCCCAGCAGCTTGGGAGGCTGAGG
>JAJEJO010000513.1:1151707-1162067 GCA_020662805.1 Glaucomys volans
GTGCATGCCTGTAATCCCAGCAGCTTGGGAGGCTGAGGCAGGAGGATGGTAAATTGAAAGCCAGACTCAGCAACTCCATGAGGCCCCAAGCCACTTAGCAAGATCCTGTGTCAAATAAAAAATGTAAAGGGCTGGGGATGTGGTTAGTGGTTAAGCACCCCTGGGTTCAATCCCTGGTACAAAAGAAAAACAAACAAACAAACAAACAAAACATAAAGAGATTCTATTACACAGCTGCTATTTTGTCACTGTCTTTTAAAAACAAAAACATGAAAAACTGTGGGAAATTCCAAGCGCTGAAATGCACAGCCACTGAAAATTCTTCCATATTACAAGCAGAAACAAAAAACTACTAGCCGCTTGGGAAACAGTTTGACAGTTTCTTACAAAGTTAACATACATTTGATGTAAGGTCTAAAAATCCCACTCCTGGGTACAAATGTTACAGTAGCTACATTTCAATGGTCCAAACAGGAAGCCGTCTGAACATTCCTCAGCAGATGAAGAAATAAACCATAGTGCATCCATAAAACAGAATATTACTCAGAAAAGAAAAACAGAAAAAAATTATCAAAATATGAAACAACTTCAATGGCTTACAAATATGGAAATTTAAGTGAAAGAAGCCAGGATCAAAAGGATATACATTATAGGATTCCATTTATATGACATTCTGGAAAAGGAAAAACTATATGGGCAAAGAACAGTTGGATGATTCCCTGAAACTCCATGTGGGGAGGTTGATTTCAAAGGGTAAGTGGGAGGAAATGATGTGGGTGACAGCCCTGTTCTGCATCTGAACACCTGTGGTGGTGACAGGATGCTGTGTGCACGCTTTTTAAAAGCATGTCTGGGGTCAGACACACCCAAGTCCATATCTCAAACAGCCCCACCTTCCTGCAGAATGACCTTGAGTGAATCTGTTGCAGTTACAGGCTTGTTTCCAACTCTAAAGAACAACTATACCAACCCTAAATGGTCATAGACTCCCAAATCCCACTGAGTGCAATGAGGGCCATGGATCTGGCAGCTTCCAAGGCCATTTCTAGGAATAAAATCAGTCCATCCTAGGTAACGCTTTGCTGAGCTCACATTCAAATGCCTGTTCCGTAAAAATCTTCTGCACATCTAGGGTCTCTATTCGTTTTTATGTTTGTTTTGCTGTCTTTGTAATTTTCCTATATCAAGATTTAAACTTTTCCTGTCTCCTTGACTTGGAATTCTGGAAAACAAAGAGTGAAACAAATTTGTGTGTATGTGTTTTTCTTTCTTATCTCTTTTAACTTTATTATTTTTTGAATTGCCCATTGTCTTTTCATCATTTTTTCTACTTGGGTATACAGCAATTGTTACTGGAAATTTGGAAATTTGAAGATACACATACACACACACCATAAATTCTACTGTTTTGCCACTGTCTTTTAAATCTCTTTCCATTTATTTTATTTTATACTATGGAGCAAAAAGAGTACAGAGAGTTCCTCTGTAGTACTTTTTACAAAACTTCCTTGAAGATTAAAATTTTCTGTGACCATAAAACAATATCAAATTAGAAAGTTCATTTTCTTATTTATCATCTTTTATTATTAAAGTACAAAGCTTATTAAAATAGCACACCTTTATTCACTAATATCCTATACTGTTTCAAAATCCGTCTAAAATCCAAACTTGACCTTAGTTCCTATCCTCCTGGAACCTGTGCCAGTTCCTCAGTCTTCCCTTGTTTCTGATGATGTCAGTACTTTTGAAGAGTAGCCGGATTATTTGGTTAAATATTTTCCAGTTTTGGTTTATCTGATGTGTCCTTATGACTAGGTTGAGATTTTTTCAGTTTGGGCCAGAATGTCACCTTGACAATATCATATAAGTCACCTAAGGAATAAAGAACATCACTATACCTTATTCCTGGTGATATCATCTTGAATAGTGGTTAAGGTAGTATCTGCCAGGCTTCTTCACCATGAAGTGATGATTCCTTTGAAATTAATAAATACCTTGGGGTAGGTATTTTAGGACTATGGCAAGTGATAACATTATTGAGCTTCTGCTAATAATCACTGTTGTTTTTTTTCATCTAAGTTTCTATTTCTCTTTGTCAACAACACTGAACTGATATGATCACTCAGTTGACAGTGTGACAATTGGCAAGACAAGCCAAAATAAGAGAACCCCAACATAAACCCCTGAAGGTGTTCTACCATTAAATAGCGAGAAGTGGCTCCTTGCAGATCACTTTCCATTGAGCTAAGAATTTCCCAGCCCTGTGGCATTGTCCTGGCCACATCTAGGCCAGGACTTGCTATCTGGAGGTCGGGTGCAGTGTTTCCTGGTCTCCAACCTGCAGACTGTGGGTGAGTGGCCTGTACCCAGCTGGACCTGAATCACTGCTCATCCATCAAGTTTGACTTTCGCCTCGTCCTTCCTTTATCTCTGCAGCATTCCACATGCTCTCGTCCTCTCTAGGCACCTAAGCATTTCTAATCTACGGAGCTTTTCCTTCCTTCTTCCAAAGACTAGGATATGGGAAAAGACTGTCATATAATTGTTTTTTTCCTTCCATTTCTCTATCTGGGGAGAAGACAGCAGAGTAAGGAGTTGTTTTTGCATACATTTGGTCTGCTATTTAAGGGTGAAAAGAAACATAGCATTTTCTTTTTTCTTATTTATTTATTTATTTATTTATTTATTTATTTATTTATTTTGCAGTGCTGGGGATTGAGCCCAGGGCCTTGTGCTTGCAAGGCAGGCACTCTACCAACTGAGCTATATCCCCAGCCCATCATTTTCTTTTTTAATAACCAGGTGATAAATTTTGCTTTCATGAGTGATAAGCTATAGGATGTGTGATTATCCTTATTATAGCTACATTTTCCAAGCTTTGAAAATTCCTGTTAGTGTGCTGAAACCTTGAACTTAGGTGATGAGCCTTGCTTGCTGAGTTCTTCTAAGATAATAGCTTCGTGTCCAAAATTAGATGTTTCCAGAGAAATTCCAATCTGCGATAAAGCTTTTATAATTTAGAAAAGCTAATTTAACTTTCTCTTAATTACCCCTTGCTGAAAGAATCACTGTTTCTAATATACTATTATTCATTCTTTTCCTTTAGCTTATGGTTTACCAAACCTGAGGGTCTTAGCTGAGAATTCGAGCCCCTGACTTTTGTAAGACAGGGTTAATGTTTTCAAGGCAGTAAAAACCTGTGATTTAGGAAGTAGAAGTACATGTTTAAATTAATGCAATACCAGTTTCGTGTGAATAAAACTCATTGGCTGTTTAACATGCACATTTATCATGCAGGGCATGTTTCAATTTAGGACATATTTAGAAAAGTCTTTCAGTTTTTCTAGTTAGTATTTCCATTATTTTTAAAGTGTGACACAAAAGAACTTACTTTCAAAGATTAGGATGCCAGAATATTTTTACATTTAAAATCTTATGATTTTGTTTCCTTGTATAAAGGGGAAAGACAAATACATTATATTTGATGTATAAATTATCACCTAAATAATTCTATAGTAAAAACTAACTTTAGAGAGTGTTATGGTTTGGATCTGGAATTCCCCCCAAAACTCGTGAATTGAGAGCATGATTCTCATAGAGGAAAGGATTGGATCGTGAGGTTATGACCTCATCAGTGGATTAATCCATTTGATAGATTAATAATTTGAATGTACTGGATGATAATTACAGGCAGAAAAAGGCCACTGGGGGCCTGACCTTGGGGACTGTGTCTGTCCCTGGCCCCCTCCTGTCTCACTCTCTTTCTGCTTCCCAGCTGCCATGAGTGGGCAGCCTTTTGTCACCATACCCTTCTGCCATGATGTTTCTCTTTGGAGCTGGACAACCATGGGCTGAATCCTCTAAAACCATGAAAATGAACAAATCTTTCCTCCCCTAAATTGTTCTTTTCAGGTATTTTGGTAACAGCGATGAACCATCATAGACTGTGACCTCCTTGAGAGTAAAGATTGCATTTTACTCACTTGAACACAGTTGACATTGAGCACGCTTTGTGGTAAAGGAAGGAACAGTATTTGCCTGTTGTTGAGAACATGTACAGAGATCTCTAAGATATGCATAATTTTGGTTCCAATTTTGCCATCTAGGGATATTTTTAGAAAATAATTAAGTAGTAAGTTTTCGCAGCTTTCCTTCCAAATATTGTCACAAATCTCTTACATCTGTCTCCAGTACTAACAATCTATTACAAGGCACTATTATGTGTGAGCTGTTATCATGCCATTGGTACTGTCCCCTGTCTCACCCTTGACCTGTAAAGGGTAGTCGAAACATAAAGCAGATAGATCTCATGTCTTCCTTGAAAAATATAATCCAAAATAAAATCCAAAGCTACCACCATGGCCTTACATGATCTGGACCCCAGCTATTTTTTTTTTTATCTTATCTCATATTCTTCTGCTTTCCCTTCACATCAAATAACTTAAGCCCATTCACACCAATCGTTCCTGTTTCACAAATACTTCAAACTCTCGGAAGAATTTACAAACTTTGTCTTCACAACTGACTGAAAAGCTCTATCTGCAAGAGTGGTTAGCTCTCCCCTGACACTCAGAACTCAATTCAAATCCAGTAAAGACTTGAATCTTCAATATAAAACTAAGTAAAGTAAATATAGTACAAATATACAATGAAACATATACAATAGAAATATTATAAAATTATCAACATGTAGATTTTCTTGCTATATTATTAATATAACTGATTATATATTCTTTTTAAATGCTGAAAGAAAATCAATGTGCACATAACATGTAATTTTGAAAATACATAGACTATATTAAAGACTCCAAAAGAAAATATATTAATGGTGGTCTCTCTGTGTGGTGAGATGTCACATGATTTTAACTCTTCATGTTAATCTGTATTTCTCTGTGTCATAAATCAAGTCATCACTTTTTGATAAAGTGACACAGGAATCTGATCTTTAGCACAGGTGACCCTCCATGGATCTGTGTGTTCATGGACACACTAAAGTTTTCACTTCTTCATGCTTCCTACATGAGTTTAAAATTTGGTGATTCAAATCTTTTAAATTATCCCTAAACCCCCAAGGATTTTTTTCCCCCATCTACTGGCATTTGAAAGTTAGTTTCCTTCCTTTTTTCTTTTCCTTTTCCCACTTGTTTCAAACACCCTAAGAGATATTAGTGTTCTTTTTTTTTAAACTTTTTTAAAGTTATTTTTTTAATTTTATTTTTTTATCCCAAAAATACATATAAATGAAAACCTGCTCTTCAAATGCAGGGAGGCCTTTGTCCATCATGTGGTATTACATTTATACATTTATATCACAAAACATGGTGTTTCGTTTTTCGGAGCTGTTGTCATTCTACCAGCAAAGGTCCTAGGGTCAGTGACAAGGATTTCCAAAGGACAACATTTATCTATTTAAAGCAAAAGGAACTCTGGGAGTCATGCAAATTTTCCCTCAAGCTGTTTTCACCTTCCGAGCTCTTTAAAAAGGTCTGTCTGTCTCCCACGTCTCAGCCCACAAATTGATGATCCAATTATAGGTCATGGTAATATGTCCACATTCCCAACCTCCTAAACTAGAATGTAATGGAGTAAAACTCAGCTCCCACTAATAAAAGCCATCACGCCAGATGTTCAATTGCAGCATTTTGGAAGAAGCACATGGTGTCAGCCCTGACTAATTGTTAGACACACATCGGGGACATGGGACCTGCAACTAAGATCACCCACAAGGGAAATTCAAGTTCAGAAGCAAATAATGACTTTCTGACACTGAAACTAACATGCACATACATGGTCAAGGCAGTGAGCTTTTTCACTATTTTGCATACTTCTCTTTGCATTTTATTACAGAGTTACCCTCTCAGTGACAACAGGACTAAGGACTAATAGTTATAAGAATGTTGAAAAAATACACCTGCTATCACTGGTCATCTCTGTCTTTTATCTTCATATGTAACATGCCCAGTAGTGGACTCAATTCACCTTGATATGTCAGCATTAAAAGTATTTTATATGCATGATCTATTACCTATCAATTTCTGCTTATTATTCCACAAGTTTAATCTCAAATTACTTGAGAGTATTTTTTTCTTCTCATTTGTCTGTACCCAATTTTAAATACCTAACCTTGTCCCTTAGGTCCATGCATTTTACACACGTTCCTTCACCTATCATCACAATAGCACTATAAGTTTCACATAGGTTTTACCCCTTGCTAACTGCTCTGGGACTTTGGGCATGCTATCTGACCTCCCTGAGAGATCATGCTCTCTGAAACAAGAGAAATAAGAGCTACTATTAGCAAAAAGTTCACCCAAGGAATGTGAATAGTAGAATGCCTGACTGAAATGTAGTGTCCAAGAAACATTGTTGTTAGCCTTACTCTCATTATCTGCATTTCCAGGTAACTCAAATGAGACAGAATGGTGAACAATGTTTCCAAGCCATAATTTGGGCTATAGAGTTTTGGGACCATTTTGCCACATTATTATATGAAAGTCCCTGTGAAACATGCACCTTCTTGATAAATTTGAATTTGTCTCCATCATTTCCCAACATGGCTTCCATTCCCCTCCACCTTACTCCAAAACTTAAGAAAAAATAAATGATATATGTACACATACTACCCTATACAAAAACAACAACAACAACAAAAAAAACTAAAATGATTTTGAGCATGTATAACATAAATTCAACCTTGGAGAGAGAGAAAAAAAAAGAATGAATGTTGATTTCTAGGCATTTTCTATGGTTTGAAAACTGAAGTTGTACACACATGCAAGTGTTCCCAATGTGTGCAGAGACCCAATTTTACACAAATATGATTGCATTAACTCACTAGTACTATGAAGAATGATGAGTTGTATAACCAACTCATTGCAAAAGCTGGAGATTAAGGCACTATACCATGATTCAAGCTAAGGAAAAAGTGCATGTAAGGGACATAAGTTCATGAACATAACACACAAAGCAAAACTTTTTCTTGGCAAGAGCAGAGGAATAATAGTTAAAGATCCCATTCGTTTCATGTATAAGTCACCAAACTGAGAGTAATTTTGCTTAAAGGACAGGACCCATTTGAATACAAGTCCAACCCGACTGAAACCTAACTTTGCATCTTACTTTGGTGAATTCTTAGAAAAAATGATAACATTTGCTTCTCTCCTGCTATCCTTTCCTGAGCTGTGTTAATAGATTTTTATCATTCACAGAAAAATATCTGCATATCATTAACCCAAAAACCAGAGGTCCTGCTTTCACCATATTACCAGTCTTGTAGGAGAGAATGACTATAATCAAGTAAGCAAACATTGTTTTCTGAGGCATGCGAGCACATGAAAAACATGTTTTGATAAGGTTCAGATAAACGGCCAAATTAGAAAGGTCGATGAGGAACTGTGAGGAGGTGATATCTGAGCAGAGAACTGAATGAATGGGGAAAAGCCCAGTCATGTAAAGACAGGAAGAAAGAAGAGTCCTGAGCTCAGGAATCAGGGTCAAGGCCCTGAAGCAGGAAGGCCTTGGAGAACAGACCAGCTCTTGGTCATAATGCGTTTAGGGTGCACCTGCTCTGCCTTCTCTGAGCGTGGTGAAGACCTAGAGACCTGCATACAGCTTTGATAAGACAGGTCTTCCAAAGATCATTAGGGGTATCTTCCATCTCCTCTATCATCTTGGAGCTAAAGTCAATTCAGCCAAGAGATTCATTCGCTCAGGATGTTTTGCCCAGCTTTCCTCACAACTTTGCCAATTAAGAAACTCTAAGTGAATTTTCTTCCTCCTTTCTGCCCCCATTCCAACACCCTGGCTGATGGTAGGAATAAATGAAACAGTGTAACTCCAAACCCTGGTGATGGTGGCACTCATTTGCAGGTAAGATTACCTTTACCAGCCCTGATTACCTTTAAAGCTTTGATTTATGTGTGCTGGTGACATTTGTGTTCACAAGAAGTTTATGGAAACACCAGGAGGAAGAAGGATTATCTGATGACTTAGCTTACAATGAAAACAATTTATTCATTCACTTTAAATTGAATGATTGAAAATTTCCATAAATAGAATGATATAAAAGTACATTAGGAATCTCCCAATAAGGAAAAACCCAGAACCAGATGATTTCACTGGTGAGTTCTACCAAACATCTGATGAATTAATACTAGAGCCAAACTTTTCCAAAAGACAGGAGAGGAAGAAACATGTTCAAACTCAATGTATGCACCCAGCTTTACTGTAATAACAACATCAGATAAAGACACTACAAGAAAAGAAAGGTAGGGACCAATATTTCTGATAAATGATGCAAAAACATCCTCATCAAAATAATATTAAACAGAATTGAACAGCACATCAAAAGGATTATACACCATGACAATGGAGAACTAGTTCTGGAATATGAGAGTAGTTCAACATATAAAAATCAAAGAATGTAATAAACCACATTTTAAAAATGAAGGAAAAAAATCACTTGGTCATTTCAATTAATGCAGAAAAGGCATTTGACAAAATTCAGCAACATTTTCAACAGAGTTTCAGTATGAAAACATTAAGCATACTAAGGAGGGAAACTGCCTGCACATAATAAAGGCCACACATGAAAAGCCCAAAGCCAACATCATAATCACCCATGGAAGACTAAAAGCTTCTCCATTAATATAGGAACAGGACAATGGTGTCTGTTATTACCACATCTATTCAACATAATATTGGAAGTCCTAGCCAGTGCAATTAAATAAGAAAAAGAAAGAAAAGACATTCAAATTGGAAAGGGAGAGATAAAATTATCTCTCTTTACAGATGACATAATACTATATGTACAAAACCCTTAAATATTCTACAAAGAACGTTATAACTAATAAATGAATTAAGAAAAGTTGCAAAATACAAAATCAACACTCAAAAATTGGTTGCATTTCAAAATATTAACAATGTGCAACATGAAATAAAAATTAAGAAAACAATGTCATTTAATCAAGGTATTGAAAGACTTGTGCTCTTAAAACTGCAGTGGGTGGTGAGGTTGTGGCTCAGTGATAGCACTCTTGCCTTGCATGGGACACTGGGTTGGATCTTCAGCATAAAATAAATAAATAAATAAATAAATAAATAAATAAATAAAACTAAAAGCATATTGTGTCCCTCTACAACTAAAAAATATTTTTTAAAAAACTTACAATGGTACTGAAATCAATGAAAGAATAAAGATAAATGGAAATGAACTCCTTGCTCATGGACTGGAAATCCTAATATTTTTAAGACACTAATACTGCTCAAAGCAATCCAAAGTTTCAATACAATATCAATCAAAATCCAAATAACACTTTTTTGCAGAAATAAAAAAATCTACCTAAAATTCATGAGAAATCTCCAAGACCTTCAAATAGGCAAAGGAGAAGTTGGAGGAGGAGAAGAAAGAGGAGGAGGGTTAGAAAAATGAGGAGGAGGAGGAAGGCAAGGAGGAGAAGAAGAAAAAAGAAAAAGAAACTTGGAGAAAAAGAGGGAACAAAATGGGAAGTCTCATAGTTCCTAACTTCAAAACTTATTTCCATAGAGAGCTCAGAAATAAACCCTTGCACATATGGAAAATTATCTCAAGCAAAGGTGTCAAGACTACTCAACAGAAGGGAATAATCTCTTCAACAAATGGTACTGGGAAAACTGAATATCCACGTGTAAAAGAGTAAGGTTGGACTTTTATCCTACCCAAGGTTCAAAAGATAGCAATAGATTAAAAACTGAAATGTAATATCTACAACTAAAAACCACTTTGAAGAAATCACTGGGGAGAACTTTCATGACATTGAATTTAGCAATGACTTCTTGGATATGACCATCAGTGTAAGCAACAAAAGCAAAAATAGACAAACAAGTATTCATCAAACTTGAAACAACTGACAGAATGAAAGGAAAACCTAAGCATTGGGAGAAAATATCTGTAAACCACACATCTGATAAGGTGTTAGCATCCAGAATACGTAAATAATCCTATGACTCAACAACATAAAACCAAATAAACTGATTTAAAAATGGGCTCAAACCTAGAGTATACTTCTCCAAGATAAATACATAAATGGTCAAAATAATAAAAGATGCTAAACGTAACTAATTTTCCAGAAACACAAATTAAGATCACCAAGAGGGAGTATCTCATGCATACTAGGGTAGAGACTATAAACAAACAAAACCATATAAACTAAGTGCTGATGAAAATGTGGAGAAATCAGAATCCTCATATTATTGTCAAGAATGTGAAATGAGGCAGCTGGTATAGAAAACCGTATGGTTGTTTTTCAAAAATATGAAAACAGAATTGCCAAATGATCCAGCAATCCTGCTTCTGGGTATAGCCACAAGAATTCAAAGCAGG
>JAJEJO010000513.1:1162467-1212603 GCA_020662805.1 Glaucomys volans
CCCCCACCCCTCCCTTCCCTCTATGCTAGCTATCTTTCCTCCATTCTTGCCATCTTTCCCCCCAACATTATGCATCATCATTCATTTATCAATCAACCTAGATGCCCTTCAGTAGATGAATGGATAAAGAAACTGTGGTATATATACACAATGGAATATTACTCAGCCATAAAGAAGAATAAAATTATGGTATTTGTAGGTAAATGGATGATGTTGGAAACTGTTATGCTAAGTGAGATCAGACAATCCCAAAAATCCAAAAGCCGAATGGTCTCTCTGATAAATGAAACATATGTTTTCAAGGAAGGAAAGAAAAGCAAGGAAAATTGTACTTTATGACTCCAATACATGACACCATCAGTTACTTTTAACACCTCACCTTGGAAAACAGAATTTTCATGCATTCACTCCTTTACTTTCAAATCAAATAAATGTACTTAAGTGATCATTGATGTAAACTGCTATCTCAGTCAGATGTGGAGCATCTGAGAGTTGTCTCAAAAATGATCTTTGAATTCTGAGCCAAGTTTGTTTTTTTACTTTGTTCTAATTAGTTATACATTACAGTAGGATGCATTTTAACACACTGTACACAAATGGAACACAACTTCTCCTTCCTCTGGCTATACATGGTGCAGAGTCGCACCGATAGTGTAATTATACATGTATATGGGTAATAATGTCCATCTCATTCTACTGTCCTTCCCATCCCCACACCCCATCTTCTTCCCTCATTCCCTTCTGCACAATCCAAAGTCCTTCATTCTTTCCTCCCCTCCCGCCACGATGGATTAGCATTTGCTTATCAGAGAAAACATTTGGCCTTTGGTTTTCTGGGTTTGGCTTATTTTGCTTAACATGATGTTCTCCAGTTGAGCCAAGTTTTAAAATCCATTTATGCCTACAGCACACTGACCAAAGATACATATTATTATTAAGCATACCAAAACAAAATTATTTACAACATGCTTCTTGTGTTTTTTGATCCCCCATGGAGTTTTCTATAATGGTTCATTAAACTGCTGGTTACAAAATAATAACTTCACAAGAAATTTTGGGGAAGCAAATGGATATCCCACATAGATTTTCATGAGAATTTGTTATGATTGACTGCAGTGCCTACTTATCCTATTATGTGTTTATATTTCAAATAAATGTCCTACCTTATTTACTTACACTTGGGATGAGCAATGCCTATCTAAACAAAATTGACTAGTTTATTTCCTTTGATTCTGAGCAGTGATTTTATAAGAAAAGTGGAAAAAGGTATGAGGAAATTAATAGAAAAAGACAAGAAGTGCTATGTGGACCCTTTTCAATATTTCAGATTCTTATTTTCATTCTGCTCAGCAAGGGCTGGGATCATTCTCTCTGAAGCAGCAGCCTCTGCAGAGATCTGACAATTCTAAAAGGAAAGGACATCTTAAAATAAGTACATATCACTGTGTTCATACTTTTGACAAGCTTGTAGAAGTTGAGAAGGCAGCCAATTTGCAGACCTAGACTAGAGCAAAGAGAATATGCTTAAGTCAATACTTCCAAGAGAATACCTGATGGTTGAGATGAAGCATAAATGCATATGACTGCTTTTGAAGGGAAAGCCAATTTTTTTAAAAACGAGACCAAACTGGCACTGGGCACAGAGAGTTTGATCATTCTCTGCATCAGACATTCTTCATGTCTACAGAACTAACAGACCAGGATTTCTGGGGTTGAAGTGGCACCCCATCCCTTCACCATTCCGCTATATACCTAACTTTCTGCAAGTCCCAGGGTAGCATGTACACAATCCTTCTGAAACCTGTGCCCTAATGGCCTCACTCTAGGCTACTCCCTGTAAGATCTCTAGACATGACTGCCAATAATCTTTTAAAAGAATGTTTTAAGGACTTTACTCTCATGGAATCCCTATGGAAAATATGAATACTATGAAAAAAACATGACGAAGAAAACGTAAAACAGCTCAAAATAACACAGTAACCATGAGACCATTGGATCTTTCTTTAGGTAATTCTCTCAATACCATGCTGGCAGTATTATGCATCTAAGGTCTTAAAGCGTGTGACTGAAGTATATGCAGGAACATGCATGCATACACACACACACACACACACACACACACACACACACCCTCCTATTACTTCATAACCCCAAAATTCTATGAGAACACCATTCCTGGAACTAATTTTCCCCTCTCCACACTACTCCCACTCCCTACCATCTTCATGAAGTCATCAAATGCAAGCCAGCATGCTCTCCCACTTTCAGACCACAGAGAGCCTCTCTCTTCCTTTTCATGACCCTAGATGAAGGCAGAACCTCCAAACATAAAGAGCCATCATCCCTGAGTCACAACAGAGAGGAGAACAGACTTCTAAAAAGGGAACAATTTAATAGGCCTGTTCTGAGTGAGAAATAAACTTCTACTGTGTCAATTCACTGGAATTTTGGAGCTGATTACAGAATCTGGTGCACTTTAATACTGAAAAGTTTGATAAATTCATTCTGTCTTTAGCTCTTAGATTCATTGATTATGATGCAACTAGGTTTTTGGTGACCAGATCTCTGATTTCCTGTGTCACCTTCAGTTAGACATATCCTGCAATCTCTGCAAGCTAGAGATAATCATACCTGCAGAGTAAATTATTTGAAGAATTACCAAGCACAGTAAGTGCTTCTGTCCCTGGGATAAAGTAGGCATGGGCACCAGCAATTATTTCAACAAGCAAATAAAAAAAAGCAACCATTCTTAGTAAGATATCAGTTGTCCTCCTTCTAGTCAACCAAAGACACAAACTAGCATTCTTTACCACTAGCTAGTAATTCACCTACTTCTCAAGAGGATTTGAGTTAGTTGATAATAAAATGTGTTTACCAAGAACCAATGTTGAGACTGATATCACTAAAAGGGCAAACCTGGTCATGTCAGGGCCCATAGATCACTTCATAAAATTTAAAAAGTGCTATTTTATCTATTAGGAAATGCTTCAAAGTTTATGTTTTGATGGTGAATGTGATAATGCTTTTTACTTTAGCATTAAAAAGAAATGACAAGAAAACTGTCAACTAAACTATACTTTAGTTGGGTCATCAATTGGGTTTTATCAATTTGGGTTTTAGATCAGCAACAAATTTTCATTTCCTTCTTGACTAGTAGATACATGTGACAGATGAAGCACTACATGAGTACTCAGAAACATAAACAAACATCTATTTAAGCAACAAATGTATGTGACCTTATATGTGATTACTTACTTTGTATTAAGTGTTTTTCAAAGTATAGCACACTGGCCTGATTTTTAAGTGCAGTATTGTGTATAAAAAAAAAAATCTAGTTTTCCCTGAAGGAAAGATTAAAGGCAATTAGATAAATAGAATCATATATTAAATATGCAGTCTTTTGTATTAAACTTAATTTATATAAAAAATCCTGGAACAGAATAGGAACTCAGTGCATAGTCTGTGTTGTCATTTTTAGTGCTTTCTCTTCCATAAATCTTCTCATAACTATATTTACTTACTTCTGAAAGAAAATCGCCATAGATTTATCAGGACCCTATGGTAAATGGTGCTGTTCCTTATAAAGTAAAACAAATTCCTGACTTCCCCAAGAGAAAACAAAAATAAATGATGATTTAAAAAATTTTATATGGCAGAAATATCAATTAGAATAGCACTGCTTTTTGAATCACTGTCTCTGCAAAGGAGAACATTATTTACCCTCACCCAAACCAGAGCACACTAACAAGGTACAGTGTATTTCATCCAAAGCTGGTGTTAACCATGGTGGGATTTAATCCATTCAAGAAGATTAATAAAAATATATTAAGACTTAAACAAAGGTTCAACATAACCTGACCCCTGGGCTCTAAGGGCAGAGTTGTCAGTATGCATTCAGTACTTAATACACTGAAAACGTGGAGTCTAACTTGAATGACAAAGAAAGCAAGTTTCCCGGCTTCCAGAGTAAGTGAGCCAGAAGCAGTGGAGGCCCTGAATGGGAAATCCAATTCCCAGAACAAGAAGCTCCTTAACCCAATCTAAATTTACAGAAGAGGAAACTAAAACCCTGAAACTTATCATTCTGCCCCAAACTGCATGGACACTTAGTCTGGGTGGCGACTACACCGCAGGGTGTCAGACAACACAGTATCAAACTCTTCTCATCCTCAGGTTCACCATGAGCAATGAACTCGGCTGCTTTAGGCTTTCCCATTCAGCACTGAAATGCCTCCCAGGATGTGGGTGGCGAAGCAGCAAGGCAAGTGTGCCCCTCATCAGGCATGCGTGATCTAGGAAAGGAAAGGATATGCTTTCTGTAGAAGGAGACTGCCAAAACGACTCTGCTCAGCCTTTCCAGCACAGTTCCTGCTTTCTTTCGGTTCCAGGTGGTAGGAGTGGTCCTCACTGTGACATTTTTCAAAGTCTTACAACCTTCCTTCTCACTTCAATTCTTCTTTCTCAAGACTATCTCATGGCAGAAAGTGTCATCTTTTTAAAACTAGTTAATTTTAATGATGCATTATAACTACATATAAAAGTGGCATTCATTATGCCATATTCACACATGCACATAATTTGATTAATCTCATTCCCCAGTATCTTTCCTGTCCCTCTCTCCTCCCTCCCAGTGATTCACCTGCTCTACTCTACTGATCCTCTTCTATTTAATCAGCACATCATAATTATACATGAAGCATATATCAATAATACATATTATATATGCAATATATAACATAAATATAATATATATTTCTCTCCCCATCTTTCTCACTCGCTTCCACATATGAGAGAAAACACTTGAACCTTGACTTTCTGAGTCTGGTTTATTTTATTTGGCATGATGTTCTCCAGTTTCATCCATTTACCAGCGAATGACATAATTTCATTCTTGATGACTGAATAAAACCCTGTTGTGTATATATGTCATATTTTCTTCATTCATCTGTTGATGGGCACCTATGTTGGTTCTATAACTTGGCTATTGTGAATTGAGCTGTTATAAACATTGATGTGGCTGTGTCACTGTAGTATGCTGATTTAAAATCCTTTGGATATACACTGAGGAGTGGGATAGCTGGGTCAAATGGTGATTGGACCAAGTTTATTGAGGAATCTCCATATGATTTTCAAAGTGGCTGTACTAATTTGCAGTCCTACCAAGAATGTATACCTTTTACCCACATCCTTGCTATTATTATTATTATTTGTATTCTTGATGATTGCCATTCTGACTGAAGTTAGATGAAACCTCAGTGTAGCTTTAATTTGCATTTCATTGATTTCTGAGGACGTGGAACCTTTTTGTCACATATTTGTTAGCCATTTGAATTTCTTAGAAAGGGGCATCTTTAATGTCTGTTAATAATGACATGACTTTCCATTTATAAGTTAAATTGATCACTGAGCCATTGTCAAATCTACCTAAAGAATAGTCACTCTCTCCTCTGTAGAGTTAAATCCACAAGTTCTGGTCTTAGAATGGCAGTACCCCACAGGCTAGGATATGGTCACAGAATTTCTTCTTAAGAACATACTTGATGAATCTGTATTTCAAAAAATTCCAAGGATACCCAACCCCCTGGCATATGAGCCACTGACAAAGTTCTGCCCTACTTCACACAAAAGTTGAGGGGACTTTGATTGTGAGTTTAGTATTTCATTCCATATTTAATAGTTTGAAAACTAGGCAGCAACATTTCGATTTAACTTGAGAATCTAGAATTGCATAGAATATTTCATACTGGCCCATGCTAAGATTTTCAAATAAATAATCTGCCTAGAAAACATGTGTGCCATAGAGCAGTAGTTCCACTAAAGCATTTCTCAATAAAAGTGTGCCATGAGACGATGTGTTAGGAAAGCACTACAAGTATCCTACGTTTTGTTGGATATTTGCCATGCATATTAGCTTAATGGTTATGAGAAATCTTGAAGTAAATAAACTTCTTAGCCTTGTTTATTTCAGGGTTTTGCAAACTCATTTGACTGTGTAATGAATCACATCTTGAGCAAGGATCACATGGCAATAGCTCCACAATCAGCCTTTCCATCATTTAGTTGTGATGCTTCAGTGACATAGGAAGGGACCTGCTGGTTCTTATTTCTGTCTGAACCTAAAGTTATACCAAGAGCAGGTTCCTTCATCTTTTGTTTAATGGTATAATCCTGCGGCTAAATACAGCACAAAAATTGCCTCAAAAATAATTCTGAATTAATAAATAAAATGAATTCATTATTAAGAACTTAAGATACTGGATGGGGAAAAATGAGCAAACAGGCAAAACATTCTGTTAGATTACTGGCCTGATGCCCCCACTGACTTAGTGTTCTAGAAAAAGGGACTAAATTAAAATAGACTACGTATGTTGGATTCCTGGACTCAGAATCCTGGTTCAAAAAAAAGTTCATTGTTCAAGAAAGAGGATTTTGGAGAATTCCATTGTGATATGCTATAAGAATAAACAAACACATTTTGATAGAAAGCAAGAACTGATAGCTCAAAACACAGCATAAAGCATCATAAAATACATATATTTGTGGTTTGGGCTAGACAAAATCTATCCAAAATAGATTAAAATAGTAAAAGTGGTGGGATTATTATATATTTGTTTTCTTTTTTCCAACCTGCCTTCTTAATGAAAGAATTCTGCCCAAATCCCTGACAGATGGTAACCCAAATTCTACTTGGATACTCCCAGTAACACAAACCTCTACCTGGCAAGGCAGGCGCTGCACTGGTAGATGGTAGGACTGTTAAGAAATGTTCTTCCCTGTGGTGCTCACCCATTCGTGTGCTTACTGATGATGCTCTCTAAAAAATGCAACTGATATGGACCTTGAGAATTTTACCATAGATTAAGGCACAAAAGGAATGGAAAAAAGAGGAGGAGGAGGAAGAGGAGGAAGAGGAGGGGAAGAAGGAGGGGGAGGGGGAGGGGGAGGAGAAAAGCAGCATCAGCACCGGATCTCTAATTTGAACATGTTCTATGTCTACCTGATTATGAATCTTCCTGTCTTGATTCAATCTTTATTTTCTTTATTCATGGGTGGCTTCAGTGACTGCAACAGGAGTCTTATAACTACTCCCAGATTTAAAACATCAATACAAAATTATCTTGAAAAAATATCAATTTCCTGGAAATACCCACATGTGTTTGCTGTCCACTCCAGTGTGACCAACTTGTGTTCCTTTTCGTTCTCTCGGGAGGTCTTCTTCACTAAACTACCCTGGGTGCTATGGATGCCCTATCATGTGGGTGACTGCAACTGGACATGTCTTCACTGAGAAATGACCCACCTTTCAAGCACAACACAGGAACGAGGGGTGCTGGCTGGGGAGAAGACCCTCCAAAGAAGCTGTGTTGGTCCAGAAATTCCTCCTCCCACTCCATCTCCTCCCAATGGAAACTAAGGATGAAGCCTGATGTTTATATAGATTTACAGAACCATTAGGTTATGCATAATATTGAATATATTAAAGAACATCCGACTCTCATAGAATGGAGTCTCTTTTACATTATCGAGGGTACGCATGCACTCATTTGTCTCTGTCCCACAGCCCCTCTGTGTCCAGGCCACTACTGCACCTCACCTGGGTCACTACAGCTGGCCTCACTTCATCCAGTCTAGTTATTCTCAAACATCCTCCACACTTGGACCCAATGCAACTTCCCAAAATGCAATTCTTCTTCATTCTGTCACCCTTTTTACATGTCCTTCAGTATTGTTCTAGAACCTTCAGGTTGGAATCCAAACTCCTCCTTGTAATCTATTAGGACTTGCCCAAGCTCACAGCTCAGACTACTGAACTTTGCTTCATCTGTGAGGCTGTCCAACATCCAGCCCTTTGTATATGCTGTTTCCTCCATCTTTATTACTCTTTCCTTCCCCTCTTAGTCAAGCAACTCCTATTCACCCTTTAGGTTGCAAATCATATGCTACTTCCTTTGGAAAGCCCTGTATAATGATTCATTATTCACCTTCACTGCCGTCTTCCCCCTTATCCAAATTTGGTTGCATGTCCTCCAATATGCTGTGACAACATTGTGTATCACTTCTGCAGCAGAGTTCATCAGACTGAATTGTATGGCTCATTTGCACTTCTCTCTGAGGTACTATGAATTGTATTAAGGCAGGGATTATATTTTCCATATTCAGCCTATATGTGCGGTGTCTGCCATTAGGCCATAGTAAAGCAGTTGATAATGTTGTTTGGAAACTCACTGATACTAAGGAAAGAGGCCACCACCCTGGCCTTTGGAGGACCTCATTCTTTTTACAGCATATGTGCCATTTCTTCTTCAGGTTTCAGCTCATGTATCATTCCAGTGAGATTTGGTGTGATCTCTATTGATAAGAAGGTCATAATATAGGTACATAATATAGGTACATAATATAACCCTTGGGAAATTCACCTTATAATGCCTATGAAGGCCTGTGCTTGTGTAATTGACTGATCATCTTTACTGATTATCTTTCTACTTCTAGACTTTCATTCTTTAAAGGTGGAGGACTTGTCATGGTTATGGTTATTATGATCAATATTATATCCTAGCACCACCAATGACTGGCATAATGTGTAAATACTTAAAAATATTTGTTGAATATATGGATGGATAAATAGATGGATATATGGAATAAAGCAACTCTGAATTTAAGAACGGAAGGATGATAGACCCCAAATCATGAGGAATACTTAGAAGAGATGGTCTGAAGACACCCTCAGGAAAGGAAAGTAAAGTACATGCGGATTCATTTGATCTTATATTAGGAACATCATCATATGGAGAAAAGAAAGGAATTATCTGATTCTGAATTTAGAACCATCATGACTAAGGGCAGTTGTTTGAAGAGAATACTGGACTCAAAAGAAGATATAATTTTATGAAAATTACAGCTATTGAAATGGAGAAATCTAAGGTACAAAAAAGAAATAGTCTGTAAGGGTAATAGCCTGCAAGGGTAGGGTACAGATACAGGATAAAAAGTCATATCAGAGTCATTGTAAATATCAATGATATATGAGAAGATATGTATGTCAGATAAAAGCTTAAACTAAATAAATATTTCATTGTGACCACAGGCGAGGTAATGAATAACAACTTCTACTCTGCTCAGTACTGAGACTCTCAATGTGCAAAACATGCTATGTTATGTTCGATATATTTAATTATAATAATAAACTCAAAGTGTAGATAATGTTAACCTGTTTTACCTTTTTCAAAATAAGGAATCTGAGAGCTTCATGACTTGTTCAAAGAAAGAGTTACAAGATAGAACAGGATACAAACACAGCGCTGTCTCCAAGGCCACTATAATTGCATGCTAAAATGCACAGAGTGAAATAAACAACACAATCTAAGTATCATTTACTCAAAATACTTAGACCCAAAGTGTTTTGGATTGCAGATTATTTTTGGATTCTGGGATATCTACACATACCTATGAAACATTTGGGTATAGAACCCAAATCTAAACCTCAAATCCATTTATGTTTCATGTTCACCTTATACATTTAGCTACAAATAATTATACACTATCTTAAGAGCACCTGCATTTTGATTGCCATTCATCAGAAGCAGGTATGGAATTTTCCACTTGTAGCACCATTTTGATGGTTAGAGAGTCTTGGATTTTCTAGCATATCAAATTTCAGATTTTCCTTAGGGATGCTCAACCTGGAGGAAGTGGCACTTGGGGTTTCTACCCACGCAACTTGCATTTCAGGTTACAGTGAGTGCCTGGCGACCTCATCTGCCTTCCTCACTGAACTCATGCCATTCAGATGGTATCGACTCTTGAGATGTTCAAAGATAGACCTGGCTAGATTATTTCAGCCTCCAGGTTCAGAGATGTTTTGGGGACTTAGAGGTAGGTCAATGGTACTCATTCCCTCATTTCTCATGTGCCTTGGAATTGTGCACACGCACGCACACACACACACATACTGTGGAGGAGGGAGTTCTCTGTTTGGAAAGCACCTGCCAGGAAATAAAGGCAGCAAAATAGCAAGTACAGTCAAAAGAGGAAAAAAGTTGATTTCTGATGGTCTTGTTTAAGCATCCAGACCCAGCCATGCCCAAAACCAAAATAATCCCTGGTTATTTCAATTAGTGAGTCAATACAGTCCCTCTTTGCTTAAGCCTGTTTGTGTTCTGTTTCTGTCACTGGCCATGAGTGAATTGTGACTAATGTGTGGAAATTTTACTATTGGTTAGTCACACACAGATGGATCCTCATTGAACTTTGAAGAATATGTAAAATTGGCAGTGAAAAGGAGAAAGGAAGAACTAGTGGGCTCCCTGCTTGGAAACAAGCATCACAAAATTTTCAGTTCTATCCTCAGAGTTCTCCAAGTTTGGTCTGTTTCAATCATCCACTACAACAGAACGGTCTCCATAACTAAAGACACTGCCCATCGACTCTAAACTCCTGGAAATGCACACCTGAAGGCACTCTGTCAACAATGATGGATTGCATTTTAATCTCCTGCACATATCACTGACAAAGACTCCCATCCCATGTGTGATATGTCCCAGCCTGGTTCACACAGCAACATAATACCCTTTCCTGAGTACACAGAGGTGAGTCCAGAAGGACAGCACAGCAGTGTGAAGGCATCCGTTTGTGCCATGATAAGTCAGCTGTGTAATGCATGAATTTATACATCAACTTGCACTCATTATGCAACCCTAAAAAAGAGATAGCTTTTCCTCCCACTCAGTCCTATCTTTCTAAGTTTCATCCTCCACAGCTAGAGATAATAAATACTCATTTCAAAGAGCCAGCATCTCAACATGGGGACTCTGCCGTCTTCAAAAATGCCAGAAAAGTCACTGTCATGAATTACTTCCTACGAACAACTTTGGACATCAGTGAGGAGAGCTCACACAATTCATGTGTACAGTTCTTCTGTATGTTTTACATTTTGAAAAAGAAGGAGTCTTTACCAAATCTCTCCAGAACAAAACAGAAATTAGCTCTTTGATTCAGCAATTAGACCGGGTTCTCTCTAAGCAAAATTCAAGTAGAAAAAGTACCTTGTTCCACATTCTGTCCTCATGCTGTTCAACAGCCAAGAAGCTGTACTTCTTTTCAGGTCTACCTGTCTTAGTGGCCCCACAGATTTTAAAAATGTTTCTCCTCCAAAGCCAGCCTCAGCAACTTAGCAAGGCTCTAAGCAACTCAGTGAGACCCTGTCTCTAAATAAAATTCAAAATAGGGCTGGGGATGTGGCTCAGTGGTCGAGTGTCCCTGGCTTCAATCCCCAGTACCAAAAAAAAAAGATGTTCCTCCTCTAATTTTGTTGGTAATACCTGCAAAAGGCCCCTTGCTATTCTGTTGGATGACAAGCTAATCTGGGAAATTAATTCAAGGGGTTTGGTATGTCAAGCTACACACACCCACACACACATGCACACAAACACATGCATGTAGTTTAAAACACCAAAGTCATATTTATATATATAATATACAAAATGTATATGCATATTAAACAACTATGTATGTGTGTTTATATATCCTGCTTTTTTAAGACAAATTTTCACAGAGATCTCCAATTTTATTTCGCCACAGTGGTAAAATGAAACAAAATGCAAACTGGCATAGGTAATAAGTAAGATCATGGGGATAGTCACTCTATTCCCCATTTCCTACACTCTTAAATTGTTCCCTGTGAAAAATGTCATGTCTGCTAAATTGCTAATGTTACTATTTGGTTGACAGTTATAGAACTTGAATGACCAAAAGGGAAATGTGAAATAAATTTCACATTTAGAAAGGTTTGGGAAAAGGTTTTAAGTATGAGTAAAGTTCTTCCTATCTCTTGACTAAAATGAGCAATGGAAAACTCTTTAGCAAGAGGTTAAGCACATTCTTGGATTTAGAACCCAGGCCTGCTCTGCTCTTTTTCAGCTGTATGCATTTGGGCTGCTCATTTATTCTTTTGGTCTATTTCCTCATCTGTAAAATAATAATATTAATCCTCAATTCACCAAGTAGCTGTGAACCTTAGAGTAACATGAAATAAAAAGCCCTTCTCCTAGGGCCCAACTTAGAGCAGCATGGACAAATGGTAGCTGGAGTTATGGACACTACAAAAAGTTAAGGAGAACTCCTCCACCGCTGTCCTAAATTCTTATGTGTTCATATTTTTATTACTCAAGATTTGAAAGAAGAGTGTACCTACTGCTAAGACTATAAAACTACTGACAGAACCAAGATGATCCAGTGACACAGCTCAAAAATTCCTTAAGAACTAGAAGGAACCAGAGTATGTCTTCCTGGGTTAGAATGCCTGGAACCTATGCTACACACCTTATACAAGTGGAGGACACCATAGAGAGTGACCAGAAACCGGACTTGAACCTAGCAAGTATTTTGGAGTTAGGTTTTCAGTTTTCCTTTTTCATTTTCTTATAAGGAACTTAACACCCGACCAGCTTCAAGAGATCCCACGAGCCACATATTGATGTGGACCTGTAGGTCCTATCCTAGGAATAGATTTCAGGCACAATGAAACTTTGTACTTTAGCTTCTCTTATGGAGGGATGAACTATTTCTCATAGTGTGGTTTTTAATCTTTACCTATCATGCATTATCTCACTTTAATCAGGCAGTTTGGGTGAGAAATGACTGCATAAGTACGTTTACCTGGCTAGAAAGATACTTGTGAAACCTCTAGTTGGATGGAAATAGTGATTGCCTCTTACTTCCTTCTGATTACTGGCTTTTGACTATAGAATGTTTTGAGGAAATCTCCCACTTGTTAAGATGGATGATTTTTGAACATTATGGTTACCTTTTTATTATCCCCAAGTGCTAAAATTAATTTCTCTTCTAAACTCTTGTCTTATTGATCCAGTATTCATAACACCAATAACAACCTTTACAGCCTAAAGCAAAAAATGTTTGCTCCTTTGTTACTAATTTTGTGTAGTTGCATTGCAGAACAAAATGCATACAAAAGTCATAGGTTAATATCATGGCTATACAGTAAGCAACAGGTATCATTCCAGCTGGGGGAAAGAAAGCACTTAGCATGCTCATGAATCAGCAGAAATATTCTTTTGGCTGAGTTGCGATGACCATTATTTTGTTTTATCATGTTAAGTGCCTAAACTTCAATTTTGGGTCAAGAGGGAAGCCTAATCATGAGATCAGAGTTATTTTGAAATAAGACATATGAAAATTCAAACTGATCTTCATCTGATGGTTGGAACCAGACTCTAATGAAACATCACTATTCTTGGCAAATGGATGATTAGCATTATGGATGAATGACTGCTGAGTAACAGGAGTAACAAAGCTCTCAGTAATACATGTGCTAATCACAGTTTCTTTCCTGCAGAGATGATCAGCCCAGTTTCAGCCTAAACTATTCATCATGTAGTAATGTGAGTTCAAGAAAACATAGGAAGAGCCTCAAAATTACATGAAAGCCTCTTTTTATTAGTAACCCATGAAAAAAGGCAAATATAAATGAGACAGATGAAAACAGGTAATATTTATTAAGCATGTATTTCATACCAGGCACTTTACTTGGATTAGATCACTTAATCTTCATTAGGAGCCTTAGGGGGTACATACTGCCATTACCTGCTTTTCTTATCGCAGGTCAAGCAAAGTAAATGAGTTTGTCAATGCTGCACAGATAGGAAATGAGGGAATTTGAACTCAAACCCAAGAAACTACACTAAGGATCAGAATCTTCACAGGTATGGTGGCTTAGTGAAGATTCATTATACCATTCCATTAGCTACAGCAATATTTCAGCAGCATATAATTATTCTCCATATACCAAGTTAAACAAAACTGCACTGAAGGGATTATATAGTGAAGAAGCTCTCCTTTCAGAAGAAAGAAAGCGCCACCCTAAAATGTATAGCATTAGACTAAAAGTCCCTATTTACATTAGGCCTAATATCCTTAGATTCACTGTGGTCACCACTGGAGGACTATAAGAACACAAACTCTCTTTATGAGATTGCACTGTTTTTATAGACTGAAATCCTCAGTTAAATAAAATACTTCCCTAAAGCATGCCAATGAGTCTCATATTATGGTTCATGGGGCAGGGGATACAGAAAATGTTTTTTGGCATAAGAAAATCCAATGTTTGTGCTACAGGCATAGCAAGTGATCAGTAGACTTCAGAGAAAACAAAATCTGCCCACGAATCAGTGCTTTCAGTGGTTTTTAGGGGAAAAATGTTGTCTCGGCTGCAAATGTATTCGATTATATAAACATTTCAGTAATTTACCTGTACTTAACTATCTGCACCTACAAGACTTTTACCAGTTTCGCAGATTAGCTTATTTTGTCTTGGATTCCAAATTCTCTTTCTCAAAGTATAAGTTATATGTCCAGCATTTTGGGAGATAAACATAAATCTCCATTTAAGAAAAATAAAAAGAAGTTGGAAGAAATCATGCATAGAAACAGTTTAGAGCCAGAGAAGTAGTTCACAAGTGTGGTTTACAGCTTCCCTGCGATGTGAACTTGGGGATGTCACTTGGAATTACAAATCCTTTCATGAATTCTAGAAGAGAGATGATGAATGCCTCCTGGTAGAACCCATCTTAGGCTTAACTGCGATAGCACCCTTTGGCACTTAACATACTGAACAGCACAGTGTTGTCTTCAACAAGCATCCGGGATTATTAATGTCTGCCCAACTCTCAAATTTTATACTGTTAAAACTTACACCAGTTTTACAGAAGGGGAGGTGGGGGTCTAAAATTAGCAAGTAACTGGATCAAGACACCAAAGCCATATGCTGTGCATGTCACAAAGTAAGTTCACAATGAAGTTTGGTCAGATCTGATAGAAGATGAAACCCAGATCTGCTTCCTGGTAACCTTCTTCAAAACATTCTCCAGTCTTGCTTCCAGAATGGAATATGGTTCTCACATGCTAATTGCTCCTCAGTTACTTCTAAACATTTCCTTGCCCTGGATCTTTCTCCAAAAGGTATCTGGACTATCCCCTACTTAGAGCTCTTCATCCTCACTCTAGAACTTCCTTGCATTCTGAGAGGCTCTAAGGTATCACAGGCCACCAAGACCCCTCTTCATGTAAAAGAATAGTCTTCTTCATCAAAAGGAAATACTTTTGGGGTCCATAAAGTCAGCATTAGGAAATACTTCTGGGGTTGATAAAGTCAGCATTAGGACATGAAAAGCATTTTAGCCAACTCACCCATAAAAACAAAACTGATTTTTTTTTTAAAAGATAACTATTGGTCTTCTAATGCACAGAAAAAAGGAAAATAATAGCAATAATGCTAAAAATTATAAAAGAAGAGAAGTTTCCTATGTATGATATGGGGACTCCAGTCAGTTACTTAGAAGGAGAATACTGATGCTATACAGGAAATATTAAACCTGAACACAAAGAAGTTTTTTCCTATGGGAGTTAGCCAGTGACTCCTGACATGTCACTACTTAATGTCCCTTAAGAGAGAAATGTTTTTATTTATAGTTTATGTGCTCACTGCAAAACTTCTATTAATTTGCCATTAAAGTCTCCTCTCATTTTAAAACTTTTTCATCATTGATATAAAGGAAACATATTACAGATGATAACACTTTATTGTAAGTGGTTCCAATCTAATTCTGGAAAAGCAGCAGGAGAAAAAAAATCTTCTAATTTATCAAGTTCAAATTTTATCATACAACCATTAATCATTTTAGATACGTATTCCTTTCCCTACTGATCCTAAATGTCACTTTTCATTGTGCTAAGTTTCATTGATCTACTTAATTCATAAATTTACTATTTGAAATAAAAGACTCCCAGGTTACTCTTTTAAAAAATCACACTGACATTTTGATGAAAATTACATTGTTTCCCAATAAATTTGAGAGAATTTAAGTCAGTAGAATATCATAACTTCAAGAAAATTTGTATTTAGAAAATTATTCAGGTTCAATTTTATCCTTCTACCATAAATAACTATATATACTTCAAGGTGTATTCCCACTATAATTTAATGGATTCTTGCTGGTGCAGAGAAAAATCACCAACTTTTGTATACTTACATATTATCTGTCCACTTTACCAGAATATCTTTTAAGCATCTACAGAGACTATAATCTATTTTTACCTTGAATCCTCTAATATAGTAAATTACACTAATATATTTACTATTATTGAAGATTCTTGATTTATAAGACCCCATTGATATGGTATAACCTTGCATAGTATCACTACTAAATATACATCTATGTTCACAATAAGAAATGATTTTTAATAAGATCTCAAATTCAAATGCCGACGGAAGGCAAGCACTTCAGTCAATATAGTGGTGACATAGTTAAAATACAACAAAATCATTATATGAATTACTTGGATATTCCATGATGTTATAAGATTATATTTGATGATGCAAAGAATTTGAGAATGTTACTACCTTATAATTGGGGATAAATTATGAAAGTTGGCTTAATTTTTCCTCTACCATTCTAGTTTCAATGAAATATAAATCTTTGGGGTTTTCCCATCTACATCTAGGTGTCAAAAGGCTATGGAGATATATTTCCTGGTGTGAGTATGTCAGATGAAGGAAAACACTTCCAGTCGCTCCTGAGGTATAAAAAGGTGAACTTATCTTCCTACATAGAAAAGCACTAAATGTGATCGTATTCTAAGTACTGCCAAAGTCTTTACTGTACAGACCACTTGATATTTCTCCAGGTAGCATATGATAATATTTCTAGTTACTGGAATATGGTACATTTTCAAGGCTGAAATTCCACTTGGTATCCTCATTTATTTTTAAAGAATATCTAAATCAAGTTCAAATCAGAAAGCAAACATACCATTGACATTCATCATAATGCCTCCTCAAATAGAATATATTCCATTACTTAGCAACTTTGTGAGTGTATGAGGACAAAAAATATAAAATAACCTAATACAAAGTCCTTTTCATTGGTTATAGTTTTCTTAATTAACTTTCTCTGTAGCCTAACATTTGAAATCATAATTCATTTTTATTATATAAAATATTCCTTCTTTAAAGGAATCACTGTTGATGTTTCCAAAAAATCACGATACTATCATATATTACAATTGATAATTCCTGAAGTTATTATTTTCATTTTTAAAAACTTTAAAATTTCATTCACAAGTAATATTCTCCCTATGTGTGATTGTAGGATTACTTGAACATTGTTAACATAACTAAAGTTTTCTTTTTTCTTCCTTTTCTCTTCTTGTTTGGCCATACTGGGACCAAACCTAGGCTAGGACTCTACCACTGAGCTATATCCCTAGTCCTGTTTTACGATTTTTTCAAGATAGGGTCTTGCTCATTTGCCCAGGCTGACCTCAAACTTGATATCCTCCTGCCTCACTCTCTTAAACAGTTTGGATTAGGTAGTGTGCCACCCATTGTGCCCAGTGGCAAACTTTCCTTAAATAAGTCCTGCCTCATAAGCTTGTAAAACTAGTTTTCATGGTATTTACAGTTACTTGAATATTAAGAGCTTGCTCAAAAACCAAAATAATGTAGAAAATTCAATTATTATTTCATAACAAAAATACTGTAGAAGAAAGGACATTTTGATACAGTAAAATAATTTGAAATTAAAGACACGGTTTAATAACACTTAAAAAGCCATTTCGCTTTCACTCATTTTAAGTTATTTTAATGGTTTACTCCCCCTTAGAAAAATTTGAAGATGGTTGCCCTGAATCACCCTAAATTTCCTCTTTATCAAGGGACTCTTGACAAATTAAATGTCAGCATTTCAAAATAATAGATTCTGTTCTCCAGAGGGTGAATGATATTCAAGATTCCATGATTAAAATTGTAGTCATAAGTAAGTTGTGGTCTCTGAAAGTATTTGTGAGATTTCAACCATGCTACTGGTTAAACAAAAATCAGGGTCAATGGCAAAAGGAAATGCTCTAGTCTAAAGGCAGCAGTGTTAAGACCTCCTCACTGTTGGCAGCATTCAAGAGAGGGACTGTAGAGTTCCATTCCTTAGGCTGTGTATAATTAACTGGTCCACTATTGTAAACCTTCATATTACACAATCTGCAATCACGTAGGACTTTACATTTCCATTCCTCACTGGAGACAAAGGTCATGAGCAATGTGCCAGGCCATTCAGCAAAGTCTAAACTGATGGACCATTGGCAACAACCCACCAAAATGCCATCAGGGAGGCAATGTGGGTAAAGCAGGAAAATTCCAAGACAGCAGGGACTGATCATGACTCTATTCCTTACAGCTCTGTGACTCGACTTTGGGGTAGTCATGTAAACTCTGCAATTCATTTTTTTCTATCCACAGAATAATTATCATAATCCTTTCTTAGATAATTGTTAGAAAGAGTAAAGAATTTAATTGTTCAAATTCTCCAAACAGGTACAAGGTACAAAGTAACTGATCATCACTTCTTTTTTTTTTTTTTTTTTGTGGTGATCTGGATTGAACCCAGGACTTTGTGCTTATAATGCAAGTACTCTACCAACTGAGCTATATTCCCAGCCCCTTATCACTTCTTCATTTTTCAATTTATTTTATATCCAATTAATAATATTTTTCTCAAAAATCAAGAGATCTATTGATTTTCTAATAAAAAATGTAGAACAGAAAAGAATAAAAGGGACATTAATTATCAACTAAAATCTACCACTTAGAAGAGTAACTATCAAAGATCATAGAACCTTCTAAAACACAAAATATTTTATGACCATATTATCCATGCTATTTTGCTATTTGTTTTTTACTTAAAACATATTTTAGATTATTCTACCTCATCATGTTATTGTTACAGAGGATTCCCTCCAATTTTAGGGACTCTTATTGGATAATGTGGTTTTATTATTATTTACATTTTATACTAATATTGCTAATTTTATGAGGAGCATCCTTAAACACTGCATCTTTATGAACCTGGCAAAATGTTTCCTTAGTAAATAATTTGATCATATCTATTATCATTAGTACTTGATTAGACTATTACATAATAATGACTGTGCTCCCTATCAGATTCATCTCCCTCAGCTTCCTTTCAGCCTTCGTTCATTCAAAAATGCATAACCTCCAAATAATATTTAAGGAGATTCACCCTGATGCTGGAGTGTTGAATCTTATATATAAAATTCTCAGAAACTGAGTTCAAAGTCATCGAACCTCCCGAGGTGAGTTCTAACTCACCAAGACCATGCATTTTATTTCTGATCAAAGCCACATTGCTTCAAGTTCACAGGTAATTCAAAATGATTGCATCTCTTCTTTAAATACACAAGGCAGCAGGGGTTCTTAGAAATGGTTCACTTGACATCCCAGACCCTGACCTCTGAGGCTTGCTGCAGGGACTGAACCTGGAGGACCCAGCTCCAGGTGTGGTGATGGTCATTAACACTGCCCAGCACAGAGGCATTACGATTGCTGAAGTGTGCTATCTAATAGGCAGAATCCCATCTGAGCTCAGCAGGTCATGATTATGTGATCCCATCATCAAATTTGAATGCACTACCTTAAAAAAAGAAAAAGAGAAAGAAAACAAAATAAAACAAAACAACAAAAACAACACTAGACTTTCCCAGGGGGCCTGTGCTAAATTCAGCCAGTCTAGATGCTGAGGTAGAATTGTGGAGGCTGTGGTATCAGGGAGAACAAAGTATGACTTAGTGAATAATTTGATTGATCTATTATCATTAGGACATTATCAAACTATTACATAATAATGACATTACCAACATTACCAACGCAGCCTTCTCTTTACAACATCCCTTTGTCCCTTGTACTTCAAAGTCCTCTAAGCACACTACACATGTTAAGTTTTGTTAGAACCTTTCAGGTTCCTCCGTTGGACAGAGAGCTGAGGCAAGGTCACAAGCAACTTATTTCATTTCTTCTCCAGGTCGGCAAGTTTGGCCTGTCCTCAAACCTGACTCAACTCAACCCACATCCGGTGAGGCTACTTCAGTCCCTGAAGTGTAGCCATCCCTTTATATGCCTATATACTTAGGGTGAAATTTTCCTTTACTGGTATTTCTTGGTCAAACTCAAGATCACAGAACGTCTCCTTGACTGTCTTTAGTATAGATGTTGAGATGGTTCTTAGAAAATCATTTGGTAATAACGATTTTTAGTTCCACTTTGGGAACGAAAGCGTACATACGTAGCTTCACCCAAAACATTTACTGAAATACTACAGCAAGTGGTGCAAAAAGGAAAGTAATTCATTATTAAGTGGAACTTATCAGGCTTTTCCTGAGTATTTGAGCATTTTGTTATGTGTCATAACTAAATGATACAAATAAAGGAAGAAAGAAGAAAATGAAATTAATGTCTTACAACATATCGCTATTGATCCCTGTAAGAATATAGAGGGAAATAAGAGGGGGACGGGTGGGGATATAAAAAAAATGTTGGAATGAGACAGACATCATTACTCTATGTATGTTTGTGATTAACAAGAATGATATGAATGTACATCATGCACAACCATAGAGATGAAAATTTGTACCCCATATGTGTACAATGAATCAGAATGAAGTCTGTAAAAATCAAAAAATTTAATAAAAAAAATATATAAAAAAGAATTCCAATAGCAAAGAATGTGTCTCCTGGACATATTTGAAGAATCACCACTTTTCCTTAAGTTAAAAAATATTCAAATTATCTAGTTTTATTTTTTCTACTCACTTTCAAAATGGTATTAATACCATTTTATTTAAGAATTAATTTTGAATCAAAAATATTCTATCTCTGTACCCCTGTACTCTTGACTGTGATACACTGGATCTGCCATGACCTTGTATTTTGGCGTTAAAAAAAAAAAACAAAATGATAACATTTGACTCACCAAATCAAGCCCAGTAATCCATTAAGATCCTTCTTGCAGGTATATTTTATCAAAGGCCATACATCTAACCCTTTTTTCTAATACTAGCTTATCAATCACTGTATTTCAAAAATAAATCAAAATAAAGAAATATCTATCAGGTCTTTCTTTTTTTAATTTATTTAATTTTGATTCATTGAACACAAAATGGAGTACAGCTATTGTTTCTCTAGTTGTACACAAAGTAGAGTCACACCATCTGTGCATTCATACATGTACACAGGGCAATGATGTCTGTCTCATTCTGTTATTATTCTTACTCCCCCACCCCAACCCCACCCCTTCCTTCCCTCTATGCTATCTGTCCTTCCTCCATTCTTGCCACCCTTCCACTTCTCTTACTTGAGAGCAAAGTCATGTACTTCTTCCTGAGGCCTTATGAGCAACAAGAAGTAGCAAACATGGAGAGAGTAAACTGGGGTTTCAAGCCATTTGTCACAATGCCCACTTGATAGACTATAAAAGAGAAGCATGAAAAAGCCAAGTGTTTTGTCCTCATTCTGAGGGGTGGGGAGGAAAAGGGGCAAACCATGGTAAATGTGAATGCCTACTAATTGCCTTGCTTGTCTCTATTAATAATTGTTTTCAGAGAAAGTACTATATCCTGTAGCCCTTCACATTCTCTGATGAGGAAAATTGATTTCATGGTTCAAATACCAAGCCTACTGGCTAGGAAAGCAATGAATAAACTAAGTCATTCAAAAGCAATAAAACAAGGCAAGTTGTTCAAAATCCCCAGGATGTAAGGTCTACAGGTCTTGTGGGTGTAGAATTGCAGCTTTTTAAAATTTACATATGTGGACTCTCTGTGAGTTTACTTCCTAAGATGAGGAAATGAGTCTTCTACACAGAAAAGCTCTGGGGATGTTAAGAACCGAATATTAAAGTTACTATGCGTTGTGTGTCCTTAATTAAGTAAATTAAGAATCTCCATCTTTCTTAGACTTCTTGTTTCATTTTCTGTGCATATTTGATTGGTTGGCTATTTCTTTTCTTCCTTTTTTGTTTTTTCATGAGTATATAAAAAGTGGGGCTGGAATGGGTAATGTTGAAGGTGATACAGAGCAATGGAAAGAACATGGGCCTAGGGATCTAACAAATGGAGCTCCATTTGTAACATGAATATCAAAGTGGTTAGATTTCCATTACTGTGACAAGATGCCTGAGAAAATCAACTTAAAGGAGGAAATACTTATTTTGGCTCATGGTTTTAGAGGTTTCAGTACATGGCTGCTCAGCCCTGTTGTCTCTGGGTCTGTGATAAGGTAGAACATCATGGTAAGGAGCATGTAGCAGAGGAAACTACCCAACCTATGATAGCCAGGAAGCAAAAAGAGAGAGAAAGAGAGAGAAAGAGAGAGGAAAAGGAGCTGGAGTCTCAATACCTCCTACAAAGGCACATCCCCAGTTATCTAAGCTCCACCCACTAAGACCCACCTCCTAAAGCTTCCACCATCTCTCAAGAGCACCCTGGCTGGCAAACAAGCCTTTATCATATGAACCTCACATTCAAAATGTAAACCATAACACTGTATGATTTTTATAGGAATTAGTTGGCAAAATGTGTATAAAGTGCCGATTTTTCAGGTTATCTTTAATAGGGCACTGGTTAATAGATTTGTTTGATTTATTTGCTTGGGTTTTGCAGTTTCTGTTCTGGTTTTGCTTTCCCATTCCTATTGGTTTATAACCACTTTTCAAATAATGCCTGAGATAAGACCATGGGTCTCCCTAAGCCTTCAGTGATTACAGACCCTTGCACACACACTCTTTTCATCGAGAAAGCAAAATTTCAGCTCATTAAAAGGAGATTGTTAATAGGTGAATTGCATTCCAAGTTTTATGCTATGAAAAGATATGTCCAATCAGATTAAGTAGGGTCAAAATTTCCCCAAACCTTTTAAACTCAATTTTTTACTACTAATCAAACTTTTCTTGATTTTTGTTAGAGGGCATGTTTCATCTAACTGATGTTTTAAGTGATAAACATTGAGTGCTTAGTGAAGTCCCTGAAAAAAGGTCTTTAATAAATGGTCCTGTAGAAAACACATATATTATAAACTCATTGAATAGATTATAAAACTATCTTGAAGTCAGGGAGAAAACAAAGACCTATGATTTATTCCAAAGAGAAGTCTGAACTGCTTCTCAAAAATCTATTTTGTGCCAAGTGTCTATTGCACACAAACAAAACTGGTGGGGGAGGGTTCTGTGAGTAGTATTAAAAGGATGAGAAAGTAATCTGCTGTTGGCAATGTGGAATTAATTACCTTTCAATCACACATCTTTGAGCAGACAGTTGTGATTTTCCGCAATCCATTGTAAACTGCAGTTGCCTCTTCAGTGCCATATTTTTGAAACTGTTAACTATGCTATTTTCCCTTCTGCCAGTTTAAAAGACAGTGACCTAATTATGCTTTGATTTCTCAATGTTAATGGCACAGTTTTAGAGACCTACCAGTTTAAGTGTTTGGTCTTAAGTTACTGCTACTCTTTTTCATTATTACACAAATTTTCTTAACCTATTTTCCAAAAATACTCTAGTGAAACTCATTTGACATTGAAACTCATTTTCTGCTAGGTGTATTGTGCATCTTTCTGTATTTAAATCTAGGCACTTATGTATTTCATCCTTTCTACAAGAGTAAGAATGCAGAAATGAGATGATAAATAACTAAGAAATGTGAAAAACAACAAATATTATTTAATTACTTATTATAAATAAAGAGAAAATGAATGTAAAGAACAAAACAAAAAATTAGATTATACATTTTAAATAATGATGCATCATAAAATTATTTTATACTTGTATAAATGTTTATATATTTAACATAAAACATTTATATTACCGTATATAAAATAGTAAATGTACACTGTAATTTATAAAAATGTTTATATATCCATTATTTTATGGAAGCCTAATATAACTTCATTTAATTTGTGGAGAAAACATGATGCAAATAAGAACCTAAAACAAGGTGAAAAAATAAAATTGTTTAGGCACAATGAACCTCACCGCATGGTAGACTTAGATAGGCTACAATGTGGATGATACTAAATAAATAAAACATATAATTAATTAAAAGATAAGTAGTTTCATTTTTGAATAGTCATCACAGAAGAGGCAATCTCTTAGATATAGATGTAGAACATGCATTTGTATACAAAAGTATGTACTTAATAATCTATGAATCAAAAGTTTTCTTAGCTGGGCACTGTGGCTCACACTTGTAATCCAAATAGTTCAGGAGGCTGAAAACAGGAGGATCACAAGTTCAAAGTCAGCCTCAGCAACTCAGCCAGGTCTTGAGCAACTTAGTGAGACTCTGTCTTGAAATAAAATATTTAAAAAGGGCTGGGTTTAATCCCTGATACAAAAAAAAAAAATAGATAAGCAATAAGAAATGAAAACACATTTCTAAATATATGGTTATGAGGAATAATGACAAAAAATGATCAAACAATATAAAATACACTCATAAATTATGTTTGAGTATTGGACATTATATAGCACAAGGCTATGATCCCTGGGCAAAAGAAGGAAGACTCACAATTACCATGACCTCCTGACCGGGATTTCTGTTCAAAGCACAACAAAGGAAACCATATAATAAACAGGGAAAAGAAACCTGGCTAGGCAGAAGAAACAGACATCAAGATTTGAGGCTGATGAGGCAGTGTGAATTTATGGGACAAAGTATTGGATAAGGTTCCAAAGTAGAAATCGCATAGAAAAGAAACTCCAGGAATCTCCACAGGGGTTTCCTATTGAGACTTGGTTAAAAACTAAACATTCATGAACAGGACAAAACTTTGTAAGAATTCACACAAAAAAAAATCTTCTGGAGATCTGTTAGCTGAATGAGAATTTCACAGTTCATATCATGTTTTCAGATGCTGAGCATCCACTGGATCAGAGAACAAAGATGTTCTTAGACTAGAGGAAGCAGGAAAAGGTGGTAATATAAAGAAGAAAAAAAAAAGGAATGAAAGAAGACCACGAGGGTTTTTTGTTTGCATTGTTTTGTTGTTTTCTTTCTGTTTCTAGAAACTGTCATTTTTTAATAAAGATTTTAAATCAACTTTTACAAATATTTTAATGGATTCAAAGGCAAAGGTGTACATAATAAGAAAACAGATGGGGAATTACAACTGATATAGAGAAAACTATTTTAAAAAAATCAAATAGAAATCCCAAAATTGAAAAAGAGGATTAAAAAGATAACTAAAATATTTCCTATGGAAAAATGGGAAAGAAACAAAAAACATACAGGACAAAAGGAACAGAAATAACAACGCAGTTGATTTCAACACCCCAAATATATAAAAATTATATTAAATATAAATGCAAATCAACTAAATATTCCATTTGTCAGAGAGAGATGGTCAAAATGAATAAGAAAGGAAAATTCACTTGGCTGACCGTAAGAGAGACATTTTAAATTTAAAGATTCAAGGAGAGATTAAAGAGTGAAAGAGTATCATTATTAACTAATCATAAGAAAATTGCACCAGTTACATTAAAACTAGAAAAATAAACTTCTGACAAGAAATATGATAAAATATAAAGATATTTATATTTAATATTTATTGCAGTAATAAAAACATCAACACATCAAAGACATAAATGAAATCTGTATGCATCTAAAAAACAGAGCTATGAATTATATAAAGCAAAACTTCACAGATTGAAAGGGAAAAGTAGATAAAAATACACAACTTTTGCTTTACATTGTAACAATACTCTGACTAGTTGACAGATAAAATAGACCAAAAAACAAGGGAAATGAAGATGTGGATGATTCATATCTAAATAGTCAAATTAACAGTTATAGCACAAAATACTCTGAATAATACACATTTTCTAGTGCATACCAAGTGTTCATTAAGTAATACTCCACATACTAGAACATTCTATGATCCTCAATGATATGTACTATATTCTATGACAACATGAAAATCACATTTGTTTTCAAAAACAAGAAGAAAACTTTGGATAATTTCACAATATATAAAATCAAACAAAAATACTCTAAAATAACTCATAGACTACACAAGATTAAAAGAAATAGTAAAATATCTTGCACTTAGAAGTTCATAAAAACACTTCAGAATTTGTGGAATGCTGCCCAAACAGCTTTTAGAGTGTAACTTGTAGCAATATATGTTTATATTTGAAAAGAAGAATGGCATAAATTTATTTATATAGAATTTTCCTTAAGGGATGATGAAAAGAAGTGCAAAATCAGTCAAAATTAAAAAGAAAGAATATTAACATGAAACCCAACAAAACAGAAGAAATGAGGCAAAAAGCCGGTTCTTTGAAAATGTCAACCATATTGAGAAACTCCTTTTGCCAAACTGAGGAGAGAGAGAGACCGACAGATAAGAGAATCCCAACCACCAATATCTAGAATGAAAAGAGGGACTATCACCACAGAGGCTAAAGGCATTAGAAGGAAAATGAGCAAATATTGTGAATGACTTTCTGTGCATACATTTTATCAATCTGATGAAAAGCAACCGAATCATTTAGAGTAACAATTCATGGAGGAAAAACATGAATAGCCCAGTAACTGGAATAAACTTGATTCCAAATAACAAAACAGGTTTACACACAGAAAAGAGCCTTATAACCACCAAATGGCCTCATAGGTGAGTTGCATCGAAAATAAAGGAAAAAATGTCACTAATTCTAGACAAATATCTTTTACATTCCTAGTTTTTATTGAGGTCGGAATAGTACTTACAACAAAATTAAGAAAGCATATTAGTAGAAAAGAAAATTACACACCTACTTCCCACATGAGCATAGACATGAAAATCCTTAATAGAACATTAGCAAATAAAATCTAGAGATATATTAAGGGGTTAATACAGCATGATCTCAGGAGATTGTAACACAGATGTCAACAGGTTTCAAAATTTTTAAAATGACTATTAAACTTCATCTATTCATTCAAAGTTACAAAAGAAAAACAAATGATCATATTAATAATTTCAGAAAAAGCATGTGGCAAAATTTATTACTAATTCATGAGTTAAAGGAAATCCACAGCAATTAAATAGGAACTTCCTCATTCTAATAAAGAATATATATGCATATAAACATATGTATGTATGTAAATAATGCAGATATCATTACACTTAATATTCAAAAACATTAATCAGAAGTAAGTGAAATCATAGACTAGAAAGGAAGTTTGAGAACTGTTATTCACAGATGATACGGTTGCGTGCATAGAAAATCCTAAAGAATCCACAAACAAAAGTACTATGACTAATAAAGGAATTTAGAAAGTTCACAGAATGAAGAGCCAACAACTGTACAACTGGAAAATAAATTAAGTCAAATCATTTTTAAAAACATGAAAGTACAAAACACTTGAGGAATATTGTAACAATTCATGAGCAACACCTTTACATTCATGAGATAAAGACCTGTGTAAATAAGGAAGTATGTTCTGCTCAAGGACAGAAGATAAAATATAGCTAAGATGTCAATTCCCCCCAGATTGATTTATGAATGACATAACTCAAATAAACTTTCAACAGGCATGTTGGTAGAAATTAAGTAGCTTTTTCTAACTTATTTGGACCTTCATAAGACCTAAAATAACTAAAAGAATTATATGCAAGAAGAACCAAGCTAAAGGCTTTATATTATCTGCTTTCAAGTCTTATTCTGATATGTGTATCTGCAAATTACTGCCCACAACATGCTCCTTGATTTGGTAAATCAAATATTAGTGTAACAAATATACCTATATCTGTATTATCTCTCCCTGCTATCCTGCTATAATGTCAAAAATGAGTAACTGTGAGAAAGACCTCATGGCCTACAAACCCAAAATACGTGTTGTGTACTCCTCTGAGAAATAGTATACCCACCATTTCTAAAGCTACCATAATCAAGGTGGTAGTATTGGCATAAGAGACAAGTAGAACAATATAACAGGCTAGAATCCAGAAGCAGAACCATGCTTAGGTATTTTCATTTCTAACAAAGCCTCCAATGCAATTAAATGGAAAATGATCAGTCTTTTAAACAAAGAATATTGGTAAACTAGATACCTACAGAGAAAACAAAATGCGAGCTGACTCCCCACCTTAACCTATAGAGAAAAATTAATTAAAGTTGTATCATCACCTAAAAATAAAATCAACAACTATCAAACTTCTAGGAGAAGACACAGGATAATACCTTGGTAAACTTTGGATAGTGAAAGTTTTTTTTGAATAGGACACAGGAAGCATTCATTGTGTTAAAAAAAATAAAAACCATTGGCAAATTGATCTCCATAAAAATGTTTAAACTTCTATTTGTCAAAAGGCTCTTAAGCCATTTGTTAATCAGTTTTGTGTCACTCTGACCAAAATATCCAACAAGAACAATATAAAGGAGGCAAAGTTGATTTGGGCTCACAGTTCCAAAGGCTCATTCCATGGTCTGCTGGCTCTACTGCTCTAAGTAGAACAGTGGGGCAGAACATAGAGGGGGACATGGAGGAGGAAAGCTGCTCCCAAGACTGCCAGGATCCAGAGAGAGCAAGTGGGGAAGGGGTTGAGGGGCAATGAATTCTTCCAGCATATTCCCCCAGTGATCCACCTCTTCCAGCCATGCCCCACCTGCCTACAGTTACCACTCAGTGCACCCAAAGAGGGTGGGTTAGGGTTCACCTCTGAATGTTCCTGCATTAACACAGGAGCTTTGAGGGGAACACCTCAGACCACAACAAGCCTGAACTGGGAGACACTCTATGAAATACCTAGTCAGAGCTCTTCAAAATCATCAAGGTCATGAAAGACAAGGAAAACTGAGAATAGTCTGTCCTAGAATGGAGGACACTAAGGAAACATGAAAACCAAGTGCAATGTGGTATCCTGGATTGGAAAAAAGACATCAGTAGAAAAATTTGGAAAATCAGAAACAGAAATCTATAGGGTATGTACAGTATTGCATCAATGTTAACTTCTTCATTTTGATACATGTACCATGGTTATGTAAGATGTTACTATTAGAGGAACCTCGGCAAATGGTATTTGGGAACTCTCTGTACTATCACTGGAGCTCTTCTGTAAATCTAAAATTATTCTGAAATAAAAATAAAAGGGTGTTATGAAAGTGTGTAGGCCAATCACAGACCAAAAGAAAATCTATTTTAATATGTGTGTATGTGTGTGTGCATGTGTCTTATAAGGGACTACACCCAGGAAATGTACGTAACTGCTACAATTCAATAATAAATTGACACATAACCCAATTAAAAATGAACAAAACCCTAAAACAGTCACTTCACAAAAGAAGATATGCAAACCGGCCAATAAGCACATGAAAAATTCCTTAACACCATTAGTCATCAGAAAAAATGCAAATTAAAACCACAATGAAATACCACTACACCCCCTTTAGAATGGCTAAATTTAAAAGGAGCAATAACAACTGTTAGCAAAAATGAAGAGCAGTCCAAATTTCTATACATGCTGGCGAAATTGTGAAATGAAAAACTTCTTTAGAGAATAGTTCATCCGTCTTATAAAGTTAGACATGTCTATATCCACACCCAGTAATGCCACTTCTAGATTTTTATCCAAGAGGAATGGAAATCTACGTATACAAAAAAGCTATGTATACAAACAGGGAGTTTCTGTATTAGTAGCTACCTACTCAGGCACTATGCAGAAGACTTTCTACATATAAACCTATTTGCCCCTCACTAAAACCCCATGTAAATTTGATCCAATCATGCATTTCACTTTTTAAGTGCAACTATAACGCAACAATTAACAAACAACAAATAAATAGAACGAAGACCAGAAGAGTGAAAGAAGAGGCTCGCAGGGAGGGAAAAGGGAAGTACTGGGGATTGCAATGGTACAAATTATGTGTATCCATTTATGAATATGTCAAAATGAACCTCACTATTATGTACAACTATAATGTGAAAATAAAAACATTAAAAATCCTCTGCAGCTACATATGATTTGTAGTCATTCAATGACTCCACAAATTTTAGTAAGAACTTAGGTTGTGGGTCTGGATCAGTGGTAGAGCACTTGCCTAGCATGTGTGAGGCACTGGGTTTGATTCTCAGCACCACATATAAATGAATAAACTGTCCATTGACAATTTAAAAAGTACATTTAAAAAAAAGAACTTAGGTCATGCCAAGCAATGTTCTAGGGACAGGGGATATGAGAAATTAGATACCAAGTTCCCTGTTCTCATAAACTTGAAACAGGTGATGAACTGAAAGAACAGTATCAGGAGTTGCAACAGTGTCCCCATTTTATAGATGAGGATTTGGAGGTGGGCAATGAGATTTAAATCCAATTTCCCAGAACACTTGACCATGATGCTCTGTCACCATGCTAAAAGAATAATACATTCCTTGCCTCTCAAGCCAGTGACCATTCCAGCTGTCACTTTAAGAAGTAGATGGACATTAAAGAAAAACTATATGTCATTTTAAATTAAATTTGTATTAAGGAAAATAAACTGCTGAGTTTTTCAAACGGAAACTAAGACTGACTCTCTTGTTTCTATGAAGAAGAGGCAATTAAGTACAGAGTTCAAGGATGCAGCCAGTTGACAAAAGGAGAGTGCCTTGTATTTTTGCCCTGACACAAATTCACAACGGTGTAGGCCAAATTACTTGCTCTGTACTCTTAATTAGTTTCACGTGCCATCAAGATGGTCATCTTTGTTCATGCCTTCATAATCATAGAGTGTTCTGCTAATATTAGAAAAATAAGGCATAGAAATCAGTAAACCAACATTGTGTAGGTAAGGAAGAATTAATTTGCCAGAACAACCTCATTTCCTCTGAGCTATTCTTTCTTTGGAGAGCTTTTGTGGCCCATTTTTAACTAATAATGTTTAATTCCATTATAGATAACTATATAAAGAAATGAGGCAACACTACCTAAACAGAGCACAGGACATTTCTTATTTCATTCACTCTGAATTAGCCTGAAACTCACAGATGTAAAACATGGCATATAAAATGTACTCTCCAACTCAATTGCCCAAGCAATCAATATAATATTGCATACAAAGAACATATCACATATGAGAGTTAGAGGAGGAGATATCTCTCAGTAAAAAGACATGTTCAGCATGCTCAAGGCCCTGGGTGCAATCTCAGTGCCAATAAATAAGTGAATAATAAAACTTACAGATGTTTAAAATAAATGAATATGTCTAACTGAGCAAATGCAGTGATTTCCATCTAGTCCAGTATCCTGCAATACAAAATAGCTTTTCAGTAACATCTCTATAGTGTCTTCATATATTACATGTTACCATCTAGCTATATAAATCAGTGTGTACCATACTCAGTTGTAATACTTTGCAAGCTAGGCACATGATGCTTATTTTGCTTTCTGAAAAGTATCTGTCCAATTTTTTTTCTTTTTTTGTATAAGGAACACCAACTCAGACATCACATTCTCTGAAAAGCCTTCTCTGTCACCCTCAGAGTTAATTGTTGTCCTTTTGGAATCATCTCTGTACCTTATATACATTTGTGTTGATTACTGTGTCCAAAGCATTATATTACACAATTTATTTACTTACATGTATATCCTACTGACCCTGCCTCCTGAATATTTCTGAAGCCTCTCTTCTCATTGCCTCCTCCCTGGAGTCATAAACAAGATACTTAATATTTAAAACAGGATGCAAACTGACCAATGAGAGCAGTGGCCTTGTGCACCCCCACAGCCTTCTGGGATGAAGGGGACCCAGCCTCCATACCCCACTGCTGCTGTCTTAAGGAAACCCACCACCTTCTCAACCTTCCACCTTGCAACACTTCCCAAAGCCTCCCTGCCTCTCATTTCACATCTTCAGTTCCCTCTCCACCTTGGTGCCCCCATGATCCTTCTACAAAGTTAATTTATGACCACACCTGTACATTAGGATTGAGTTTCATCTTCTCAGAAAATCCCTCTTTAATTTAAATTAAAATAATAGTTATCCCACTACAACGTTTAAAACTTTATTTTATGACATAGTATTTGTGAATTCCACTACAGTCTTGAGGACCACTGGTCTCTTTATTTGCATATGTGTATTCAAATCATCTGACATTAATGGAAATAGCCTAACATTACTTTTGGCATTGAAACTTCAATTTTCAAAAGACCTTATTGAAATAAGGCAAGGAAGAAAAAAGTGCATTTTTCAACATGACTTAAATATCCTATTTTTAAAATATTTTTTAAAGTTGTAGATGGACACAATACCTTTAGTTTTTTTATTTTAATGTAGTGCTGAGAATTGAACCCAGTGCCTCACACTCGCTAGGTAAGTGCTCTACCACTGAGCTATGACCCCAGTCCCTAAATATCCTATTTTTGATCTCTCTTCTTTCATCAACATTTTATCCATAATTGAGGTCCAGAATTGCATTCCTTCTACAGAAGAGTCAAGATAATGCTGACTATGTTATGGTAAAAATCATGATACTAACTGCATTTGGACTGTGTGTATCCATTCTGACAATTGAACACTCCTTAATTTCACAGTAAAAAAAGTTGGCCTACAATAATTGAGAAAGCAGTAACACCACTTATGTACAAAACACAATCATTTTAGGCATACATATTTTTCATTCATAGATTCACCTCGACAGCAAAGGTTAGTACTTTTCCATGTGAAAATATATAGGAGAAAGTTAAAAAAGATAGGCCAAAGCACTTCAGGAATCTTGCTCTTTTCTTTTGTAAATTGTATAGGACCATTTTCTTTTCATATCCCAAAGTTTATATTCATTTTGTTCTTTCCAAACTATATAATATACAGTCTCCAAGAAAGAAAAAAAAAATAACACTACCTCCAAATTTTATCTTAAACTGTTCTTATTAAGCTACCAATTAAGAGAAAATAACAAAATAACATTTGGTCATCATTCACATTGAAGGTGTAAAATAACAACACTCTAGGACAAGAAATATAACCAACTACTCTTTTTAACCTATGTATATTATGTATTTCTTATTTTCATAAATTGATTGTCATATTAATGTGCTAAGGCTACCATAACAAAGGTATGGGTAGTTTTAGAAACAGTTTTGCTGTATCACAGACCTGGAGGCAAGAAGTTCAAAATCAAGGTGTTTATAAGACAGGCTGCTATTGAGGGCTGTGAGGGAAAGATTGTTCCAGAACTCTCTCTCTCTGGCTTGTAAATACCTGTCTTCTCTATTTCTTCATATCATCTTCCCTTTATAATGTGTCTGCCTAAATCTCCCTTTTCTAGTCATATTGCATTGGCTTACCCTCTTAATCATTTTAATTTGATTACCTCTGTAAAGATTCTATTCCTAAATAAGGTAACATTTTGAGTTAGTGGGAATTACGACAACAACATATGACTTAACACAACTGATTCCAGAACAATTGCTAATTATTACCAACACAATCTAATTTTATTTTAAAATTCATTTTATGGTAGCACACTTAGGTTTAGATGAAGCTCTGCCTCTATGATTTCCCCAAAACCAACTATCCATAAAACTCAATTAAAACTGACCATCAATAGAAACTGCCACAGAAAGCACACACATACACACACACACACACACACACACACACACACAGAAAATGCTAACTACAAAGAGACTGGAGCTGAGTTATGCTACAAAAAGCATCATTTTGTTGCTTTTTCAAAAACAAATTCATTTCAAAGTCAGGCATTTTGTGCTACATTTCATTTGAAGCAAGAAAGCAGATGTTTTCCATATAGTTGTACTCTTCCCATGCCAAAAATATCAGCTAAGTGTGATTTCCTTCCAGAATTTCATGATCAAAGCTCCAGAGACCCCAGTGATCTACTCAGCACCTGACACTTCTGCTTAAATGATTACAAATGTGTTTGCTGGTTATCCGGCCAGAGTGCAGACACTCTTCCCTCAACTCTCCCCAAGAGTAGCCTCTCTTGTCCTTCATAGCCCAGTTGAAATGCAACCTCTTTTGAAATGTCAACCAACCCCTTATTCTAAAAGAGTCCCCACCCTTAGTTGCTCTCTCATGCATCCACCTGTTCAGTTTCTGTACAGAATACCGTGTAATTTTCTTATTTGCATGTTGACTTGATTATTGTTTGTCTACTGCGGTACAATAAGCATCATAAGAGAAAACATCTGGTGTGACTTGTTCATCTTTTTATCTCCTAGATATAGTGTCTGCCCTAGAGCAAATGCTTAATGAGTATATGTTGAATAAATAAATGAAAACAAGAAGGAGACTTGCCTTCCTTCTACTCCTAAAAGTGTGTGTATATGTGGATGTACACATATATACATATACACATATACATATATTTATAAGTGCATATATATATCCATTTGTAATGAAGTTATAAGGTAAACTACCCCAAAATGTTCCTCATATTGCATGCAAATGATATGCACTAATTATGAAAATTGCAGAGTGGATCCACAGTCACAGTAGAATCATAGCCTTTTAGACAACTCTGTAGTACTCTGCAATTTCCCAGATTCCTCAGCCAAGATAAATGTCTACACACCACTCTGAATTCCAGTCATCTCAAACCTTGATACAAATTTTTGAATCAAACCAGGCTCCTTTATTCATGATATGTGTGAGCATAGGGGACTGCTTTCTCTTCCCAATCTCTCATTTCCTCACACTAAATATATCTAACTCTCAGAACGGCTAATGACTTTTAAATGAGAAAATGTATGTAAACCCAAGATCTTCCGAGACCTACTGCTCATTATGGAGTAGCTCTAATACCATTTATCAATATTTGTCAATGCAGTCATATAGACTAAGGGCTGTTCATGGAGGTCAGTTAATTTACTCTGCTACTGAGTGCACTTAAATATGACTTAGGTAGGCAAGAGGACTATGTTATGCAAACTAGGTAGTTTGCATAAGTCGGTGCTGAAGTCAATCTCTTTTATGAAAGACAATATTGTTTCTCTTTAAAATCTCCTTCTGATCATTTCCAAATTCAAACCTTCAACAGATTTCTCTGAAATTGTATTTAGCACTTCTACTAAATATGAATGGAAATGGAATTCAAATTCTTTTTTAAAATTCAAAAGTAAAAGAAACTGTTTTGTTTTCAACAATATGAGTTTATTATTGAAAAATATGTTCTCTTCTACCCAGGGGATTATTTGCAAAACAGATCATTTTAATTTGGAAAATGAATGAGTATATCATAGCACACAAGGATAGCTGTGAGAAACTAAATTCTACTAGAGATTCTTCTGTTTTTATTTTTCCTAAGCATTTTAATTATCTGGAAAGAAAAGATGTTTAAGTTCTGATATGCTTCACATATCCCATTAATTCCACAGTGGATTTAAGTTCTTTTAAACGTCACTGATTTTTAATTACCATGCAAATGTATTAACTAAGCTTCTTAGAACTAAAGGTTAGAAGCACATGTAGAAGAGCTGATAAAAGAATTTCTCCCTTTTATGTTTTTAACAAAAAAAAAAAATTCACGAATTCCTACTTTGTGGCTGGGACTCTTCAAGATTATTTCAGATAAAATAAAAATATAATTCTCAAACAGCCTCACAAGCTTAGCATATTCATTTGATAGGTAAGAAAACACATTCAGGTTCAATCTACAGACTAAGCAACTCAAACCAAAACAGACAAGGAGAATACAGATAGAACCAAAAGATGAACACCACATGTTGCCACAAAGGTGTGTGAGAACATCTCAGGCATGAGCAGCCTGGCACACCATGGTCAGCCAGATGCCAGGGCAGTTTCTCTGCTTGCCACTCCATGGAGCTGTGTCAAGAGGCAGTTACTCTAGAAAATGACAGTGAACTTTGAAGTTTTGCTTGCAGACTTTGAGTTTGCTATGCCATTTGCCAATAGAGTGGGCATGAGTATTTCACATTGTCTTTACCCTCATTTTCCTCATCAGCAAAATAATACCTGCTAGCAAATGTGCATACAGTAGGACTCAAATGAGTGAAAGATTTTATAAATATTGTTGTTGAGGATCATTAACTCCTTTGGTCATGTATATTGATCATCAATATTTTAGCTAATATTTGTTGAGGATGTAGTAGACACAAAATTAGTAATGACTTTATATGGATTATTTTATTTAATATTCACAGTAGTTTTTTGAGCTAGGTATTATCACCACTCTTGCTTTTCTGATGAGGAAAGTATATAAACTAGCCTTGCTCTTAGGCTTGGTAAATGATTACCTGATTTCCAAATCCCTCTTAAATCCTATGGATATCATGAGTTTGTAAAGTACACATGATTTCATCACAGTAAATTCATGCAATCAATTCTATGCCCATGTTAGAGAAGGAAGTGAACATGAGACAGGCAATGAAATTTCCCAAAGATAAATAACTAATAAGGGACCAAACGAACATGAACTTGCCATTTCAAAACTTCAAGAGCAGTGTAGTTTCTGAAGAACCACATTCTTCTGAATACTTGTGCTGCAGGGTTTGCAACGAAAGTGAAACAGGACTTATTTCTCGTCCTTTAGAAAGCTTTCAGTGCCAGGGATTTTATTCTGCTAAAGGTCACATCCAGCACATTTCATCTAATGTTCACACTAAAAAGCTACAAATTTATATTTTCCCCAAGCTGTGCTTAATCCACGCTGAAATGATCACAAGGCAAGAACAAGAATGAAGCTCTAAACCAAGGAACTGCAAAATATGAGTTGCAATGTCTATTGGTTTCCAATTCCTCAGATGTCTCTTCTTCTCTTTCTGGCAACAACCTACACTTTCCTAAGACAATGAATAAACCCTCACTTCTAAGGCAGCACCAATTTGTCAGTTAGGCTTTGATGCTCTGCTCTGCTCTGTGACTAAATTTTAGTGGCTCAGACAGCTCCCCATGGTATGAATACATGAATTTCTAGGACAGAAAGTGACATGATGAAGGATATTATAGGGAACATTCATTAGGTGTTTGGGACCCAAATCTTTCACAAAAGACAGTATAGATGGAGGTGAAGCTGAAGTAAGACGAATATTATCAGATGTATGTGGCTGTAATTGTGGTGTCTCTGAAAGAAAGAAAAATTTCTGCTTACAATTTTTCCTGGGTTTATGTTAGTGACATTGAAAAAACATCTCACGGCATCCTTGGAGAGCTAACATGGTCATATCTGCCAACATGGAAGACTCTACATCAGACAGGACATTCTAGTTTCTTCTACTGTGGCTTAGTTGAGTTAAAATTGTACAGGAAAGCATGAGGTCCTTACAAAAAGAATGTGAGTTAAGTTTAAAAAGAAGAATTTCCGCTGTGGCTTGTGTCATAGATAACTACAATTTTACCAGTGGCTTTGGTTAAAGTCATTGGAAGTAATATATAGTTTCAAATACATTTTTATATGCCTGTGTTTCTCATCCCCATTCTAGACTGGAAGAAAACCTGACCAGGAGATTGATACAAACTCCCTCTCCAAGGACCAAAGATAAATTAGCTGGGTATTGCAGCAATTACAGTGGCTCCTACTGACATCACACTCTATGATCAGGATACCCAAAAATGTCACAGTAATTCAAAGAATTATGCTTCCAATGCTGTAAATATTAGTCTAACAGACACATGGATAAAGAAAATGTGGAGCTTTACTCAGTCATAGAGAAAAATTAAATTATGTTATTTGCAGGAAAATGGATGGAACTGGAGAATATCGTGTTAAAAACTAAACTAGAGTCAGAAAGTCAAGGGTTATGTGTTTCCTCTCACATTTGGAAGCTAGAGAGAAAAAAGGAAAAAGTGAATCTTAGGAAAATAGGAGACCAGTAATAGAGTAGGAGGGGCCCAGAATGAGGTTGAAGGAGAGGGAAGGGGGAAGAATTAAATTGGCCAAATTATGATATGTGTGTGCATGAGCATACCACATTGGATTCCACCATTATGTATAATTATAATGCAGCAATAAAAAAAATTTTTAAAAATCAGTCTAAAGGCCAAGTCTAACAAACACATCCTACTTAAATTCTGGTGAGAAAAAAAGCAAATTTGACTAAAATAACTCACAGGTGACACAATAAAATTAGAAACTTTGAATTTGGCCATGAAAGAACACTGAGGTACATTGGAGGAACAGAATTTTAGTTGACTTTTGTCTACCATGTGGGAAAAGCTTATTCTTTGAATATTTCACACAAAATAAAAAGTATAAAAGGGAAAAAATCTCTTTGAGAACTTGTAAAAACACTTTCCAGAGTTTCTGAGCTAGAACAACATTCATGATTGAAAAAAAATGAATTAGAAGGAAAAACAATGACTCAGTTTTAAACCGGCACCTAAGTGCAGGCCTCATACAAACCTCTGCTAGTGACATGCAATCCCTTGCTGTTCGTCATATCATAACTAAAAAACAGGTATCAGAATTGAGTTTCGGGGCTGGGGTTGCGGCTCAATGGTGGAGCACTCGCCTAGCATGTGTGAGACAACTGGGTTTGATTCTCAGCACTGCATATAAATAAATAAAAATGAAAGTCCGTCCACAACAAAAAAAGTATTTAAAAAAAGAATTGAGTTCAAACTTCTCAAATGATAAAATCCTCTAAGTTCTCTTGACTTATGTGATCATTCATAGTAGAAGGCACATTTAGTGGTGAAAACTGGAAATAAATATCTATTACTATCAATGACCCCCACCATAAAGCAGTCTTTTAAAGATAAGGCTACTAGTTAATACAATTCTTAATTATTGAGAGCACAAATATTTGCAAACACTGCATCCTGCATACACCAAAGATTTCCAAAAGTTGCTCTAAATATATCCACATAACTGGGAAATGTTTTGACTCATGCGGGGTAGTAGGAGACACACTGACAAAGTCACTGAGTATATTAAGAAGACATCCTAAAGCATACTCATTTTTTTCTTTTTAATTTACTTTTCATTAGTGCATTATAAATATATAATTGTGGGATTTGTTATTTTCAAATGTAAGGAAAGCCATATTACAAATTATGACTTAAAAATTAAGTCACAGCTTGGTGCCAAACCTGTAGCAGAAGCTATTGACATACCTCTAATATTAGATCCTAATTGAATTGGAATTTATCCACTCAAAAAAAAAGGACTTTTGAAAGCAGTAGGGGCTGTTTCTAGGCATCAACATATAAACTAACTTTGAGATTTATAAGGTTGATACGAATAGATTTGGGACAGAGTTTATGAAGTGGTAATGAACGTGTTCCAACGGCCACCTTGGAGGCTGCAGTGAAAGGTTAAGTGGATGTCACTATCTTAAAAACCTCTGTGCCCTCTAGCATGTAATAGAAAGGAGATAAAAAGGCAGGTGAGAGGGTAACAGGTCCCAGTTGGAAATATCCAGCTAGAAGGGAAACCATAATACTTAGGAAGAAGAAAAGAAATTCATCCTTGCACATGAATAGACAGGGAATACCTTTGCACTATTTCTTTCCATTATCTTACAATTCACAACCACTTTGCTTAGAAGTACAGTGATGGTATTTAGCCTCCAATTAGAGCATCACCCCTTGTTTGAACAGAAACATGTTTGCCAAAAATACACTCACGGATTTATAGAGTAGGTTGATGCAGCTCTCCTATAGATGCTTACACTTCAAGAATCCTTCTCCCACTAAAGATGGCCACATGTGTGCTGATGCAGGAGAAATCAGCACAATTTTCATATTACAGAATCGTACTATTTTTTAAGAATCGTGCTGCATGTAACTCTCACCAAAGATGGACAGCAATTAAATGAGACACGAGGACTATCAATAAATGATTTCTAACTGCTAACGAAAATGCAGATTAAAGAAACAAATCTAAATTCAGAAAAAATTCCCACAGACTGTTTTATGGGGAACTAAAATAATAATATCACAATTTAAGAAGACAAAAACAAACCACTTAAGATGAGCAAAGGTGAGGAAAGATAAAACTTAGCAAGTCATTCTGCAATTTAATTAATAAATCTTATGATTTAAAAGTTAAGTCCAAGATACCATTCCAATGAGCAAAGCAAGGTTTAAGTGGAGCAGAAAATACATTTGAGTTGCTTTTTTCTTTTTTATGAACTCCAACACCATGTTCACCTTTTCTTTTTACAGTTCTCTTATTCATTGTGGGTTTCCCCTCTTTGGCCAAAGTTGATATTAGATTTTGCATAAAAATGCAGCATAAAATGAGTCATATTTACTTGTTTTTAGGCTAACTGAATGCCAAGTGAGATATAAGAACATTAATGGTAAGAGGAAAAGATTTGGAACAACTATGAAAGAGAAATAACCCCACCTTCCAACTAGACAGGATATTATGGGAGTCAGATAATTAGAAAGCATTTCTGCAGCTGCCTCTAGTAGCAGGTAGAGCAGAGTGGCTTTAAAAAGCTGGATGTCAAAGTGTCACCTATAACCTCAACAGTTCCCCCAAGAGATACATAGCTGTTTCTTAAATAAAGGGATGCAAATTTGGTAAACTGGAAAGTGACATTTGCCTTGTTAATCTTCATGTGTAAGCATTGATTTAACAAAGAACAAATCATCATGAAACTATGTAGTCAAAAAACAAAAAATTCTATTACTTATTTTAGTCTGTTCAAAGTCTTAATATTCATTTACTAGCTACCCATTATTTCATCTTCTTTTTCCATAACTTCTTTGGGATCAAAGCTCCTTTTGACATAATGTAATGGCAACATTCACACGTATCAAAGCTGATTTTTTAAAAATATTTTTTAGATGTTGATAGACCTTTATTTTATTCATTTATTTATAAGTGGTGCTGAGAATTGGACCCAGTGCCTCACATATGCTAGGCAAGTGCTCTACCACTGAGCCACAACCCCAGCCCAGCCCCTCAAAGCTGATGTTAATGAATGTTTCCTATATACAGAAAATATCCAAAAATATAGCCATTATCATACCTAATCTTCAATGAACTTCACATGGGAAAGTTGCCTCATTTCACAATTGAGGACATTGAGGCTCAGAGATTATAGAACTTGCCTACATTCACAAGTCCTTGAGATATGCACGCTGGATTCAGAACATGGACTATAAGACATGTGCATCTATCCTGCCACAGTTCTCTGGCTAACCCCACAGAACAAAGCTCTATTTGGTCGTGCAGGCTCTGCAAATATGGAGAAAGCATATTTGCCTCATGAAATAAATGAAAAAGGAGTGTGGGTAAGCTCCTCATCACAGCGTTAGGGCTCAACAATCAATGAACTTTGCTGAGCAATCAATAGCTGCTGGAACACTTCACTCAGAAAGCAGGTCTAACAAATCATACACTGATTTTGTAGCTTGTCTGCTGGTCTACTTTGTTGGCTAGGACTAAGAACATCCATGATTTATCATGCTTGATCAAATGTGTCAGTTCTTCAAACTTGGAGAAATCTGTGGACCACAGAGACCCACTGGTTTTACTCGTTTCTTCAAGTTCAAGAAATCAAAATGAACAACTACTTAGTAAGTACTAGGTGAGCCTTCGGGGTTAACTGTGGAGTTCATCAGCTCTTTAAAGGAATGTATCTGATGCTTGTTCTAAGTACTTTGCCAGTGGGCACCTTCATTACTCTTCCTTAAAATTTTAAAAGAAAAACCTTATCCTTGATTAATCTTCCAATAATCTGCTTCCTGAATACTAACTAGAGCACTGAATTTGAGTTTGCACAATCAGAATTCTAGAAGAAATTCTACTATTTGGTGGAATTTCTACATGTGACATTCAGTACTAACAGGATATTTAACAATTCTCGAATTTATTTTCTAAGAAGAAAAAAGGAAGGGAGAGGGAGTTGAGGAGGAGAGAGAAAGAGGAAACACCAACACTTGTTATGTCAGCCTCCCAGATAAGGTGGGAGATTATATTAAGGTACTTTCAAATTTGTCAACTGTGATGACAATGTTAACATCAGTATCATCACTGATGGAGGTATTAATACTCAACCAGGTATGAGCAGCATTGGTTGAAGACAGCAAAGTTGTGAAGATGATGGTCTTAATGCAAGTTGAAGGACCAAATCTACACTAAACCTTGGAGTTGAGATCTGTGCACTCTTTAATGTCAAAGTCGTAATTCTCTGCCTCAGCAAAGTAGGTAAACCCAACTTTGAAAGGAGAAAGAGCCGTGCCTCCGGAACATTTGCTTTTTTCTTTGATTATTTTTCACACTATGAGAATGACCTTGGCAACTATATGCATACAAAAAAGAGAAGACTGAGCTGCCTCTCTGGCATCACTAAGCTGAAAAATCAGTTCTTCGATTTTTTTCCCTCTATCATAGAAACCAAAGAAAAGAGTCATACACCTGCATCTTCCTGGGTGAAATCTGTGAGATTTCCAGTAAAAAAAGGGTGTTGTTTTCTGTAAATGAACTCTGGATATTATCTTTTGAAAATAAAGTTCTTGTTAGCCTCATGTACATTTAATAATATGTTATCACACGTTTAAGATTAAACATATGATTTGAAGTACAACTACCTCAGACAGAACTATGAGAGCCAGTGTCCTGTTTTGCATTTTAGCTTTTCAATAAAATTCTCCTTAGACCTGTCAACAGATATTAGTATTCAGAAATATTAGCATCTAACAATTTTACTGCAGACTCCTGCAGACAGAACACCTTGGGAGGATTATACTGCTAAAACTCTACAGAATTAGCAAAGAACTGATTCTGAAAAACAACACAAAACCTTCAGTTGGAAAGAAGCACATTTGCTGATAAACAACACAACTATTGTTTGTCAGCTTTTTTTATTTTTCCAAACCTTATAAGTAATGCTCTTTTCCTCCCTTGTTCTTTTCAACTTTGGTTGCAAGTTCACAAAAAAATTTTAAAAAACTACTGATTTTTGTTATTATTCAAACATTTTCAGTATTTCTGAACTGGAAGGATATATTAATGCAATCCTTTTTTTCCACTCACAGAAATAGAACTAGAGCTGAGAATGGGGGTTGGGGGAAGATAGGAAATATTATTCAAGGTATTCAAGGTCACACACTAGTAAGTGTATGTGACAGATTTAGAATTTAGGTCTTCTGAATTCTACCCTAGTGCCTCTCCACTAAACAGCTTCTATGACCATTAAATTTTCACATGCTTTTCAAGATACTGCTACCTAGATTTGTTTCCCCTTCTATATAAGCTATGATCATGAGTGTGTCTGAGGTCCTGTGAAATCATGCAAAATTAAATGTATGAGTATGTAATATTATTAATAGATACTTATTGAAATTTATTATGTGTAGAGAACTTCAATAAGCCTTTTCATGTATTAATCATTAAATTTTGGGAATAATCTTTTGGGGCTGATACCATTTTTTCTCTCATTCTCCTGATGAGAAAAGTAATGAGTTAATAAGAAATAATTTGGACCACATTACATAGGTCATAAACTGCAGAGCTAAGATTCCATGTCTCAGTTCTTCAACTGCTGTGAGAGGCTACCAGTGTTTATAAAAACATCAAGGAAAAAGCATGCACCTTACAAATCTTCAAAAGTAAACTTGCCTTTGTCAGTATTAGGGGAGAAAAAGTGCATTTCTACTAGCTGGAAAGGCAAGAACCAAAAGCATTTAGTTCTGATCTAGCAGTAAAATATCAGACTCTTTTTCATTCTGTTCCTTAAATACAATTCAACGAATTTTAGAGACATTCAATATTAAAAGACTGTGGAGGACTGCAGTTAAAACTTGACTTTATTTATGTGATAGCCTAAATTAGTTCATTGCTGACTTTCCTGCTTTCTGTACATCTGAAATATTATGGTTTATTTACTCACAGTTAAGTCACAACAATTAAACCACATTTTATGTACAATCTGGTACTCCTGCTTAGCTCTGCTCTTGGGTTTAGTTTTTAATCTCAGTCACAATTTCAGTGCACAAAATTCAGAAATAAATACTGTCTGCCTAAAGATGTCAAGTTAGATCTGCTGGCCAACAAATAAGAAGCATTCTTTGAAGAGTTCTGCATATACTACTGTCACCTCCATTGATATGCAGAGTCTTACATAACTGTAGGACTACTGTGATAATGAAGTACAAAGGCTTCCAAAACAAATTCCCAAATTCAGCTGAAACAACCCTGAGTAAAAATTGCTGGTTGAATGCAGGCAATGATAACTTTTGAATAAAACAATAATTTGGTTGCACCATAAATTCTTAGGAGAAAGAAGCACTAATAAAAGGGATTATTGGCTATTTTAACATTCATTTAATTCATTTCTTATGTAACCACTCTGAGTCAGATCCTTCTTAGCTGAACCTGGCTATGGTTCGAACAGCCAAGGAATCAGAAGTGGTCTTGACTTCCCTAAGCAGAGTCTAATGGACTGTGGGATTAATTGTTCAGTAGGAAAAAGTTTTAATGGATGGAGCATATAAAGATTTTATTGATTCTAATTCTTATATTAATCAAAATAATAATCTTCTCAAAAGCATTCATACATTATTAGGTCATAAAACTTCCTAAATTAATGCAAAGCAAATTTGAACACAAGGTACAATCATACTCTTGGTTGTACATTGGAGTTGATGACAGTAGAATATGCAGAACTATGCTCTCTATTGCAGTGCTGTATTTGTATTTTTTATTAACCTATACAGCACCAAGGCTTCATTCTCAAAAGACCAAGCCTGCCTGATACATCAGTTCAGAGGAGGCCTGAAATCATGAAAGAGTACCACATCGATACTTTAATATGAAATCATCCATCCAGGATAGGCATTCAATTTTGCAAGAATAAATGTATATTCAGTAAACTCATGCAAAATTGCATGGAATATCAGCTTTCTTCTAATATACCTAGATTAAGTTACAGGGAGCATATTTTCCTGTCCAAAAAGTACAATCTTTCCAAGTTGACCCATGTGATGTTATCATTTTACATGATATCCCATCTTACTCCTGTATTTCACTTAAGTTTACCAGTATCAAACCATTCAACCTGTAGGTTATGAGTTCTTTTAAAAAGAAGTAGTCGATTTTATATTCTCCTCTGTATGTGTATGCATGTGTGTGCGCGCGGGCCTGTGTGTGTATGTGTGTGTGTGTGTGTGGGTGTGTCTACCACAACCAAATACCTCATGCTATGGACAACACTGGACTGGTTTATAGAAATGCTTTTATCCTCTGGCCTTTTGCCTTTTTTCTTGAAGGTATATCTGACTTAATCAAAACAAAGGTTAAAATTCAACTGAAGAATCTAAATTTCCTAAAATGTAAATGACATATTTCTTCTGAACTTCAGAAACATATTTTGAGATATTTTCTGGAAATCTTGAACTCCATGCACAACTAAAGCATTCTTAAATGAATGTATCAACATGATCATCAAACATCAACATGATCAGTAAAGCAGATTGGCAATGAATGTAGTCAAAATGATCAAATGAATTATCACCTCAGACTACTATTACAGGAGGGCTTCATGGTCCTCAATTTTAAGATGATCAAACATCCAGATATAAGTCATGTTCTGTTTTTGTATTGAATCCAGCCACATCAACACCCTGAAGCGGATATGAGAGGGGATGTGCTCACACAGTGTGCCAGTTACACTGTTTTATTTTCTGACTGGAACTGCTGTCAACATGAAATATCTCTCAACCACAAATTGCAATTACATTCATTCAGACGTTAACAGAAAACATCGTTTAGACATAGCACGTGAGGATGATTTTGCTGACTATATTCAAAAACTTTTCTTACTGTTATAACAAATATACAAGATAAAATTGTAATAACTAAGCAGAGGCTATTGTTTTAATCTAAATTTTACTGGATAAAGTTAAAGTCATTGAAGGGACTGTTAAGATTACACTCTCAGTGGGTGATTCATGCTGATTCTTTGGGTCAAGTGAACTCTTGGTAGAAGATTAAAATAAAATATAATAATCACTGTTTACATGTTGAAGTTGATTAAGAATATAATAAACTTGAAAGAACTGTACAAAGTCTCTGAATATGTCTTTCTAGTGTGTGAGCAACCCTGAGGGTGCCCCGTGAATACACTGAAATGGAAATGAGAGCCAAACTGTAAAGCTAGAAGACAAATGTTCTCAGGAGGTTATCTGACATTTGTTCATTTGGCCAAGAATCAAAAATAATCATTGAATATAAAAATCCCATTCACAATAATCATAAAAATCGCAAAGTACCAAAGAATATATTTAACAAGAATTATGTAGGGCCTATGGGAACAAATTTAACAAGAAATGTGCAAGACCTACATGGAGAAAACTATAAAATTTTACTGAAGAACATAAAAGAATATGTATGGATGGAAAGAAATATCATGTTCCTCAATAGGAAGAACCAATACTGTTGAGAGGTAAATTTACTTTATATTCCTTAATAAATTTCAAAAGAATTTAGTATTGTCACAAAGAAATAGTGGTAGTATTTTTTAACTTACTAAGATTTAAGGATTTTATGAATGCCTAACTTCATGAAGATCAAATATAAATAAGTATAAACGTAATAGGAAGATTTGTCTTGTATTTAATGTCACAGTAAATAAAATCATGTGACACTGGTACCAAAATACAGACAAGTATTAATGAAGCAATTACAGAGTAGAAATATGGATCCAAAGGCTAGCGGAGTTCCTCATATAACAAACAATCCTGTGATAATTAATGAGAGCATAGATTGCTTTATTCAATTTTATTGTGACAACTTTCAATCTACTTACCTACATATATATATATATTTCTGCTTCAGAACTTTTCCCAAAAATACATTTCAAATGAATTTTTATGTAAAAAAATCTACAAAATATTGAAAAAAAACATTTGAATTCTTACTGAAAGCAAATTAAAGATAATATAAAGAGAATACAAAATGAAAAAGAAATGGAGACAGACCTTGAGGTATCAGTGATACTTTATTAAGTGGAGGTGACATTTTCAAGAGGGAAAATGGCAACTGGCCACAACAGGGTCTGAATTTTAGAGGGTTTTGGCAGGGTTAGATCATGGGAGGAGTTGGTCAGTTACTTTCGGTGGGCTTACTTTTGGTGGGTAGAGAGATTTTGCCAGACACCAGAGATTGCAATAGGTGAGACTCCTGAGCTCCCTTTTTCCCTGAGGTTTTTGTTAAGTCTCCATTTCCTTCACTTATTTTCTAAAAATTTTGGTGAAGACAAGTGTTTTCAAGGTCTGAAAACCAAGATCAAAAACTACAAAATAAAAAATTAATATATGCTAACGCATCCACATGTAAAGTTTGGGAGACAATAAAATGCATTACTTACAAAGTTCTCACACAGGTAATGTTTCTGTAATACATGGCACAAGGCTTTATGTCTTTACTTTGTAAGTCCTAACAAATCAATAAGAAAAAAGGAAGGAAATAAAAAAAGAATTCCTTCAGAAGAAAACAAAATCAGTGAATGATATGAAAAGGCAATTCAGAGTGAAGAAATAAAAATGGCCTTTAAACACAAAAATGTGTTTCAGTTAACTGGCACTAAAGCTGAATTAATATAGGAAATAACCAATTTTAGCAGAGTAACAAAGATGAAAAAAATATACATGCTAAGAGAGAAGCCCAAGATGAAGGGGAAGCAAGGATGTGTAAATAGAATGCATATACTGGCAATGTGAATAAAAGTTAGCACATTTTTAAGGAAGTAATGTTTTGCAGTAAGTATCAATATCTAAGATGTGCATGTTCTGGGGTCCAGTCAGCCAACTACCAAGAATTTGCCAAGAGAAAAAATTTTACAATCCAACATACACATACAGAGTGTTCCATATAGTTTAGTCCAAATTAGCAAAATTTCTCCAAATGATCATAATCTCCATCAACAGAAGACTGATTCAGTCAATATAGTGTTAGACATATGATGAATTTTTATGCAACAATTTAAAAATGGAGATAGCATCAAAGGAAGTTCAGAAAAGAATATATGCAAAAACCATATTTCAAAACATGATGTGTGATACCATTCTGTTTTATTTCATGTGATATCCCATGAAGTCTGAAGGTAATCGTTTCTGAACAACAATATTAATATACAACTTTAGAGCTGGGGCTGTATCTCAATGGCAGAGCACTTGCCTAGCATGTGTGTGGCACTGGGTTCAATCCCTAGCACCACATACAAATAAATAAATAAAATAAAGGCATTCTGTCCATCTACAACTACAAAAACAATTTTTTTAAACATACAACTTTACTTTCCATTATTTATTATATTTCCCACTTTTATAATGGACAGGAATAAGTAATGAAAACAATGCAGCATAAACACACCAGAATATGAAGGCATTTATAAGACAAATCAACCTGCTTTGAAAATCCAACATAACACTTGGAAGTTACTTTATATTTTTCATTTAAATTTCTTTATTACCTAACACAAAAACTATTGTCCAGAATTTAAGAAATTCATCCCCTGAATTAAATGTCATTGGGAACAAATAGGGGACAAAGCCAGAACTTTCAGCCCTCCTGCTTTTGATCTACTGATCTTTTCATATAAATACAGAAATAAACTATTAAAAATGCAATGTCATTTGGTATTGTTTCCTTTCTAAAGAAATATAAGACTTGGTAATTCTTTTAAATGTTGTACTTATACACATACTATTTTACATATATGATATATCTAACCTAATTTTATTCTTAATTTTTTATCAATCCAGTTGAATATGTGATAAACTAGAGAAAAGGAAAAGAGCGTAGAAACACTATGTTTGAGCAATATACTCTTAGGAAATTTCAACACAAGCTCATTCAGACTGAAGTATTTGAACTGATCTTGAAACACATCACAATTACTATTTTATACAAATGCTAATCATCAGTTGACTGAGTATTCTGAGATAGGTACTGCTTCGTTAAAATAGCAAGTAGAACATGAAGGGCTGATATTTCCTTAGCTCTAAAAGCCTCTTGTAAAATTTAGTCAAAAATCTAATTTTGCTCTTAATTCTCAGGATTAGCATACACTTCTTTCAGAACAGATTTCTGTTTTGAGCAAGAATTGAAATCATTCCACAGAAATGAAAGATGATTTACAAAAATAAAGCAAAATGCAAATCATAATCTTTAATTTACCCACAAGTCCTTGTGATGCTGAAACAGGTACTAGTGAAATTGATATATAAATGACTTGAACCATCTTCTTCTGCAATATTACAAGACTTTATTCTACACGCTCAATTTGTCTGATTTTTCTGAGTTTCCCAAAAGTCATTTGAGAAGCTGTAATGTGGACTACTGACCATCATTCTTGAATATTAAGATGTTGGCCCATCCACTCAATTTTTTTTTCTAATTCTCTTTCCTTTAATTTTAGAACACAAAATAAATGACATAAGCGGAAGTCAGACTCCAATCCTGGTTCTAGCACTTTCTAGATGCTGCATAAAAAAGACTGTCTTTTCTTAGTTTTGGTTCATTCTAGCTTCAGAGAAATCTTTTAACCCTCACCTACTCTCCTGCAAAATGTGGCAATACTTATTTTAAATGATGTGTGTAATGATTGTAAAATAGCATCATTTCACAATATTTCTTAAAAAATGGTGAGATTTAGTAGTTAGTAGACATAATTAGTTACAACCCAGTTATGTGTCAAAATTATAATACAATTTTTCAAATCCTGTATTTCACTGAGTCTTTCAAAATAAAATATTTGTATATAAAATATGAAATGCTTAAAAACCCAGAGTGACAATGCATGCACTTCGATATTTTTTATTTCATAGCATATAAATTCAAAAGGTCAAGGACTGCAGATGTAGCTCTGTGATGCAGTATATGAGTACCATGTTCAAGGCCCTGGGTTCATCCCCAGCACCAAAAACAAAAACCAAAAATAAAAAACAAGTCCCTAATTACGTGCACGTTCTTATAGGGCACATCCTTGTTGCATAACTTTAATATTCTTGCACATCAAAGAAACTCAGCTATGATGCATAAAGAAAGTCCACTATTTCTTAAGTACTTAAGGCACACAAGCCACAGATATTTATCATTCCAACTCTTTCCACCTCCCTCTCTGGGTCTCTCTGCAAAGTCCAACAGCACAGGCAGAGTCTGTTCCTACCTAGAGGACACAGCACACTAAAATGATAACAGAATGGGAAGCCCAGAGTACAGAGATTGCTGATACCTTCTTAAATGAGAATATGATCAATGAAGAGCTATTTTGTCCAAATCTGAGAATTTTCATTTTTTTTTAATTTGCTTATTGATTCATTGAACACAAATGGAGTACAGCTATTGTTTCACTGGTTGTACACAAAGTAGAGTCACACCATCTGTGC
>JAJEJO010000513.1:1213003-1232434 GCA_020662805.1 Glaucomys volans
ACTTAAAATCAGATTGCCTCAGTGATGCAGCCACATCAATGTTCATAGCTGCTCAATTCACAATAGCTAGATTATGGAATCAACCTAGATGCCCTTCAGTAGATGAATGGCTAAAGAAACTGTGGTATATATACACAATGGAATATTACTCAGCCATAAAGAAGAATAAAATTATGGCATTTGTAGGTAAATGGATGATGTTGGAGACTGTTATGCTAAGTGAGATCAGCCAATCCCAAAAATCCAAAGGCCGAATGGTCTCTCTGATAAATGAGTATTTTTAAAGCAGGACATATTTACAACATAAAATGATTAAAGCAACGTAATAGAAGAAGGAAGTTGCATTAAACAACAGAATTCTACCTAACTGGCATACCTAGGATGAAGATCTGAGCCAGTAGTTAACTAGCAAGATAAAGTAGTTTAAAACATGGTTCTCAGGCTGGGGATATAGTTCAGTTGGCAGAGTGTTTGCCTTACAAGCACAAGGCCCTTGGTTCAATTCCCGCAAAAAAAAAACAAAAACAAAAACAAAAACAAAACATGGTTCTCAAAACTGACTCATCAAATAAATAGGAAGAGTGGTACAGTCTCTTAGAAAACAAGTTAGTTAATATGTTAAAATGAACCCTGATCTTTCCACATAACCAGACAGTAATACATTTGCCAGAGAATATTTATCTGCAGTGTTCAAAAGAAACTGGCACAATGATTTTATTAGATTTCTTGTAGAACAGAACTTGGCCTCTAAAACCTGAGGTCTAAGAAAAAGCATCCAGCATCCAAAGGAAATAAAGTAACTTTTTGCTTTTCTTGTGGTCTCAAATTCTACATAAATCTTCCATCCCTAAGTTTGGTAAGAACTTAAAATATCACGACGTTTAAAATAAAGGTATCATTCTCTAGTGGATTCGGTTTTAAAAATGGTTTTGTCATACAGACACACGAATGGGATTCAAGTAAACATTTAGGAGCATTCTTCCAACAAATGAGCTAGACTCAAATACAGACATCCCAGCACATCAGTCCCACCAGTGTGGGAAGTGCTGCTGCTTAACCACGCTTGAGAGAAAAGCGATGTACACAGCCCATCTGAGTAACTGCAAGAGGTCTTCCTGGAGCGTAGCAACTCAAATGGTCTCTCAGCCAAAGAAACAGAAATATGCATTTTCAAAATATATCTCAAAGCTTTTTATAGGTGAAAAAAAGAATAAAACACTAATATTTCACATTTTGAACTTCAGTGGCTTCAATGACAAGTACAAAGAAATGGTGATTAGATTTAACCTAATAATTGGCATTTATTCACTCATATTTAATTCTTTATCATTTCTGCTTCTTAGTTATGGTATTTGCTTAAAATAGTCCTTAATTTATAATATCAACAACTGATGAAAAATCAATAACTGATGAAGTCAACACCCTTACAAAAACTGGGTAAGTTTGAAAGATGTCTTTTGCAATTTGCTTCAAATCCAATCATCCAACAATATAGTCCTTTGCCAACTGAGTTAAACTACAGTCCCAGGAACCAGGAAAATTCAGTTCTGACTTTAAAACAAGCACTTCCTCTTGAGAGAGATGCACAGCACATTCTGAAACACTACTGTTTTTCATGTTAATGCTTTAAGGGTTGCAATGTAGGAGAAAATGTGACTATTTTCATGGAAAACATCAATTACCTTAAATTATGTCAGTGTAAATCCTACTATGCAATACTTCCCATTAATAGAAAAATATGCAAAATAAAACCACTTTGAATTTGCTACTATTTATGAGATTCTTATCTTCATGGGAAGTGAAAAAATTTAAGGGTCAAAGTGAGTATGAGATAATATTATAACTTGTTTACTTTTTTCAAATCCTCTTTAAATTTCTATTTTGGATATTTTGATAATGCATCACTTAATGCACATAGGTAAATCAATACATACACATGTAGTGAGCAAGTCAAGTCAGAGATTTAGGTCTTAACCAGCATGTGACCCTGAACAAGTTAATTATTAATTAACTTGAATTTCTCCTCTATAAAATGATCACAGGTAGAGTCCTTCAATTATGAAGTTATTGTGAAGTTTAATTTAGCTAAAACATAACATGCATCTTGATATGGGCACTGAACACATGGTAAGCACTCAGTAATGATGTCTAGTTCTTACTAGACATGTACAGGAATAGATGTCTAGGTGGTTGAAATTATGAATTAATTTTCACAATTTTGGTTGAAAAATTATAAACTATATGTGATAAACTTTAGGTAGATAGCATTCAAATATAATATATCTCTGTGTGTATATATGTGTTCTGCAAACATATATAAATGTGTACATGCATATACATAAACATACATAAATGATTTACAAAAAGAGGGGTTACTTATGTAACTATTACATAATACTAAAAGATAAGCATTAGAAGTCATATTTCAACTAGCATATATCCATGAAACTTTATTGTAAAATGGAAGTTTTAGATTATTTATTAGAAAAGATTCAAGACCCTAATAAGTATCTATAGTTAAATCTTCCTACCTATATGAAGTGATTGGGTCAAAGTAACAAAATACATTAATAAACATATTTATAATTATATGATTCATTACATATTATTGTAAGAATATGACATTTAATATGATTAGATATTAATTATAATAACATTGACAAAGATATGAATTATATAAACTTATGGAAATGCAATTAAAATAGAAATTAATGAGTATTTCATATTAATAATTTTAAAAGATGCATAACTATTAAACAGATTTATTTACCTGAAGTACTTGGGTCAAAATAACAAGATTTACATAGAAATAACATCATTTAATTAAATTAAAAAATAAAGTAGCAGAATGAAAATTGGCTTTGAGAGACTAATTATTTAATTAAAAGTGTTGCTGTAGTTTGGTTCTGGAATGTCTCCCAAAGGCCAATGTGGTACAGCACTGGCCCCTTCTGGCACTACTGGGAGGGGGTGGGGCCTTTAAGGGGTGGGGCCTAGGGGGAGGAAGTTAAGTCCTTAGGGGATACATTGAAAGGAACATTGGGACCTGGCTCCTTTTCCTTCCTCTCTCTTTGCTTCCAGGCTGACATGAGGCGAACAGGATTTGTCTACCTCATACTCCAGCCATGCTATACCGTGCTGCACAGGAAAAAGCCACAAGGCCAAGTGACCAGGGACTGAAACCTCTGAAACCATGAGCCAAAACAAATCTTTCCTCCCTTTAAGTTGGTTAGCTCAGATTTTTTTTTTTTTTTCACAGTGATGGATATCTGACTATACCAGAGTCATGGAGAAGTCTGTGGGTAAACAGTTTTTAAATTTTTTACTTAATGATCTTGCACCAATGGGGAACTGAATTATTGATCTTTGAGGCAGCAATATTGAGGTGCTCCATCAATCAGGCCTTACATTTAAGCATATCCTTCAGGCACTATGATGAAGCAGCCACAGGTAATTACAGAAAGGGATTTCAGTGGTATTTACCTACATCAAGTGATGTAGTTGCTACTATTGAGCAAGAAAATATCGATCTTTTAAATAAGGAAGGATCATACAAATCACATACTAATGAATGTGTCTACTAAAATGCCAATATTTTTTGATGTTTTTCAGACATTTTAAACTAACTAACTGACATTGCTATTATCTATTTGTTCATAGTACCAAAAACTGTGCTCCATGGTTCATCCCTCCCTTTATTATATAGACTTACTTCAATTTTTCTAAATACAGCATATGCGTCAATAAAATTAGTGTGGGTATTCTAAATGGCAGTTTTTAAAGGAAAAGACTTTTTAGTTTTTGCAGACTCATGCTCAGTAAGTGTCCCCTGCTTTTACATTTGTTTCTTGTGAAATTGCTGAAGACTCATGTCAGAGCTTAGACCTAAGAAATCTTAACATCTATGCTGCACGGCTCTCAAGGTAATACACAATTAAGCTTCCCTCTACATATGCACCCTACCATTCCCATTCACTAACTTCCTGTGTAATCTTAAAAACTATATGACCTCTCAAGTCCTTCCAGATTTGTAAAAGGCAATGCTGATTTGGGTTCATAGGATTTCTGTGAGTTAAATGAGACAATCATACACACCCTAGATTTTTGTCTTAGTAACGCTACTACTAATATGCAATGGCTTCTTCATATTGTCTATGTCCCACTTCATTCTCCAACACGACAATCTCCCTTCCTATCCGTCTATTGAAATCGCCCTATTCCTTCTTTCTCAGTGAAATGAAACCATGAAACCTTCCTCCACAAATCCCAGCCACTCAATACGATTGGGTCTTTTTCATTACAAAAGCCCTTACTACAACCAAAGACTGGTCAGTTATTGTCCAGTACTGTTATTAGGGAGAATATTCACTTCACTTCACTTCAGTGTTCTGAACACAGTCCGCTTCCCCCAATGGTATCTCCTCTAGAGTCATCTAGAGAGCCTGTAAACACGAACAACCCTGAAACCCACCTCTGATCTGCCAAATCAGTTTCTGAGCATAGATTCAGGAAGTATGAATATTAATACAAACATAATTTTCTTGCACAAAGAAGTTTAAGAATCACTGTAAAAAATTTACTTCTTGACATTTTATTTCTAGTTCTGTACCTAAGGAATATGGCACATTCCTGTCCCACCTCTGAAACATTCTTATCTCCATTTCCCCCTTAGGCAATTATGATTAATTCTTCTAGATTCTAGAGAGAGGTTTCACTCTGGTATAAAAACTGTCTCAAAACCTTCTAGACTACAGCCTAATTCATACGGTGCCAGTTTCATTAGCACTTGAAACACATTTTCTGGTAGCCTATGATAGTCCTTCATCTACTCCTCCAAACAAACTTGGTCCATATTTACTGAGCACTGGATAATTATCAGGCATGAGCTCAGGTCTGGGGATGGACCTGGGCTCAAAATCTCTGATCTTCCTCTACAGCTCACTCACATATCACTTTTCTAAGATGCATGTGGATTCACTCTAAAACTTCATTAATTTAATTGTTCCTATTGTGCTAGGAGAGAATTATTTCATCTTCAATTGCTCAAAGAATTACTTCTAAGTTAAGGCCTCTTGGCAAGAAAATGGAAAGTAGGTGCCAAATTACAGAGCAAGGAAATGAGACTTGGCAGTAGAGATGCCAATGGAATGTGAACGAAACAGAGCCCCAACACAAGTCAATGGCTCAACACGTCCCCCATATTTTTCCATAGAAACTGTGACAGGAGAGTGTAAACTCATCTATCTCCTTATTTAATAAAATACAGACTTTGCAAATAAAATGCATGATTGAAAGTAACATAAATCTTGTGTTTCTATCTTTAAAAACTCTTAGCCTAGCCAGGCGCAGTGGCGCATGCCTATAATCCCAGGGGTTCAGGAGGCCAAGGCAGGAGGATCTTGAGGTCAAAGTCAGCCTCAGCAAAAGTGAGGTGCTAATAAGCACCCAGTGAGACACTGTCTCTAAATAAAATACAAAATAGGACTGGGGATGTGGCTCAGTGATCGAGTGCCTCTGAGTTCAATCTCTGGTACCATACCTCCCCCTGCCAAAAAAATACGAAAAAACTCATAGCCTTCTCATTTTTTTTCTCTTTTAACGATCTGTTTCAAAGTATATTTATGCCATCCAAAAACAGTGTGATTTGGGAAAAACTGAGTAATATCAGGATAGAAGATGAGTAAAGATTAGCTGTGTCAAAGTAATAAGTCAAAGTAATAAATAACACTGTCAAATATATATTTCAACCTACATGTTATATAAATTCTGTTCTCTATTTTGTGTATAACTTTCACAGTATCATTAAGGGTGCAAAAGTAAAAGTAAATAATGTGTTCTGTTATTTTCAAATAGTCTACAAGTAGAATTATGGCTAATAAACTATAAAATGGACTTAATAGATTCCCATTTTGAAGAAATATAGACAATTAATAAAAAAGAAATTGCCAATGTGCTCCTACATGTGTGTGTAAAAGCAAAGATGGTAGAAAAATGCACACCTGTTGACATAGGTGGGAGAACTGGCATGCACTTTTAGAAATAACACTATAAAAATAACCCTGGTCTATTAATTAAAATACACAGTATAACATTTCATCTACGAGATAACTCAGTATAATGTGCAAAATATGAATAACAAAGAAGAACTAGGATGTAACACAGGCAAATTAAAACAGGTTGAATGAAAAGATGAGGATGTGACGCTGGTTAGTATTTTCAAATTGCTTTTTCCAAAATAACCATAAGAGAAAATGTCAATTTTGTGCTCAAGAGCCCTGGCTTGCTGAGGGCATCTGCTTTCCTCCACTTGGTAGGTATCACACCACCACTCTTCACACCATGGGGATGGTGTTGATCCCCAGGGCATGCTTGGTAATTTCTAGAGACGCTTTGATTTTCACAATTTCCAGGGTACAACTGGCATTGAGGAAGCAGAGGCCAGGGATGCTGTGAAAGTGCACGATGCAGCCCTCCACACCACAGCATCATCTGGCTCAAAACGCCAACAGCACCAAGGTAAGAAACCTGCTATGGAGAACCTGCAAAAGAAGCCTGTGTCCTTCCTGAAAGTAAGTCCTCCTCCCCCACCAAAGAACACTTTCTCTGACTTACATTCTTGTGGGAATTTGAAGCAATGTTTCATCATTTGGGGGGAAAAGAGCCAAAACACACAGATGCACTTTTAAAATATGAAACCCAAGGCATTTCCCTTCCCTGTTTTCTCTTACAGGCTAAGCCCCTAGTCAGCTCCTCACTTCATGCCCCAGTCAAGCAAAAGCATTGCTCAGTTGCATAAAGTAATAGTAAGGATGAGCCCCAAGCATTAGCCAAGAGAAACAGATTTAGAAACTATCAAGTGTACAGTTGTTTAAAGTGGATGACATATGAGGTCAGGCAAGAGGTAAAAACAACCACCTTAAGACAATTATTTTTAGGGATAACCAATCAGAATGCACAAATTATTCATTCTCAACAAACAAAAGAAGTGCAGTTGTAAATGAGACCTTAAGGAAAAAAAAGAAAAAAAGAAAAGGATGAGGTGTTTCCACATAAAGTCCATCCACACTTAAACCAAAAAGTTCTTGAGAATGAATAAGGCAACATTTTATTGCAGTTATATATCATGAATTATTAACCTGGATGGTTACCCGACAGAATTTGCTGACGCATTAGAAATATCATTAGACAGCTAACAAATGGCACCCGTTTGCAATGAAAGAAATGATCATGACAAGTTAAACACCCCCCAACTCCTGGAGACTCCACATAAATCTTCCTTTACTGCTTGGGAATTGTGCTAAATAAATGTAATGCACAATGTAAGTTTCCCAAGTACGGGAACTATGTCTTCTATTTAACCCATACTGAATAAAACACCTACTTGAAACCATCACTTCAATAAAATCAAAACATTGTGAAGATAGAGAGAGGGGAGTGCTAGAAGCATCTCATGAAGGAGCAGTTCTATTTGATCCACTCAGTGTCTCCAAAACAAGAGTAAAAATAGCTGTGACAAATCAGGGTCAACATGGAATGAAAATGATCAAAGAACAAAGCCTTGCAACATTTAAAAGCACCATGTAACCACACGCTAAGAAGGAGGAATGGGAAGGTGATCATCTGCTACCTGTGTGACCTGGAACAAGCCACTAACCTCTCTGGGTCTCAAGTTCCCCCTTTTTGACTGTAGTGATCTCAGTTTCTACAGGAAGTTTATTAAAATGAAGCACATTAACACAATATCTGTGTAAGTTAAGGACTCAATAAACACTAGGTAACATTATTATACTAATGTGATACTAATGCTGCAACTGCTGCTGATGATGGAGATTGTTGAGCACTGTACACATGGAGGAAGAAGAAAAGGAGGAGAAGAGGAGAAAGGGAATGAGAAAAAGCAGTTGTGAAAGAGCTTGCCAAAATAGAGTAGGTGTTTCTAAGCACACCTGGTGTAGAATTAAAGCCTGCAGTGGCCCCTGAGCTCACATACCCTTCATCAGGGTCATGGTCATGCTTCCTCACCTCTCCTTTGCAACAGCCAATGTGACCCCCTGAATCTCAATAGAAAGGGTCTCCTATCACTGATAATGTGTAGGTCTCCAGGCAAGGAACCTTCAGCTTCCTTCCTGCTCCTCCCATCACCTCCTCTTTTCATCTTCAAACTGCTTCCTTCTAAACAGTATCTCCCTCCAACTCACATGGTTCCTTTTCCTCTGTTTCCCTCTCTCCAATTCCCTTCAGATCCAGATGTTTCAAAAGTGCAGTCTCCATCCACCAAATCTCCTCTGTAACAATGTGTCCTCTCCCACATCTGGGAGACGAGTCTCACAACTAATTTCAGCTGGTTCTTGGGGCATCTGACACAGCTGGTCATTGTTGCTCTTTTAAGTGCTCTTGCGCCTGGGTTTCTAAGACATTACCATCAGGAGGACCTCACTCTACCTCCCTGCCTGCTCTTTAGCTATGAATTAATCTCTTTTGCAGGTTCCTTTTCGATTTTCTACCACTTAAAATGACAGTGCTCACCAGATCTCACTTCGGGCTGTCTTCTCAGTTCCTTCTCTGCATCTATTCAATTCTAAGTGCCACTTTCACACTAACAGTCTATCACCCTAGTCATCACTTTTCCTACTAGTTAACTCCACTTGGAATTTCCTTGTGCATACAAAATTCAGCATTTCCCAAACTCAACTACTCACTGTCTACCCACATATTTCATCCTCCCAGCATCTACTTCCCTTCCTAATCTCCCCATATAGATAAATGACACCACTGGAAATGACACCACTGGGATTTACCAAAATCTACTTCTACTCTGTAAATACACTAATTTCATATCTTCTCATTTCCACCTGTCTTAGTTTGTCAGTACTTCCCAGGTTTCTGCAGCAGGTGTTCATCTCATCTTCCAACCTGAGGTCTTGCTCCAGATCAGCCCACTTGCCACCCTTCATACCACCTCCAAAAGGTGTGATCTGCTCATGTGATTCTCCCAGGGACATCTCTTCATGGGTCCCTACTGCTTTTGGAAAAAGTTTGGACTACTGGGTAAGGCACAAAATTGGACACTGCCTATGGCTTCAAAACCAGTTCTGTCACCCCTCACTCCCACTGCAGCCACTAAAACCTATTTTTGAATCCCTAATACCATTTATTTTTTCCTGTGTCACACCCTCTCTTATATGCCATTTCTTTTCTTTCTTTTTTTTTTTTTCCTACTTGGAACATTTGTCCACAGATCGCTAAGCGTTATTTCATCAAGCTAATTCCTGTACAGTGCCTCAGTATTCCATATGGTACTTTGTTGTGTCAATTTTCCCTTCAAATCACTTGTGATCCTATGCTGATATTTTAGATGGTGGATGTCTCAAAGCTGAATGCTATGATTCTCTGCTCTATTTCTTCATGTAGACAGTACAGTGTGTGGTGAACAACCATGAATTCCAGCTAAGAAAGTGAATTCCTCATTCATTATTTGTGGTATTCACCCACTGGAGGAGACATTGCCTTGTCCAGATATAAATTATAAACATGATAGAATAAGATAGAACAAATGTCTGAAATAATAAAGCAACTTGAGATACCAAACATGAAATGACTGGCGAAACTAACAAGTAACAAAGGAACTAATAGGTGATAGACCACTGTGCACGCACTTGTGCGCCTACTGAGTCAAAAAGGGTTAGAGAAAAGATGAGACTTAAGCTAAACAGAAGCACAATAAGCACCTGATGTGGAATTTAAGATCAGTAAGCACCTAAATGTTAAGTTTCATGAGGTCAAGGGACAGATTGGTCTTGTTCTCTACTCTGTCCATGAGGTCTTACACATGCTTGGCTTATAGTGGCTGCTAAATAAGTATTGGTTGAATGGAATTTTAAACTGTGCAGCTGGTGATGCAAGAAACATCTGTTTTTTTAAAAAAAGATACTTTTCTCCATTTGCTATTCCATAAAAAGGTAATTTGTGTATGTGTTTACTAGAACTCTTTCCTCAAAAGTGAAATATTGCCTCACTCGTTGGTTGGCAAATGTGTTGCTTCAAGATGGAGAAGAATCTGCTTTAAATGAAGAGAAAGCTATTTCAGGCCATAATCCTCAGAGCCAAATTTGAATCTTAAAATGCACTTTTCATCAAAGAATCTTAACAAAAAGATTCCTGCCAATTTAACCAAAACATCTAAAAATATTTCATTCCAAAGCCAAGCTTCCTCCTCAGGAGCATTCTAATTGAGATCTCATTCTTCCAAAGATCTTCCATGGGTGACAGTCTCCTGGGTCTCATGGCTTAGACACCATTGCCACCTTCCTAAGAACTCACAACTCTAAGCCATTTAGAAATTCTGCATTTTCTTAATGCTTGTGTAAATTCCCAAGTTTTCCTGGTACTTCTTTATGCCCAATAGAGTTACTATTACAACCAAGCAGAAAACGCGTGTAATTTTGAGTTGGAAGTCAACTTAACATGCTCCTTCTCGTTCCAAACATAAGCAAACTGAGACCTAATGAGGTACATTATCAACGCAAGGACACTTAGGACAGGAGCGGAAGTGGATACTTTGTCTCTTAGGTGCTAGGAGAGTATTAATTGCAGTTCATAAAGCACCAATACATTCACATGTATCATTTTATTAACTCTGGCGGTCACCTGAGATAGATAAAATGGGCCTGTTACTTTCCTTCACAGGAAGGAAACTGAGCTCACTCAGGCTGTAAATGTCCTCAGTGTGACTAAGCACCAGCAATACAACTACCATCCAAGACTCCTGATTCAGTTCAGGGTCTTTTCATCATTGTCACTTGTAAGAAGCATCACATTGACATGGATGGACATTGTTTTTCTTCAACACAAATGAGTCAACAGCAATTTAAAATGGTCTAGAGCCAGCATTTTTCAAAGGAAGATGTGCTAGAATAAGAAAGTCACAATTACCAGAGGCTGCAGTCCAAAAAGTATAATGAGGGAGAAACATGCATGTTAATCAACTGTGAAATTTAACTTAAATAATTAAACAATCATTCTTTAGGAATTGAATCTAACCAAAAGATCTTAACCCTTTTAGAAATGTGTTTTAATATTTCTAAATATTACAATATACACACAGTCATCGATACAATATACCACAAACATCACAAACATCTTCTTTTACTTAAGCACCAGTGATGGAATTACTCATCTGTGGCTTTGAAGCATGTAGCCATATTTTAAAATAAAGTAACAGCAACATATATAACAAAAATTGTTTTTGCAGGATTAGTGTTAGGTTCTTTAGATTGTTAGCTTAAATGATGCTCGATTTTTAAGAAGCTACAAAGTGGTTGAACATGTCCATGAATATCAGCATGAGGCTAAGAAAGGAATCTGGCTTCAAACTTTTAACACTTGGTTCTAATCAGTAATGCTGCAATGCTGTCCCATTTACAACTTGACATTTATTTTTGTACTTTCAACATCCCATGATTTTCAGCAACAGTAAATAGCTTTAAATGATGACACCTCTCCTTAGCTGGATCTATATTTTGACTTGCAGGTGTTGGCAAAGTGTCCACCTAAAAGACCTCTCCAGAATGCTTCAAGAAGGGAAAAATGAATAAAACTTAAGAAAGAAAAAGAAAACAAAAAACTCTGCTACTCCAAACAACTTTCTATGTAATTCACTTAAGTTCTTGGTTAACCAACTGCAATAAACTCTAGTCATCTCAGGATTATCTTCGGATTCTAGATTTTTCCTACCTTTTTCCCAAAAAATACAATTCTTGTGATGCTCGAAGGAAGCAAGTTTGAAAATAATATTTAAGAGGAGTAAAATAACATACATAAAGAAAAACAAGTGTCTGATTCAACCACATGTAGGACATACAGAATCTCACATGACTTCTACATAACTTTTTGTTTTTAGCAACACAATTTAGATTCAAGTACCTGGAACTTAGGAGATACCCACATTAGGACCATTTTCTATGTTTATGTTGAAACTCAGAATATAAACTGATGAAAAACCTTGAATCCCAAAAAAGTGAGTATCTGTATAGTCAAGAAATGTGTTTAAGAAACATTCTTTACCCACACAGAGAATCTCTTAATGTGTGGTTCTGTACATCCAATATTATCTTTGGTCAGCATTCACATCTATATGATAAAAACTTTCCCAATAATTAGAACACAAGAAGATTCATGCCACTACAACGTTGCTGAAATAGTTGAACATTCCCTTAACTTTTCATAAGATGCTCCAGAATCTTGCCACAATCCCACACTATCACTTATTTTTAAACAATGGATAAAGCCTATACTGGCTATTTTAGGTTCCTCTTTGTTTAAATTATGGGAATATGGAAACGTGTAATGTTGAGAGCCTGTTCAAAACCTAGTATTTTGGCCCTCTTGGGTAAATAAATAAGTGACTTAATTCTCAGGTCCTGATGGATGGCTAAAAAGTGTTTGCATAAAATCTTCCATACTGCACTCCCCCTTCTTCAGTTATCCATCCACTTTCTGAATAGAAGGATGTCATAGCACAATATTCTTAAATGTGCTGTGTGCTCTCACTGTCAAACATAACCCTGGAGACTTACATAAAAGCGTGTCCTATCTAGATGGACTTTCCAAAGGACAAAACTTTACAAACATAGAGTAGAAAAGTTGTCAGAGAAATGTCCCAAGTCAGTGGGGGAATCTGGGACACTTATAGTCATGCATGTCTGCAGTGCCCCAATGGGGGCAGCAGGGGGCGCTCCTGCATGAAGCAAACCCCCCACAAGTGCTTCCCGTTTGGGGAACACAGAGGCTTTCTCTTGTAGCCCCAAGTCCAAGAGGATAGCCAGTAAAAGAGTAGCTGTCAATAAATCATACAAGTTTAGGACACTAGGTGAGTAACTTTCCAGAAGTGACCAGAGATAACACATGGAACTGAGCCTGTCCTTTGGGAACTGAGTGACAATTTTTATTTTTGTTTTCATGAACAAAGAGGGGATTAAAGCCTGTGGCAAGCAGTGAGGATGGGGAAGGGGGTTGTCATTAACTATAAAGAGGTGATTTCCAAAAGCAACAAGTGGGCCTCAGTATCCCAGATTTGTTTATTTAGCCTCTTTACCATAATTTAGTTTGTAGGTTATACTCTGTTAAATAATTTTCTGGGAAATAAAAAAAGAAACTCTTTCTTTTTCTCCTAACCTAACCTAACCCCATCCCATGATGAACTGAATTTTCTATGGAGCTTTAGGAAAGATGGCATCTGCAGGGGTCTCCAGCATGTGGCTGCCTTTTACAAGCAAATATGTGATTCATTTTTCTCACTCTACACGAAGACCCAAGTATCAGAACCAAACTGGAAACAATATTAAGGACCATAACAAGTCAGCTCTGTAACCTCACACACAGTGAATTTCAAGGCAAAATTCCATGCCCTTTCCCACTCCTCATACATGTATTCCCACATATCCCACCCTCAATAGCTAGCTCCCTCCTTATCTCTATTCCCAATCAAAGATCTGCAGAGACATAGCCACAAACCTCAGTACTCACCATATTGACTTCAGAAACCATGTCGATGCTGGCAATGTCAATGTTCATTCCCACAGCGACAGGGGGACCTGCAAACCAACATGGTCAACCATGTGATTTCTGAGAACTTATTCATTCTTAAAAAGAGTTGTCTCCGGGTATAGGACACTCTTCCTCAAACCCCTCTCCAGGACTAATCCACAAATGCTTCATTTCCCTGCTCCTTTGCAAGAACAGTGGTAGACACCCACTCCTCTAGGAACTGCTCCTCTGAATATGCACACACGTGTGCTGGTGCTTGAGGAATTCCAGCTCTGTCTACATATGTAGATGTCTCAGCTTGTGAATGCACACAACTTAGAGAAGCACAAGAATCATTCTAGAGGAAAGGAATTTTATATATCGCACTGAAACCCCCTCCTCCTCATTCTTTCCCACACCCCTTCTGTGTATAGGTTTTAACTCTTAGAGTGCCAGAAGAGTCTAAAGCAAAATTAAATGGGCATATCAGTATACTTAGGATTGCAGACAGAGGTGTCATTTTCCACCTACCCTATCTGGCCCCCTACCCTCTCACCTTACAGCACCCCCCTTATCCCTCCAGGCTCCTGAGGCTTGGAGGAGTGGATAATATTCAGACATGAGCCACTTTAAACCGTGGCCAAAGGAACTCTTCCAAAGTAGGCGGGCACAGGGGGTTAATGCCACCTCTCAACCAATTGCCTGCACATCTTGTTCTCAAGAATGTTCACGATGGCCTTTTGTAAGACAGATTCTCTGAGCACACCATTAACTAAACTTAACAAGCTTGTGCCTCACGGAAGCAAAGACAGTAAAGCAAAGGATTTCTAACAGTGAAGGCGAGAGAAAGCAAGTCACCAAATCTGAGTCCTCACTAAGAGGGTCTCAGAGAGACCTCTCAAGTGTGGGATAGTAACACCCCAGGGTAAGTTTTGATCCGTTTTTCAATATGGGAAAACAGAGATACATTCCGTGCACCACATGCACCCTCAACTAAGGGGGAGGAAGAGAGCACACACAAAGCTCAAAAGGCAGCTTCAGCTATAGCTGGGCTGTTTCTTATTTGCAAGGCAACCCCATTACCTCCAAAATCTGGTCTCAGACGAATGTCATAGCCTTTCAGCAGTCTATCCACCGTCTCTTTAACCAGCGACATATTACTAGGGTCATTGACACTAAAAAAAGAAATGACAATAAACAGGCATCAATAAGGAAGCAAGCACATCGTCTTCAGCATCATTGCTCACAGAGAGGTATGCAGACAGAATTCCTCCAAGTAAGAAAGGAAAAAGACACTTACCTTTGAGCACAGACAGCGGCGATTATTAAGGGGAATGACCAAATCCCAAAGTAGCCCCTTTTCCGGACTCTCCACATCCCTTTAGTTTTTGATGGGATTGAGGGTTTCAGTGAAGAGAGGAGATCCAACTTAGTCTGCCCAGTGCAGTAATTCTAATGTGAGGCGCATGCGCACGGCGTACCAAAACATCAAAGGGGCAGCGGCGGCTGCCGGGGACCGAGCAGATTTCCTTGTTTAAAAAAAAAAAAAATTAAAGGGGAAAAAGGAAAAGCATATACATGTACAATATGTACATATTTGAATAATATAAAAAATCACCCCACAGGAGCATTCCAAAATAAAATTTTTGTTGTTCTTTCGTTGAAACAAAAACAACTACAGCGTCTGGTAAGTTTCAGTAGTTGCAGGAGGCAGTTTTTCACCTCGCGGGTTGTGGGTTTTCGGTGTGTGTATGCCTGTGTGTCCGCTCAAATATGCAAAACCAGATTAAGAATTTAAAGGAGAGCAGGTGTCGGTGCGAATGGAAGATGGGTGCCTGGAAGCCCACTTCTGGTCTTAGCAGGCAGGCAGGGACCAGGAGTTTGAACTTTATTTCCTTGGTGAATAGCATCCCCTGCCTGGGGCAAGACCAGCGTGGGGGTGGGGATGTGCAGCGGGGGTTGGGGGTGGGTGGGAAAGGGAATCAGAGGCGGAGGGATCGGGAGGAAAGAAACCAATGGGAGGAGTGTGGAGCAACCCCATGGATTTGGGGCGGGTGGGGGTAGTGCGGAGAATAAGAAAGAAATGGAAAACATTTTTTAAAAGAAAAAAAAAGGAAAGAACAAAAAGAATAAAACGATGCTCAGTCTGTTTCAGGAGTCAAAGAGCAATCTTTTCTTCACTACTCACGAGCGATTCCTTGCTCTTCCTCCTCACCCTTTGCCCCCTATGCCCAGAGAAGAAAACCTTGGGGTCCTGGTTTCTGGCGGTGTGACGTTCCTGACCCGCTCGTACCGGTTATTTATAGCAGGAGGGGGAGGGGGCGAGGGGAGCAGAAAGGCAAGGCTGTCTTTCCAGGTTTGGGTCTTAATCTGCACTGGGAAAATATTAGTGGGCAGGATGGGGTTGGATGTGGGGGAGATGAGAAATGGGGGCGTGAGGGCTGCGGGGGTGGGGGCTTTGGACGGTGCTCCAGCACAGGTGCGGGGGACGAGAGGGCGTGGGCAGCGGCACTGCGCTGCAAGGGCAGGTGGCCGGCAGGGTGGGATGCGCCTTGGCCGGGCCCCCTAACACTCTCTCAAACGCACGCGCACCCGCTCGCACACACACGTGCAGGCACACACCCCACCGCTGCGCGCCCTCCTTACCTCGCGGGCCCGCGCTCGCTGCCCAGTTGGGCGGCCCGCAGAGCGGGAGCCTCCAAGCTCTGGGTCCGGTTTGGAGAGCTGGACACCCGGCAGTTCAAGGACTGCGCCCCTAGATCCAACAAGCTCCAGCGGTCCCTAGAAGGCAGGCAAAATGAAGAGGAGGCTCGCGACCGCCCGAGGCAGCGGGTTCTCCCTGGGTCTCCGCGCCACCTCTCCTTTCTTCCCTTCCCCAGCCCGGAGGGACTTGCACACCCCGAGGCTGCCTCTTCCCTCCTGCCTGAGGTCCCGATCGGTTCACCACCGCCACAGGGACCTAGAGAAGTCAGCAAGATTAGGGTGGGGAGTGAAAGAGGAAGGAGGTGCTCAATTCACCAATAAATATTTCCTCCGCTTCAGAGAAAGGGACCCCAAGGCACGGAAGTCAGGCCATCTGAAGGAGCCCGAGACCGAGACTACTGGCTCTCGGAGTAATCCCGAGTTTACCTTGGAAAGGGGCAAAGGGACGAGGCAGGTGCTCCAGCTCCCTTGGCCCCCACCCCCTGGCGAAGAACAGGAAAAGCCAGAGCTCAAACCTGCATTCGGGACTTCGGTGCTTAGCCTCCAACTACTACTACTAAATGTTGTAACCATTAACTTAGAGCCCCTACTACGTGCTGGGAAATGCTACATTAATTACTTCTTATAACAGTTCTAGCTTTTATTTATCACTTCAGTGTCCCCATTTTATGGATTTAAAAAATGGTGCACTGAAGCTATGGAACTTGCCCAAGGTCACTCGGGTGGAGAGAGGTAAAACCAAGATTGCACTTCGGAAACAGCGTTCCTAACCACCAGACTAGACAACTTCAAGTCCCGATCCCTGACTGCTGCCAGATCTTCGCTGCGGCTGGCTAACCTCCCGAGCCTGCGGTGGCGGTGAGAGGAGCCGGCGCAAAGGTGGTGCCAGACTGGTACCGGCAGGACCCTTTGAAGGGTGGGGCCGGGGGCTGCAGGGTCCTCGGTAGGAGACCGGCGTCGCGCTGCAGGTTCGAGGACTTTGTAGCACTAGGGACCCATCGGGGTCCTGGTCCAGTTTGCAGTAGTGACCCACATACCGCCCGATAACCTCTCACCTCCCCCACCTTGTTCAGAGGATCATTCTGGGCAGTTTAGGAAAGACTACAAAGAAAGTGTGAAGGCTGGGGGGTTTCCCTGGGAGGGAGGACGAACAGGAAGGGGGAGCTGTGTGCTTTCACCGACTAAGGAAGTTTCTAGGTTAGAGACAGGTAAAACAGCACTTTAAACACAACGTACAGACACAGCGCACATCTGCAGCGTGGCGCTCTATCAGGCTCTGAAACTCGCTGGAAGCCAACCAAAAAAAAAAAAAAAAAAAAAACGCTGGAGGGAGGCGGGGGTAGAACGAAAGGGAATCTGCAAATCTATCTGTATTTACTTGGGTTGACAGTTACAAACCTATGACCAAGGCAAATAGCTCACTTTCATTCGTGCCCGCCCCCACTTCTCTCTCCTATTGCATACAGTGGGAATCTTTTACACAAGCTAACTATAATGAACAGGCAAAAAAAAAAAAAAAATGTTTGGACATGAGCATTGCAACCAGAGGATTCACAAAATAGTTTGAACTTCAGGTAACCAGAAGAAGAATCCCTAGAAAGCTCCTCTCTCCCTGAAATATCTCAAAATAGGGCTTTTCCTTCTGACCATTACTGACTTTGTACTTCCTATAGTACCAGCCCCTTCTACTACCAGCCCCACATCAGTTTAGAGTCTTACAACAAAATTTAGTAAACAAAAGAAGCCACACATATTCTCATCCATCTGAAACAATGATAATGACCCAGTGAGTACTTGAAGTATGTCTTGAAGACCTATTGTGTACCTAAAATTAAAGAAGAGTTAAATGAAAGTAGTTTGCATCTCAGCAAGTAAAATAGAGCAGTACAATTTGAGCATAAAAAACTGGAGGTAAAATTTTCCCTTCAAAGTCCAGCTCAAATATTTAGTAACTTTTGCAACTTGGACAAGTCATCTAACCTCCCCAAGCCTCAGCTTCCTTTCCTGAAAAAATAGTAAGAAGAGTACCTTCTCCACTGGGCTGTTAGTAGAAGGATGTAGTATATGTGACCTTTGGCATGTTATTAATAAATAATAGCAATGTTTAGTGAAAAAGGCATAATGAATGGAAAGGAAGCAAAGCAAGCCTTAGTGTCATTCATTTTTTAAAAAGATTGAGAGGACACAAATTTGGTACAATTATATATGTTTCTGAGAAGAAAGGAACAGACATTTCAAGAAAATAAAGGTAAGGTTCAAAAGAAGGTCAATATTAAAGACACATGGCAATTAAGATGAAAAAAAAGATGAAAGAATATTGCTCTTCTCTAGGTAGTAACATCTCAGGAACTTTGCTTACCAATAGCTGTTAAAAACGGCCTTCCTTCTTGTTATAAAACCTAAAGTGAACTGATGCCTAAAATGAGTCTTTGTTGTATGGCAAATCAACTCTGGACATCTCTCTTGAATACTTTGCTGATATGACTGCTGAGGAAGATGTGAAATTGGAAAAATCATATTGAACCTGAGAATGTGTCAGTTGCTAGAGAACATACTCCTAAGATGGCAAATGTACAATGAGTAGGAAAAATATAATACTATTAAGATATGGTGCTTTAGCTGAGTATGGCACAAACACCTGTAATCCCAACAACTCAGTAAACTGAGGCAGAAGGATCTCAAAGCCTCAGAATTTACTGAGGCCTAAGTAGCTTAGTGAGACCCTGACTCAGAATAAAAAATATAAATGGATGTGGCTTGAGACTTAAGCACCTCACTCCCTGGTATGAAAAAAAGAAAATCATGCTTCAAAGTCATCTTTGAGTGTATACCATATAAATGCAAATTGCAAAGTCATCAACTGTCTGCCATTCTTCTTCATAATCTCCATATATATATATTTTTTTTCCATGTATATACAGTACCTACTCTTTGTCAAGCATTGTTGAACAAGCACTGGGGATAATGAATTGAAAAGGCAGACATGATCTCTATCTTGAAGTTTGCACTCTATTGTGAAGGAGAAAACTATCATAGAAATAGAATAGTTGTAAATGTAACATGTGAAGTGAAAAAATAGGATATCATGGAATCCATAACTGATGCATGAAACTCATTTTGAAATTGTAGGTAAAACTTGCCTGAAGAAATTCAGTTGAAATTTTATGCTAAGTGAGATTAGCCAATCTCAAAAATCGAAAGGCC